>PVHT020000170.1:10925147-10941549 GCA_004024745.2 Catagonus wagneri | reverse complement strand
TCCCTCTCTCTCTCTCTCTCTCCCTCTCTCTCTCTCTCCCTCTCTCTCTCTCCCTCTCTCTCTCCCTCTCTCCCCCACTCCCCAAATGCACTTTTATCCCTGTCGATCTCATCTGCTCTTGACAATGTCTAACTTTGCTCTGAGAACTGCGAGTTCACACCCAAAGGCCAAGGCTGGGTCCGCTCACCTTGACTCCGTGCCTCCGAGGGCCCTTGTCTCCTTTAGGAGACCCCGGGCCGAGGGCTCTCTCCACCTTCCCCAGACGGCGCTCAGGCCGGGAGTCAACGGCCCTTTCTCTCCCGGGAGCTGCGGCCTCTTCGCCTCGCGTTTTGCGAGGCAAGGACGCCCCCTTCTCCTCCTCGCGCGCCTGCTCTGACGCTCAGCGCCCCCAGAGGGCGCCCTCGGACGCCGCCGCCGGCTCCTCCTCCGCTCTCGCCCCTCCCAACCCCGGCCCTCAGCCACCCGCTGGAATTTGCAATTTGCGATCTTGGGATGTGCCCGGGTCCCTTTTCCTTCTAACATCGGTTCCCAAAATGACAACAGGATGAGGCAACTAGGAGAAACCTAGGCCCTGGCAGCCTCGTGGGGTCCCCGAGCCCACACACCTGTGGTCTCCAGAGCCACCACCTTCAGGTGCGACCTGGGGCCCAGAAGGCTAGAGGCAGAATGTGGGTGCCGGGTGGGGCATCTTGAGAGCAGAGGTGGGGCACCCATGGGGGCCGCGGTCGCACCTCCGGTCAGAGACCATCTCTGTGCCAGTGTTTCACATTTTGGATTTCCTTCCACTTGAAGTTCCAGAAAAAGCTTCCGTGGCTTAAACTGTAGGTTGTCAGGATATGTTTTCCAGATTTTCAGATGCACTGCAGTGTGGTTGTTCAATAGGAAGAGCCACGGGGTGGAGCGGGAGGGACATGGCTGCGCGGCTTCTGGAACATTCTGACCATGGCGGGAGCGCCGTACCTTCTAGTCTGGGCCATGTCGGTGATTCGGGGTGAAGGGCAGGGAGCACGGTATGAGGGGTGTCTTCCCGGGTGTGCTAAGGGGCTGGGTGGGGACCCGCCAGTTGGTTGTCAGCTCTGGTTACCTCCGGGGGTGTACGTGGGGTGGTTTCGGGTGAGGTGTCTGACTTCCGTACTCTTTGTTCAAAGAAACGCGTGGACTACCTGTAAATAAAATTTCCGCTGGAGATCCCTTTGGAAAGAGTGGGGGTCGGTGGGGAGGGCGGCAGGTTGTCCGGCAGCCGAGGGGCAGCGTCTGGGGCGGGAAGCGGGGCCGCAGCGCCAGGACCTCGGCCTGGCTTCGCTCCCCTGGCCCTGCACGCACACCTTCCCCCGCACCTGCGGGTCCCCCTGTCCCCCCTTTGCAGGTGATGCTCCCGGAGTGACGCCTGGGCCCGGTGCCGATCCCCAGGGGCCCCGACAGCATAAAGACCCCCAAGCTGACTCCTGGGGGTGGCCGCCCGTCATCTTAGCCCTTGGCAAAGAGTCTGGGAGAAGTGTCCCCTGGTCGTGGGACACAGAGTCCCCCAGGCCCTTCCTGCGACCAGATGGGCCCTTTGCTGCCACTTCCTCAAGGTCTTCTGAACATGAGGGTGCCAGGGTGGCGTCAGGAGCCCTGGCTCCCCTGCTAGACCGTCGCATACGGATTGTACCTCTGTCACCTGCCTTGGGCCACGTGTCTAATCGCTCTGAGCCTCAGTCCCCTGGCCTGTGAAATGAGGCTGGCAGCAGCCCTCTGGCCCCGAGGGCGGCTGTTAAAGGAGACAGTGTGTGAAAGGCACTTGACCTTGTGCTACCACAGCACCTTACAAGGCTGATGCATCTCGCCTCTTGCCTTTCTTCCCAGTGCCATCCAAAGCCACCATCATACACCTACCAGAGGAGCTGCTCCATCAAGAGCGAGGTCAGTGGTCCCCATGGTGGCTCGGTGGGTTAAGAACCCAACAAGCATCCATAAGGATGTGGGTTCGATCCCTGGCCTCGCTCAGTGGGTTAAGGATCTGGCGTTGCCACAAGCTGAGGTGTAGGTCGCAGATGCCACTCAGATCCCTGTGTTTCTGTGGCTGTGGTGTAGGCCGGCTGCTACAGCTCCAATTTGCCCCCTAGCCTGGGAACTTCCATATGTCACAGGTGTGGCCCTAAATAAAAAGCAAAGGAAAAAAAAAGGAGAGAGAGAGTGAAGTCAATGCAAGAAAGAAAAAATACTGCATGGGCTCCCCCAGACCCCGGGCCCAATTCTCCCAGCCGATCTGCAGGACTGGTGGTGTGGCTGAAATCGAAAAGGAGAGAGAGAGAGAAATCTGAAAATAATGATGCTTTATTTTGATTTATGTCACATTTTCATAAATGCATCTAATTTCAGAAAACAAAGTTCGAGTCTGCAAAAGAAGTGCACGTACAAATCTTCTAAGGAGAGAACTCTGCGGGAATATAGAAAGCAGGACCGTGGTCTGCAAGGCAGACTTAGTGAGCTCAGCGCTGAGGGGCTGCTCGGGTCTGCGTTCCCACGGAGGGACGCAGCCAAGGAGACAAGAACCCAGGGGAGCTGCTGTGACTTTAACGCATACACGTGTGTGTCCGGGTGCGGATGCTGACCTCACCGCCAAGTGTGCACAGCTCTCCCTCTGCTCCGGCACAGCGTTCCCCAAGGTTGCGCGGCTAAATCGATGCAAGGCTGTCCACACAGCACAGTACAAACCGGATCACACCCTTACCGAGTAGATACAGACAGACAGACAGACGCACATCTTTGCACACTGATTAAAAACGCCTTTGCACTGACTCTCGCTTTGGAAGGAATAACAAAGCAAAAACATCCCATAGCTACTCATCAGATAAAAGGCAGCGACCCACAAGAGACTCGGTCACAAGCAGGTAATTCTGCGAAGGGGAAACAACCAGCGTAACGGGGTCAGCGGCGCAGGTTAACTCTGCAAGCACACACCTTCCATGGAGAAACTCACGGCCACCCCCTCCCCCAGGGCACACTTGACTGTGGAAGCGGAAACCCCCTTCTCTGAGGTGGGCGGTCCCTCTTCTTAACAATTTGGATGACAGGACCTTTTGTTACCATTTTTAACTGGCCGAGGACTTAAAATGACATCTTTAGGACAAAGCCTGGGCGGCCTGTGTCCCAAAGGTCATGGAAAAGGCCCCCCAGCTGCATGATGACAGAGCTGTGAACAAAGGCAAAGATACAAACAAAATATCTACCATAGCCACTGAAATACGTTCAAAGAAACCAGCCAAGAACCTTTCAGACTGGGTCACACCTGCAATGTCCAGGACCCGTGACGGTGGGGCCTGCAACCTTGACCCAGGTCCCATGACTTTCCTTCGAGGCCTGATCCATCCCAGCCAGCAGAAGAGGGTGCATTCAGGGCCCCCCAAGAGGGGTAACTTCTTTCCCAGGGATGGATAAGCCTGCGGTTTCCTCCGCTCCAGCAAAGCCCTGATCGATAGACGCTGCTTTCTCCAAAGTTCCACCGTGCTGGTCCAGGAAAGATGCCGGGCCAGTGCCTCACGGAAGGGGAAATGAAAGAACAGTGCACTCCCTTTCTGGCAGCAAGGCTTCCAGAACTCCCGCCTTACCGCCTTCTCCACGCCGACGCTGGCGGGCCAGCCCTCAGCACCTCGGCCCCAGATCACCTTGAGCCCGGCTGCAGGGGAGGGGGGCTTCCGGGCTGCAGGGGGACCAGCCAGTTGCCCCAGATCAGACGTCCTAGCATCGGTGACTATAAGGAAACACCATTTAACTGTTTACAGCATCAGGTCGCCTTTAAATTCATGTGCCGAGTCCAGGCTCAAGGCAGCCAAAGGTGACAGCAAGGATCTCTCAGGCTTATTTGGACCCACCAAGCGCAGGACGGGGCCACGCCACTGAGAGAAAACTTCAGCAGAAGGCGGTGATTTTCAGCTTTGCCATCTGGTTAAAACCACAAACCCCGGGGAGAAATTCACACGTGTTTGTGGCCACGTCTTTGGCTTGGGGGGACGGGGCGGCACTCCCTGGAAATGCGGAGCAGACGGGGCGGCCTGGACCGCCAGCTGTGTACGCGCAGCCCAACCCCCTTGCAAAGCAGGGCCCAGACCCAGCCGGCAGCCCCCACCCGCTTTGTGACCTAAACAAGGGCACTTTTACGCTTCTGCTCCTTTCTCTTCAGCTTTACAGCGGTCCCAATATTGTGGAAAAGCCCAAAGGCTGTGCCCATGCCATCGGTGACCCCTCGCCTGGCAGGGATGTGTAGCCGGTGTGCCTGGATGCTCTTTTTTTGATGCCAGGGAGCTCTTTTGAGAACAGGGAGGCGCCGGGGCTCGAAGCTGACCTGCCTGACACCCGGCTTCCGTGGCTGGACACGGGGCGCCTCGAGCGGGCCACGCGTGTCTGTCTGAGGAATGATTCCAAGTTGACCGTTCAGGTGATGAAGAAAATCAAGCTAATGCTAAGCCCGCTGTTTCCCCGAGGATGGGACAAGCGGGGGAGGACGTGCAGAGGGAAACCCAGGCTCCCCCCGCAGAGGGACGGCGTGAGCGCGTCACGGCTCGGCTCACCTCCCACCCAGGCCACGAGGATGTCCCGACAGGCTGACGGAGCTTGCGCGTGTGGAGATGAGTCTGGGCAGTGAGGGTGTGGGGCTCCCCCCGTTTCTTCCCGCGTCTGACCCCAGGGAGGCCCCAACAGGGACACCAGAAACACCTGTCTTTGCAGAGGGCGGTGGCCTCCAGGTGAGGGACCAAGAGCGGGGACCCAAAGACCCATGTGCTCAGTGGGTGCCGCCCGGGAGGGGGGGTCTGCGGGGGTCGGGCGTGCAGGGGGAAGCAGAGGGAGCCTTCGGAGCTTGTCTCAGCCCTGATGGTTCATGCACATCCCTCCGTCACTTGGCGGGACCACGGGCACCCCTCCCCTCCGGGACGCTGGCCAGCCCTGCGCTCCGCTAAATCCTGGAGGCGGTGGGAAGCCTGGGGGCCAGCTCGGCCCCGGAAGTGTGGTCTGTCGGGGTCGGGGACGTTTCGCTCCCCGAAGCCAGGGAGCTAGGCTAAGGCCACACCGGCACTGGTCCCCAGGCCCCCCAACCCAGGGCCCGTGTCCCCAGAGACCACGGCAGCGGAGGCTCACGTGGGCCTGTGCACCCGGGCCCTCGGCACCTGTTAGAGTCCCGGCCACCACCAGCGAGGGGGAAGAAATGGGTGGGGAGGCTGGGAAAAAAGGAGGTAAAATGCAAAACTTTAAGCCCGTTCAACCTAAAACACGATAGGTGTCCGGAGAGAGAAAGGCGACTCTTTACAGTCGGGGGACCAACCCACCTGAACCCCAAGGAGTAAAGCAGGCCCCTTGCGGGACAAACAACAGACAGAGTCCAAGCACATCCTAAAAGTCCGCTTCCCCTGGAACAACTCAAGCCACTGTTTGGGACTGGACGCATGTAACACTGAACACAAGTAAAAAGTGTTATAGAAAATATTTTATTTCTTAAGAGCATCTGATTCCAAAGCTATACATGCTGGCCCCCCCACCACCACCTCCGCCAGGCTGTCAAGTGTCACTTTCTGTCCCATCGACCTGAGCTGGCATCAAAGCCGGAGTGGATCCTGACTCCACCGCACCCGCTCCATGAGGGCCTGGCGGGGGCGATTTTCTTTCCTTCTCTGGGCAAAGGGCGACGGAGGCTTCAGAGACGGCACAGGGGGTACCACAGCTCACACACCCAGAGCGAGCCAGCACGTGCCCTCGCCTGTGTGCACAGGTACGTGTGCCCACACTCACACTCACACACACACAGCACGCCTCCCGGTCCCCATGAGCACACAGGTACGAGGGCAGAGGAAGGCACCTCCCCACGGAGACGGGGGTAAGCTGGGCCCCCAGGCCAGCTCGGGACACCCCCGCGCAAGGCGACTGCGGAAGGGGGCGTGGCCACCCTCCCATCTCGCTGTCGGGCGACAGCAAGCCCAGAACCAGCCTAGGACTGCAGTTAATGCCTAGCAAAGCATCTTCAGGCACATCAGTATGCTACAAACTGCAGGCGAGTGTGGCAAAGCGACAAGCAGACGGGAGGGTCTGACTTGGGCTCGCGTCCCAAGCCCGTTCTTTCCCGGCCTGGAACCCAGGACCTCTCTGGCTCTCTCCGGCCCCGGTGCTCGGCTTCTGCAGAAGGGGACGCCTGCCAGCCTGCCAGCCCTGGAGGGCGTGCCAGGTCTGAGCCCCCTCCCCAACCCCCCCACCCCTGGGGCCTCACCAAGCACGCGGGGACGGGTCAACACATGTTTGCTGAGTGAATAACTGAACGGAGGAGTTGGTGAGGTTCCCAGCCAGCCAGCCAGCCGGCGTCCGGCCCGCCCGGGGAAGAAGGCGCTCGGTACCCCGGGGACCAGGTTCTCTCCTCCGTGAAACCCCAGCGGAACTTCTCTGTCCTGGACTGGTCTGCCCCTGACCTCTGGCAGTGCCTTGCTCAGGTGGCAAAAGGTCCGCTCCGAGTCTCTGCTTATAACTTACATTTCTACCCCAAGCTCATGTCCCCTTTCTGGGTCTCGAAGGCTCCGCCCCCACGGTGACAGTCAGACGCCAGCACCTTTTACGTCAAATGTTTGCACGGTTTCTTGCCCTCCCATGTCACGCACGTGGGAGCGTTGGAAGCATTCAGTTCTCAAGCCGACAACGAGGAAGAGCGGGCAAAGGGAGGCAGGAAACGCTGTGAGTGCGATCGGAGGTGAAGGCGGGCCGGTCAGCGGAGCCAGAGCCGGGGCCCAGCGGGGGCCCTTCCTCTCCCAAGTCCCAGTGAACAGACACTCCTTGGGTTTCTGTTTCCACCTCTACTAACAACTGCGAAGGCGGCACCTCCTTCATTTGAGCCACTCCTTCCTTCTAAATGGAGACGCCAAATCAGAGACCAAAGGAAGATTCTAGTCGGGACATCCAGCAATGACATAAAAGAGTTAGAGATCTGGAGGGTCAGTCTGCTTTAAATCCCAAATACGAAAGACAGGATGCCCGCCCCCGCAACAACCACACCTGCTGAGAAAATAAAAGCAGCAGGTTATTTGGATGTCCTCACCCGAGATAAATAAGGCGTTTTATCAACCTACCCTACACAGCACAGAGAGCAGGGGGAAAACAGCTGGAGACTCAGGCTGCAGCACTGGGTCTGTGTTGCCAAGGGCTCGGGACAAGAGAGCCCGAGCGAGGGACAGGGGACGCTGAGACCTGAGGGGTGACGGAGACAGCACGGCGGGTCCGTCAGCATCCTCGCTCAGCAGGGCCCTGGGTCTTCCCGAGCCAGCTGTGCTGCAGTACCCACTGCACCCAGTCAGCATCCTTTAAAAGCTGCCACGTTCACCTGCCCAAGCATCTCCCTGCCAGCGGCGCAACAGCCCCCACGCCCCCCAAGACCTGCCCCCGGGAGGATCTTAATTAGTCCCTCATCTTGGAAGAGATGATGCAATCTGCTACCAGTGGAGACTTGAGACTCAGGGAGCATCAAATCCTAGGAAAGGAATTCCTCTCGAGGACTGAGGGCTGCCTGGAAACCAGATTTCCAGTCTAGAAGAATCACACTCTTTCCTTCTGAAAAGGCTGAGACACAGTGCCCGTGGGCTCGGGGGAGGCACAGGAGGCTGGCTGCCTGTGCCCGGCCGGCCCTGCACTGTGCGGGCCCTGGTCTTTCTTGGACTCCCGGCCGGCAGCTGGAAGGGCCCACCCGGAGGGAAAGTGTTTCGATGCTGGCCTCAGCTGATGGACTTCGGGGCGTCACTGGGAACTTTGTCCTCTTCCCAACTCTCTATTTCGCCAGGTTGTTCCCACATTGGTTCTGCCGCGTGTGGCCTCTTACAGGCATCCCGGCCTTGAAACTGAATACGGACTTTTTATCAAGGCTAAGTTCGACCCTGGTTAAAGAAAGGAATCTGGCCGGCAACATCGCCTCGGTGCAACGCAAGCAAACGAAAACTGCATTTTCAGTGCCTCGACTGTGTTTCACTGGGATCCAGAGTGAACAAGAGATGTCCAAGCACGGGTGAATCGAATCCGCCTGTAAGGACAGTGTGGCCCTTTCTCCTTGCCTTACATGGGAAATAAATCTCTGGAGGACCACGTGGGAACCTCAGAACCCTTCAGCGTTGACCATGCCTTGAAGGCGACCTCGTGCTGCTGCTTACAGCTGGGGACTGAGGCTCAGGAGGGTTAACAAATCGGTCCACAAAAGCACAGTCTTTCACTAGGAGGCACCGACTCTAGGTTCATGGGATTCTAGAAGCGGAAAGTGATTCCCATCGCCTTCGGAGGAACTTCTTTGGCCAGCGCGCCCTCCCGCCCTGCGGTCCCACAGCCTCTGACCACCCCACCATGAACTCCAAGGCCAGTTACCCTGCACACGTGCCCACGGCTCCCGGGCGGGATTTTCCTTATGTGACTGTGACACCGGAAAGGCGTTTCAGGTCTGGAGAGGCTACGCTAACCTGGTGCTGAGAAGGTGATGCTGCTGAGACGCCACGGAAACTGGAGGTGGGAGCTCCGGGTCCATGGACGGACGCGGATGCGGGCGCCGCGGCCACACCGAGTCTTCGCCGGTTTCTGGCAAAGACCTCGGATCTCACGAAACCCCAGCGTCTTCCGCCCTGTGCAGTGAGCGCCTCCTGCACGAGCTGCACCTGCAGATCCTGCGATGTTCACACCTGGAATTTCTCTAAGCCCGGCTTCCCCAGGTTGAGCGGAGGTAGTTGACGTGACAGGCGAGGGAAGCAAAAACGTGGCCTATCGACAGGGTTGATCTTCTAGAATTTTTTTTCAGGCAAAAATGAAGATGCTCAGGAATTTGGGAAGAACAGCAACAACAAAAAAAACCCCACTCTAGTTTGCTTGAAATCAGAAACCTGGGGAAAATGAAAGACTTTGAAAGAGACAGACAATCTCGCCTTCCAGCCTTCTGTGTCACTTTTTGAAATGTCTGCACGGCTGAGCACGCCACAAGGCACCGCCCAAGTCTGCCTTCAGCCTGGAGCCCACGTCAGCATCTTGCCAAAGTTCTGTCTGCGAATGAGACCAGCTCAGCGACGGAGGAAACCCCCTCACGTCTCCAAACAAAGGATGTTATTTACCCTGAAAAACGGTCTTTGACCAGGACTAAAAAGGTCCAGTTTCTGAAAATGAATGACATTTATCGACGCTTGGCTTGGAAAATGACTTCTCGTTGGAAAAAAAAAAAAAAGAGGCAAACCATGGGAAGGTGAAACTGCGAAAGCAACAGTCACAGAACGAATCTCTCCGGGCTTCGCCCTCCTGCTCCCCGACGTCTGGCTGCCCAGGGGCCCCGGGAGCCGCCCGAAACCCCGGGCCAGGGCCACGGCCTCCCGCTCAGAAGGGGGAATTCTGCCCAGGAGCCCTCTCATCACCAGCTCCATTGCAGTTTAAAATCCTGCCCCAGTTGTGATATTTGACACCTCTGCATGTGGAAAAAAAAACAAACAAACTTCCTACATCGTCTTCCTAGTTCGAGCTAGAAAAGGGTGACGGGGAAAGGACCCACCCCAGCCAGGCGGCGCCGGCCACCACCGGCCGCCTGGCCACCAAACGTGGTCCCAGGGCTCGGGTCGAAGGAGTGTGTGTGTCCTCGGGCCCGGGCTTGCGGCGGATCTGGAAGCGGCCCCCGGCCACAGCGTCCGGCGTCCCTCTCGCTGGGCGCCCGGCAGCTTTACCTCTCAGCCCGGATCTTGTACCGCAGCACGAGGTAGGCGACGAGACGCAGGGAGACGAAGAAAACGCCCAAGACGATGAAGTCCAGGTAGAGCTCGGCGTTCTGCACGTCCAGCTCCCTGAGGATGGCCTCCGACTTCTGGAAGTGGCACGTGTCATCAGCATCGCAGTGCAGGTCCTCGCGGCCCAGGCCGTAGATGGAGAGGATGACGCCCTCAAACCCATACCTGGGGGGGGGCAGACGTGAGGTGGGGGCGCCCAGCCTGAGGGCCACCACGGCGCCCCCCCGCCTCGGCCAGGCCTGCGGAGGAGACCACAGCCTCCCCAGCCCTCAGCCCGGCTCCCTGGGGTAGCTCCCAACTGCCCCAGGCTTCCAAGGACGAACACGGGCAACGGCTGCCCAGCGCTTTCCCATTCTCTCTCCTCCGCTCTCCACCAAAACAAGCAAGCAAACAAGAGTAGGTATTGTTCAATAGGGATACGACTGGGAAAGAAAAAAACAAACTGAATGGACTGTTCCAAGGTGATGCAAATGGAAAAAAAAAAATTGACCCAAGAGTAGATATTATTCAGCAATGATGCAAATGGAAAAAAAACAAACACCAAAAAACCCAACTGAACAAAGAGTGGGTATTGGTCAATGGTGATACAACTGGAAAAAAACAACAACAAAAAAAAACACCAAAAAGCAAATTGAACCCAGAGTAGGGACTGTCCGGTAGTGATACAAATGGAAAAAAAAAACACTCCCCAAAACCAAACTGAACCAAGAGTAGATATTGTTCAACGGTGACACAATTAGGGAAAAAACGCACCCCAAAACCAAACTGAACATACTGTTCAAAGGTGACGCAAATGGGGAACCAAAACCAAAACAAAACAAAACCGAAACAAGAGTGGGTGTTTTTCAGTGGTGACACAACTGGAAAGAAAAGTAAACCAGGAGTTCCTGTCGTGGCGCAGTGGTTAACGAATCCGACTAGGAACCATGAGGTTGCAGGTTCGATCCCTGGCCTTGCTCAGTGGGTTAAGGATCCGGCGTTGCCGTGAGCTGTGGTGTAGGTTGCAGACGCGGCTCGGATCCCGCGTTGCTGTGGCTGTGGCGAAGGCCGGCGGCTACAGCTCCTGTTAGACCCCTAGCCTGGGAACCTCCACATGCCACGGGTGCGGCCCTAGAAAAGGCAAAAAGACAAAAAAAAAAGAAAAAAGAAAAAAGTAAACCAAAAAACCAAACTGAGCCAAGAGCAGGGACTGTTCAAAGGTGATACAGATGAAAAACACTTTGATTACTTCTGATAACACATGTGTTTTTAACAGTTAAACAGAAGAGAGGGTCTGACAGCCTTCCAAGGCCTGCGGAGCGTTTAAATAAAACCTTTCTGCACCACCTCTGGTCCCGCCCGAGCCCTCCAGTGTCAGAGCAACAGCGCTAATTCTGAGCAGAGAGGCACGGGTATCTGATTTCCTGAGCCGGGAAGGGGCAGGGGCTGCTGGGACTCTGCACGAGGGCTCTGTTTCGATTTTGTTCTCTGGAACAAGGCATCCGGGTCTGAATGGACCAACTAGAAAGGACAAGTCTGTTGAGGACTTGGGCTGCTGCGGTCAGGTGGAACGGCCGCGGCTGGGGAGAGAGGCGCTAACACTGGGTGCCGCCCACCCAGGGCCGCCGGGCCGAAGCACCTCCAAGCAGAGAGGGTGAAATCCACTGCCTGAGGCCCCAGGCACCCAGCGGTCTTGTTCAAAAACTAGGATGCTTATAATATGACCTGTCTGCCCCTGCATTCCTTTTTCTTTTTCTTTTTTTTTTTGTTCTCTTCACGGCTGCACCTGCGGCATATGGAAAGTCCCAGGCCAGGGGTAGAATCGGTGCCGCAGCCCGGGCACCAG
This sequence comes from Catagonus wagneri, assembly GCA_004024745.2. Taxonomy (NCBI): domain Eukaryota; kingdom Metazoa; phylum Chordata; class Mammalia; order Artiodactyla; family Tayassuidae; genus Catagonus; species Catagonus wagneri. Next base: position 10,929,978 of record PVHT020000170.1, on the reverse strand, counting down.
CACCTACGAGCTGCCCTGCACTGGAGTTTGCAGCAACACCAGATCCTGAACCCAGAGCGAGCCCAGGGTTTGAACCCGCGTCTTCACAGACTACGTCAGGTTCTTAACGCACTGAGCTGCAACAGGAACTCCCACTGTGTTTCTTATTAAGGTTTTACATAGATTCAGAACCTTGTTACTGCCACTGTTTTTATTCCAGAGAAGAAGAAAGGTCCTCAAAGATGGAAATACTCAAGACAGCTCTCCGAGACGGGCAGAGCCCAGGGCCCCCCGGGCTTCTCCAGGGTGTGGGTCGCCAGTGTGAATTTCGTCCATGAGTGTGTGTGTGTAGGGGGGAGAGAGAAACACACACACACACACACACACACACACACACACACAACCAGGAGAAAAACAAAAGGCACCGATACTCTTGTTTGTGAGCCCAGAATCAGGCCGGCATCTAGCTGAGGGCCCAGAAGGGGCCTTGTGGGGGCCCAGGTGTCCCCTCCCTGTGTGGGCCGCGCGCACCTGACGTAGGAGATGTACGACATCCACTGCAGGTAGGCGGGGATGGTGTCGAAGCTGACAAAGAACCCCGAGAAGAGGAGAACCGGGATGGCCGTGACGGGGCCCACGAAGGTCGCCACCTGGGGGACACACAGGGACTGACGCCCACCGTCTCCTCCCTGGGGGGCCCCGAGCCTGCCGTCCAGGTTCCTGGACAGTCACCGGCAGCTGGGGGAGGGCCGGAGATTCCAGGTTGGGTGACACCAGGTCCAGGACGGCACGGGGAAGGGCCGTGTTTGGGGAACGAGTGGGCTGGGCTCCCGCGTGGGGAGTGGCTGCGGCCCAGCCCGGCTGGACCCAGCGGGCGGGAGGGAAGGCGAAGGCGTAGAGCCTCCAAGGGGCGGCGGCGGGGCGATGCTGGGCGGAGGGGCCAGCGGGGCTTGGCGGTGCAGGACGCGCCGCGTCCCGGGAGCCGACCGCTGGGTGGTGTCGCCGTGTTGGAGGGGGCGGGCCAGGAGGGCCGTTCCCTGGGCGCCAGCTGTGGCTGCTGTGGGCCGAGCGCTCTCCATGGCCGCTGGCTGCGGGATGGACGCAGTGGCTAACCCCATCCGCGGATGAGGGTGACGCCCCGAGGCTCAGAACACAGTGTCGCACGCACAGGGGTGTCAGGAGGCCTGCAGTGCTGATTCCCCAGGGTTCCGGGGCCGACCTGAGCCCCAAGCCCCAAGGGGCAGAAACTGCCAACACAGCAATTGGTACCAGGCGTCCAGAGGGCACACGTGGAGGGGCTCAGACATGTGGGAGTGGATCCCATGGAGGCCACAAAATACGGGCTGTGTGACTGACAGAATCACGGTGCCTCTCTGGGCCTCGCCGTCTGCGAAAATGGGCACATCACACTTAACTCGGGGACACGCCACTATTCCGAGAGCGCTGAGACCAGCGCCTGGCACCCCGTAGGTGCCACATAAGGGCGCCCGCTGCTGTCAGTCCTGAGCAGCCAGGACAGCCCGGTCCGTGCCCCGCTGGGGAAGCCGGTCGGAGACACGAGGACAGGATCGGGGGGTGGGGTCTCAGGGCGGGGGCGGTGCTGGGCCGAGGAGGAGAGGCTGGTACCTGCAGCGACGTGGACGCGGCTCCGATCAGCAGGCCCAGGGACTGCGCCACCAGCGAGGTCATGGTGCCCAGTGCGGCGAACAGGACGAAGCGCACGGCGTCGGACGGCTGCGACGTCATCCAGTACACGATGCTGCAGTAGGCCACCGGGAACATGACCTGCAAACACGGGCTGTCAGCCGCCGGCACGCGGTGCTTCCGCCGCCCCCATCACACCGCTGTCGCCAACGTACCTGAAAGGGGACGTCGGCCATGGTCTTGGCCAGGTAGTAGGCCTTCAGGCTGTACCAGTAATTCAGATGTTCTCGAAGAAACACTCCCATCTCCAGGGGAACTAGGAGACAGAAAACGACAGGGGTCCAGCAGCCATAACAGCAACAGGAACTCAAACAGGTGGTCTGGGGCCAAGCCCTGGGCAGCCTCAACCTGACCTGGCCTCCTGTGGACCTGGCAGTACTTAAAAGACCCGGGATTTGGGAGTTCCCGTTGTGGCTCAGCGGGTTACGAACCCGACTAGTATCCATGAGGATGCAGGTTCGATTCTTGGCCTTGCTCAGTGGGTTAAGGACCCGGCGTTGCCGTGAGCTGTGGTGTAGGTCACAGACGAAGCTCGGATCCCGCGTTGCTGTGGCTGTGGCGTCGGCCGGCAGCTGTAGCTCCGATACGACCCCTAGCTGGGAACCTCCATAGGCCGCGTGTGCAGCCCTAAAAAGACAAAAAAAAAAAAAAAAATACCCGGGGGTTTGAATGGAAAGGTGTGAGATGGTTTCCCAGCCAGGAAAACCTGCCGAGCGTTTTTATAACTGGAGAGTCATGGTGTGGATGCAGCATCATTTCAGCGGCGGGCACAAGTACCTACCGCGGACTTAATTTCCACCGAGTCACTGTAACAGCGTGACCCCTCCCCAGGCAAGACCTCGCCAGCTGCCCTTAGAATTCAGGGCAGATTAAGGCGGAGGCATCGTGGGAGCGGGTGTGCAGCTGGGGCTCTGTGCAGCTACAGTTTCCTGCACTGTCAGCCTGAAGTGGCCAAAGGCGGCCTGCTTTGCAAACAGTCTAGAACTGCACGGAAATGTACCTACAACGGCTCTGTCCACTCACAAAACACGGCCGCACCAGGGCTGTCTTAACCGAACAAGGTCACGCTCATGCAGCAGCGTCAGAGGGGTTCCTGATTAGAAAACCCGCATCGGCACTGCACCAGGCTTACAAGTCTCCCATTAGTGATTCATTCCTTCGGCTTAGACAAGGTATGTATTTTCACCTCTAACAAAAAAATACACTAATACCTACATCTGTCAACAAAGGAAATGGTGCTTTTCAAAAAACACGACCCTTTGAGTTCGTGGCCAGGCCTTAGTTCGTGACCTCCGAGGCAGGCGGTGGAGGAGAGAAGGGCGTGGGGTGGGCCGGGCACTCACAGGTGAGGACGGTGGGCATGAGCGCCGCGAACATGAGGAAAAGCATGGAGAAGAAGAGGAAGCCCGAGTTGCTCAGGACCTTCTTGGCTTCGTTCCCGATCCCCAGGTAGAGCAGGCCGATGAGGAGCCCGATGCCGATGTGAGAAGTGATCCGCAGGTGCGTCAGGACCTGGGCAGGTGCGCCACGTACTCAGGTGCGTGCGAGGCCAGAGGTCGCCGCGAGACAAACGAGGCTGTGGCCCCCAGAGGTACCAGCCAAGGTGGGTCGTGGGCTTCACCCCGCCCCGGAAAACCCAGGCCCCGCCCCTAAAGCAGCTCATGCACACACACACACACACACACACACACAAGAGCACACACACACACAAGTGCACACACACACACACATATATACATGGCAGAATTTTACTGCTGTTACAACAGGAGGAATTGCTATCCTTTGTTCAGCCCCCTTCAAAAGTGACAAAATGGGCAGTGTCCCTTCAGAGGACAAGGGACAATGACGGCGGTGATGGGGACAAAGAAAGGAGACACGAGAGGCCGGCCCACAAGAGAGGCCACCGGCCCCTCCATACTTCAGTGGGTCCTGGAGGCCCCCGAGCGCTCAGCCCCCTCCCTCGCTGCCTCCCGCTCAGGCTGCCGGATCGTCCGCTCGCAAGGTGGTTATTTTCGGGCTTCCCAGTCATTCGCCAGCTCCTTCCCAAGAAGGGTCTGCCCAACGCCCCTGCCCTCCGCCCCTCGGAGCCTTCCAGGGTGGGGGTGGAATACAGCAACCCCCCCCCCCCCGTCAGCCCTGGCCCATGGGACACTCGCGCCAGGGCCAGACCCGCAGGAAAGGCATCGCCTCCCCCAGCCTGGGCCGCAGGACGCAAAGGCACGTGGGGGCTGGGCCACAGCCCTCAGCCGCCAGCGCCGAACACGAGCAAGCCACAAATGGCCACTGTCACAGCCACCGCTGCACCTGCCGCGTGTCCGTGACCGCTGCTTCGCGGGCAGCTGCTGACGCACGTGACGGACGAACCCTCTGGAAGCTGAGTCGGGACGAACAAGCCCCCAAAGGGCCCGACGGGCTCCTCGGCCCCGAGAACACGACAGACGGCCTTACCGAGTCCCTCATGATGCTGAGGAACGTCCGTTTGAAGAGGATGCAGAACTGGGTGAGGCAGCTGGCCGAGAAGCTGTGGCAGCCCTCCACGGAGGCCGAGTCCTGAGGACACGGGGGGGGCGGGGAGCGGTGAGGACCCCCCCGCCCCAGGCCGGGGAAGGTTCTCGGGGCGACCCCCGGGCCGGGGCTGGCCATTACCCGTCTCAGTCCCTCCAGCGGTGCCGCCCGCTTCCCCTCGTCGGAGGGCTGGCGCCACAGGAAAGGGTTCACCTCGGCATCTGCCCGGGGCTCCCGCCTGTGGTCGCGGTCGCACAGGCCCTCCCGGACGGCTCTCACCAGACGGCTGTTCTGATCGCCGTACTCGCCAGACGCCACTTCCATGACTGCAGGGGACATAGACAGGGTCGCCCCAGGCAGGGCTCACGTGAGCTCGGGGCCTCGTTCTTTTGCAACCAAGTCAGCGATGGGGCCAGGATGTCTTTTTTTTTTTTTTTTTTTGTCTTTTTGCCTTTTCTAGGGCCACACCCACGGCATATGGAGGTTCCCAGGCTAGGGGTTTAATCGGAGCTGTAGACGCCAGCAGACGCCAGAGCCACAGCAACGCGGGATCCGAGGTGTTTCTGCGACCTACACCACAGTTAGTGGCAACGCTGGATCCTTAACCCACTGAGCAAGGCCAGGGATCGAACCCGCAACCTCA
>PVHT020000170.1:10907428-10924147 GCA_004024745.2 Catagonus wagneri | reverse complement strand
CACGGCATATGGAGGTTCCCAGGCTAGGGGTTTAATCGGAGCTGTAGACGCCAGCAGACGCCAGAGCCACAGCAACGCGGGATCCGAGGTGTTTCTGCGACCTACACCACAGTTAGTGGCAACGCTGGATCCTTAACCCACTGAGCAAGGCCAGGGATCGAACCCGCAACCTCATGGTTCCTAGTTGGATTCGTTAACCCCTGAGCCACTATGGGAATTTCCTGGGATGCCTTTAACCGGATGAGGGCTGCGTGAGGATGCTAATTAATGACACAATAAGGTCGTTCAGCAGCCCATGTTCTTTCGGCTCTAAGACGCCAGCAGGGCCATTTACCATGTCAGGAGCCTGGACACACAGATATGGATCAAGAGGGCAGAGAGCCCGAGGAAGAATTAGCTTGTGCCTCTATTCGCTTACTCATTCATCCAAGAAACACAGAGAAAAAAGCTGTGGGAAGACGGAAGCAGAGGCTGGAGGGAGGCGGCCGCAAGCCAAGTAAGCCTGGAGCCCCCAGAAGCTGCAAGAGGCAAGAAAGGACCCTCTGCAGAGCCCAGAGGGAGCTGGGCCTGGCTGACACCCTGACTGGTGGCCTCCAGAACCTGGAGAGCATGAATTTCTGTCGTTTCAGGGCACCCAATTCGTGGTCCTTCGTCACAGCTGCCCCAGGAAAGCAGGGCCTCATGGCCGGACGGGACAGTGGCCGAGGGGGAGAAGGGGACTGGGTCAGCGGGTTCGAGCACCTGGTGGCCCAGTAAATACAAAGCTTGAGAGAAAAGAGAAAGCCAGGGGGGTGCGAGGCCTCCCGTGTGGAGGGCGGCGTGAGGAGAGGGCAGGGCTGATGGGAGGAAGAGGGAGCCGGTTTGGGAGGGGGCCGTGCCGCCGGCGGGTGGATGCGCGGTAGCGGGCGGGCAGGTGGGCTGGCAAAGCGGCTTGGGGCGGCCGTGTCCGTGCCCTGAGGGACTGGGCCGGGGAGGGGGAGGCCGCAGGCAGAGCATCGAGGGGCGGCTCTAAGTCTCAAGCCCGTACAAGTGACGGGGTGATCAGCCGCGCGGCACGGAGGCCACCCTTCGTGTCAGGAGGAGCAGCTTGGACATAAACCCGGTTTCGGGACTCTCGGGGTCACCTTTTTTGTTGTGTTTGGTCAAAATTCAAATCCGCACTTTAACGTCTCCATTGACAGATGTAAAAAAAAATTTTTAAGGTTATTTCTTTTCTTTAGGTCAGAAGCGTAACCTGGTGAAGTGTTAGGAAGTACATCTCCTAAGAACAGATGGCCTGCTGTTGTTCCCAGAGTTTCATCTGGAAGAAAGACCTCTTTTCGTGTCTGTCCTTAAAAGCGCTCCGCACCGCGGTAGCAGTCTGGGGATATCAAAGTCGTTCTCGACTTGGACCCTCGGGTGAAAGCGAGACCCACCAAGAACGGAAAAGACCCCCGTTCTTTTCCCTCCTGCGGGTCAAGGATCTGCTCACCAAAATCAGCTGGGTTGTGGTACGTTGGGCAGTTCAGACCTAAATCCCTCAAATACGGCACAAGATTGGAGACCTTCCCCCGGTACACACACTGCCCTTGACTGAGGACGTAGAGCTGGAAAAGGAGAAGAGAAACATCAACCCTCCCTCCTCTGTAAAGCGAGCGGAGCTTTCAGTCCTCCGTCTGCCCACTTACTCATCCCCTCATCTACTCAGCCGTCCACACACCCACCCATATGTCCATCTACCCACCCACGCACCCATCTATCCAGCCACGCACACACCCCACCCATTCAACTAGCCATCAACACACCCACCCATCCACTCATCTATCCATCCAGCCACCCATCCAACCCACCCATCTGTCCATATATCTATCCACTCATCCATCCATCCATCCAATCACCAATCTATCCATCCATCCACACTCACCCACCTACCCATCTATCCAGCCACACATACCCCCCACCCATTCAGCCAGCCATCAGCACACCCATCCATCCATCCCAACTATCTATCTAACCATCCACACATCCATCCACCCCTTTACCCATCCACCCACCCATCCATCTAGTCACCTATCCATCCACCCATCCAGCCACACGTGCTCCCACCATCCACCCATCTGTCCATTTATCCATCCACCCATCTATCCATCCATCCGTTCACTCATCCGTCAATCCACCCATCAATTTCTCTCTCAGGAGAGCTTTGCGACCTCCCAAGGACTGTGTTAAAGTTCAAAGGGAAACCACGAGAAGTCAGGGCAAACAGATGCCACCGGACCAGGAATCACTTTATGACGTTCCTTTTTCCCCTCATGCTGAGCAGCTGCTCAGGAAAGGTGTCGCAGTTATACCCTCTTCATTCCTTGGGACATGTTTTTTGCTCAGGATAATATCAAAACCTAAGATTTCCATGAGAGATGATATTGTACAAAGATCACCACCTGCTGTCTGACTCTGTACGGCAGGTGCTGCCCCACTGCAGTGGGGCCGGGGGATGAAGCCTCGGCAATGCCATGAGTTGCCCGGACCCTGGAGCTGGACAGCAGCCCCAGGGAGAGGACACTAGCCAGCTCTTCCTACCCGCTCCTGCCCGGCCCCCTGAGCTGTTTACGGCACCAAAGTCTCATCTCCCTAACGTCTCAGGCCACTGGGAACTGAAGACACCCGCGTGAGCTACCGGGAAGCTGTGTGGACCCAGGATCTGGCTTCCCTCGGGCTGATGGCAGCGGGGCGTCCGTACCTGGTCGAACAGCTCGAAGAGCTTGGCGCTGGGCTGGTGGATGGTGCAGACGATGGACCGTCCTCCCTGGGCCAGGCCCTTCATCAGGGAGACCACCTGGAAGCACGAGGCGCTGTCCAGGCCGCTGCAAGGAGAGGGGCACCCTGAGACACCTACGGGACCCCAACCGTCGCCCACACTCGGCACCCCCGGCTGGGCCTGTGCGGGCCGCCCTGAGCCCCGGTCAGTGGGGGTGGGGAGTCAGAGGTGTCCCCTCCTGCGGCCACCAGTGAAAACTGTCAGGGGGCCCGGGCCTCCGCCTTACCTGGTGGGCTCGTCGAAGAACATGATGGGAGGGTTGTTGACCAGCTCCAGCGCGATGGCCAGGCGCTTCCGCTGGCCACCCGAGAGGCTGCCCGTTCGTGTGTTAGCACACGACAGCAGTCCCAGGGCCGTCAGAATCTCCTTGACCTGCGGGGGGGAGGGCCAGGGTGGGGTCAGGGACCACCCGGCACACCTCACACCTACACCCCTAGCCGCCTCCCACCCCACCTGCACACACACTTGATAGACGTGCAAATCGGGACCCACCCCAGCCTGCTCACTGCCAGTCGGGCAGGCACCATTTCTAAGCTCGAGGTTCTGAATTGGACCCGGCTGGCGGAGAGGCAGGGCTGGAGCCAGACCCACCGGGCTGGATCCCTCTGCTGACGTGGCAAGTGCCTTCACTTGCAAGCCTTGCTCAGGACGCAGAGCAGGGAAGACGCTGGAAAAACATTTCAGAAAGGATCAGCAGACACACAGATGGACGGGTGGTCAGGTTTCTGACCAGCACAGAGGGGAGGGCCGCCCTGATGGTTTCACAAAATAAGGGGTCAAGGACTTGACACATGTAAGCGTTTACTCGACGGCAGCTATTACTGACACTCTGAGTGGTGCACACAGCTCCTGTGGACACGACCGCACGGGCCAGGTCTCTCGGAAAGAAAGGCTGAAGGGCTTTGCATTTGTAAACGGGCAAAGAAGGTCTCGGACGTGCAGCAAGGAGATGAAATTGCTTCTAGCTGGTAGCAGAAGCCCAGCGTGCAGTGGGCAGCTGCCGCCACTGATCCGGATGATTGACCCGGCTTTGACTCGCGGAGCGGGGAGGTCAGCAGACGCCAGGGCAGCAGCGGTGTCGGTTTCAGCAGCAGGTTCACGGTTCAAGGTCCATCTTGGCATCTTCCCGGAGGCGAACGCGGGAAGGCAGACGACAGCTGCCGCTCACCCTGCCTCTGCACCAGAGTCACCTGCCGGGGACGGCCTGCCGTAGAGGTCCTGCCAGGATTCACTCGGCCATGGTCCCAGCCCCTGGTGGCAGCAGTGGGTGAACCCCAGACCAGCGGAATCTCTGGGGAGTTGAGCTCATCCAAAAGGAGAAGGAACTTGCAAGGAAGAAAATTTCCAGCCCAGCCCTTGAATTATTCATGCTCAGTCAGGACAACATGGGCTCTGGGCACGGCAAGAGCCAGGACACTGCTGCCCCACTGGCCAGAGAGCAGGTGAGTCTGACAGATATGGGTTCGAGTCCCACTCGGCCTCTCCCTTGCTGACGCGAAGCCCAGCTCCCAGCCTCTTCCGAAGTGCACAGCCTTTGAGGGACGTCAATCCGGACAGAAGGCATCAGCAAGGCAGCCTGGGAAAGGCCATCTTTCAGACACACTTCCCGTCGTGGGGACAGTCCGCTGGCTTTCCCAGGATGACACGGCGCCACTGGTCTCCAGGAGCCCAGGCCAAAGCTGCAGAACAAAGACCACCCCCCACCTGCCCTCTCCCCACTGAGAGGATGCTGGGGGCAGAGATCAGTGTCCTGCTTCCTCCGGCTTCCCCCCGTGCGGGCGGCCTGTTCCGGTTTCTCTCAAGAGTAACGCTCTGCAGGCTGGTTTGGTTTTGAGACCAATCAGAAGGAACACTGTCCCAGCTCTGGGAGACCTCGCCCCTGAGGAAGCCCCCTGGCCGGGGCTCTCGAGGGCCGGGGCTGCTTTTCTGGGAAAGAAGAGAGGCCGCGGCAACACTCCAGGCCCTCCTGGAACATCCCATTCTGTTGTGTTTCCTCCAGACATAAGCAGCGAGCACTCAGGGCCCGGAGCCAGGCACGCCCTCCGCTCGTCCTCCCTGGAAACAATCACCAGACCTGCGGATGGCTCTGCGGGCGCCCACCCTTCGTGGCCGAGGCCCAGGAGGCAGGTCGGCCCAGCCAAGCTGGGGGCTTCGGGTTGTAGGCAGGCGGTCTGCCCTCCAGGAAAGAGCTCTCTGCAGGAGCCCCTTTGTCCCTTCCCTAACTTTAAGCCAAGCGCCCCAAGCCCGCTTCCTCTCCCGCTGGAGCGCGCCTTTCATCTCTTTTGATCGCACAGTGATCTAATCTGTCGCATCTGCCGGTGCTTTAGGAGATGAAAGAGTAGAAGTGAGGAATAAGTGATTAACAGATGACCAGGCCGCTTCCCCTTCTGTCGTCTCACAAACGGTGTGCGCAAGGCGGTGTCTAAAGAAAGATCAGAGGTGTGGGCCAGCCTGCGCACGGCGGGGGGGAACACTGTGCGCAACGATAAGGGGAGCCAGTCCCTTCTTCCTTTTAAAGACTCTCCTGGCCAAGCAGAATCTTCGGAGCTGGTTTGAGGGCGCCACTGAGCCCACCACTCCCCAGACTGACCGCGTTCTGATTAAAAGCAACTTTCTTTTCTACCAACTTCTGCGAGTCTTGATTGCTTTCTCAAGCGACGAGCAGCCGGACTCGATTCGGGAACACGGTGAGAAGCGTGTGCGGGACCAAGAGTCCCCACGGGGCCTGGTTCAGTCCAGCAGCAGGGGCGCAGGTCCCCGCTCCCTGGGACGGCTCAGCCGCAGCGAGGCGACATCACTGCCCTGTGACCCGGCTGAGGCCGCGGGGTGCTCTTGCGGTCCGAGCCTTCGCCAGGCACGTGGAGGACCGGCAGAGATCAGCCTCCCCGGACACCTCCGCTCCCCAGCACGAGGGCCATCGAGCCTGTACCTTCTGTGCAGACAGGCAGGGGGGGCTCCGGGGCCCACCCTTAAGGCCTTTACCAGATACCAGACGGCCTCCGAAGGCCGTGACTTAGCGGACAAAGCCAGCACAGGGGCGGGAGGACTGCGGCGCTCTCAGTGGAGTCAGCAGAGATGCGCAGTCAGAAGAGATGCGCATGCGCGTCCTCCCGCCCTTCAGCAAAGCTCCTCCCCCAGCTCCCTTTCCCACGCGGGAGGGCGGGGCCCTCGGGCGACGCTGCCAGTAAGTCATCCACTGCTCGTGGATCACGTCTGTCCACCGAGCCCAGATGTGAAAGACAGCATCCAACTCGGCTTCTCCCGCCCAGGAGCCAGCCCTGGTTACTGATGGAAGCCGCGGCCCAAGGCTGTCCAGCGGGTTCCAGGAGGCCAGGCCCGAAGGGGGCCCATCATAGGCTTAGCTCTGCTTCACCATCAGCCCCTCTGTGCCCCTAGGACCCTCCGACTTTCCTCCTCTGCTCCCCCACGTGGGGGCTGTATGTAAACTGGTCCTCCCCTGGCGGAGCGAGGCTTCCCGCACCCACGGGCTGCTGACCCTGCGTGTCTGAGGCAGGCTGTTCAGAAGAGACCATCGGTCCTAGTGGCCCTCTGCTTTCAGCCAGCACAGCCGAGTCGCCACCCAGCCCCTCCGCCTGCACAGAGGATGAAAACACCCGTGCCTCCCACGTTATCCCCCATCTCTGTTTTGCTTCCGTTGATCCCTTTTATTCTCTTCAACTACAGAATCAGGGTGCACACGAAACGTCTTCATGGCAGCGAGGGGGAGTTTTTACTCGCCATAGAATCGGGCTCCCCTACCCCAGCCGCCAGTCCTGGGCTGAATCTGGGAAGTTAGTTCCGCAGGTAGCCGCGAGGAGGTGCGGGGCAGGGAGGGGGAAGCGGCGCTGAAGACACTCCACATGCCACGCTGGTTCGTGTCGCACAATATCAACTGCTGTGTGCGACACGAGAGGGGACGGAGGTCGTACAGAGTCATGCAACATTTCCTCCGGGTTCGACTTTTCTATCAGTCATTCCGCTTTACATCAAAACGTGGAGCCAAGTCGCACGCTTGGCACTAATCCTGCAGGTTCCAGTCTTTCCACTGCTGGACCTGTGATCCCACAGGGGCCTTGGAAGACAGGACAACGTTGTAGAATATAAACTGCCCCCCACCTGCTAAGGGGGGCTGGCTGGCGCTCCCTGCTGGGTCTGCTCTCCCAACAGCCCAATGCTCCCTCGCGTTCTAGGGAAGCAAAAGAAAAAAAAAGGAAAGAGCAAAACCCAGCAAACTGTATTAGAAGGTCTCTGTCATCCCAGAAACTTGTTTATGCTATTTTTAAAAGGCTGGTTAATTCCTGTAAATTTCTTCTTGCAAGTGTGTGGAGGTGGAGGCTGGTTATTTTTAAATGAATGACTAACCATCTTCATTGTTAGTGTTTTATTTAAAAAAAAAAAAAAACACAATGGAGTATAAAGTGTATTCAACACCAGAAGGGGCAGCGGGCTGGGTCCAACCCTGAGCCTGGGTCCTGCCACACCCTTCCCGCGTCTGTGCGCCAGCGCCTGCGTCTGAGAGTCTGGCGGCTGCGTGGTCACTCCGGGCGCTGGCCGCCAGCCCGAGCGCAAACCGCGACGGCACCGTCCCCCACACGCAGACGGCCGGCGCCAAACCACAAACCAAAACAGTGCCAAAAGCCCACCCCGACGCACGTCTGCCAAGTGCATTTCATGCGGTTCTGGACCACGCGGGGCCCAAGCACGCACACTTACCATCTCTCTCCTGCCTTCGTCCTTCTCCTGGAGCTTCAGATGTGCGGACACCTGCAGGGGACGAGGGCACTGGTGTGGCATCAGCACGGATCAAAGTCCCTCAGCGGCCGCGGGCCCAGAGCCCCAGGGGCTGAGCTGCCCGGTGACAGAGGACATCCTGGGAGGCCTGCGCTTCCCGACCGCCCTGGCTGAGCCCGGGCAGGTCCAGGAGGGCAGTAAAGCATGGGAGGCATCCTGGTACCTCAGTGGGAGTCTCTGCTGTGAACGTCAATGTGGGCAACTGAGAGAGAAGGAATCTGCAGGCATCAGGGTTGAAGGCCAAGGGTGCTGCTTAGGAAATTCACAAGCCACCTTTAAAGCACTGATCACTTAGTTACCAGCAGTGGGAGCGTTTACGCCACAGAAATTGGCGAGTGGTGTATATGAGGACCCCAGTTTTGTTTCATTTGAGGGCCCGCCTGCCAGGACAGCACAGGGCACCCGACCCTGCCCGCTGAGCCCTGCGTAGCCATCGTCACGCCCAGCATCTGCCTCGGTTCCGCTCTGCCAGCTCTTGTGACCTTGGGAACAAGGACCTCGGTCACCTCATCAGCACGGCAGTGAGCTAGGGAGGTCGCCCTGAGGTTCCGCGAGAGACTGAGATGCAGGCAGAGGGGCCGAGAGGTCCCAGAGTCACACAGGGCCACCCGCCTGCCTCGTGACACCGAGTGTCACGTCTGGGTCTGCCTGGTGGCCGAGGGTCAGGAGCAGCACGGGAAATGCACGACCGATGGCCAGTGGCCAACTGCAACCCTAAGCGTGTGGCCGGGCCCTGCAGAGTGAAAGGCGCCACTTCTCATCCACTCAGGCTGACAGCATGTATCAAAGGGATGGTGAAATTTTCAGAACCCAAATCTAATTGACTTTCACTCTGAAAAATAAATGGATTTCACGGCAGAGCCTGACGGTGGAGGAGGGGGAGGATGGAGGTGACCGTGGGAGTCCCCAGGCTTGTTTGCAAAGACAGCAGCGACTGAGCTGGAAACCAAAATGAATTTTCTCAAACAGTAAGCAGGTGTTTAATGGAGTGACTCTGAGCAGCAACGCTCGGGTCACCCCGGACGAAGGTGAAGCCGTCATTCAGGAATGAACACGTAGGTATAAGGCTTGTATTTCCCTCTTTGACCATCCTATTTTTTTTTTTTTAGACTTTTATCTTTTTAGGGCAGTATCCGCGGTATATGGAGGTTCCTGGGCTAGGGGTTGAATCGGAGCTGCAGCTGCCGGCCTACACCACAGCCACAGCCACAGCCACAGCCACACGGGAGCCAAGCCACGTCTGCGACCTATACCACAGTTCACGGCAACACCAGATCCTTAACCCACTGATTGGGGCCAGGGATCGAACCTGCATCCTCACGGATGCTAGTTGGGTTCGTTAACCACTGAGCCACCACGGAAACTCCGACCATCCTATATTCAAACTCCTCCCGAGTTCTCCCATCAGGACGCCCCCTCGCAGGCCCCAGAAACCACAGTTCAGGGCCACCCGGAGCTCGGGGCTGCTGAGGGAGGCCCAGCCGGGGGCGACCAGGACCAGGTCGGTGCACAAGAAGAACCCTGTGGCCGCTCTGTTTTCCCACAAAGCGGGCTGGAGAGCCGATCACCTGACACCGTCTCTGCTTCTCTTTACTCAGCTAAGGACACCCAGGACCTGCCCTTTGGGTGAAAGGCCCCTCTGAGACCCGCAGTGAGGAAGCCTCGCCCGCCCCATGCAGCTCAGGAGCCCCGAGGACGGGGGCCTGCCCCCCAGGTGGAAACCCGAGAAGAATGGCCCCACTGCTGCCCAGACCAGCAGGGCCAGGAGAGGCCTGGAGGCCAGGTCCCGCCTTGTCTGTGGACGGGGAGATGGCAGGAAAGCAAGCAGCCTGGATGCACACGCTCCGTGAGGGCAAGGCCGCCCACTGCCCCTCCGACCTCGGCTGGCCGGGCGGCCCTCGAGGGGCTCCCGCGGCCCACGCTTGGGTCAGGGGGTCGCTGCTCGCCTGGAGCTTGGCAGGGTCGCGGTCATCCAAAGAGCACGGCCAGGCCACGCCGTTCTGGCCCCCGCTCTCCGGGCCGCCCGGGCTAACTGCTAAACTCGTGTGCTTCTGCAGGACGGCACAGGTGATGAGTGTGGCGGGCTGCGTGTGCAGGCCTGGGGCCCAGGGGCTGGGCGGCAAATGCTGGTTTCACCCCACCTGGCAGGCAGGCAGGTGGGAGCCTGAGACCCTCAGGGACGTAACCCAGGCCCCCGATGGGCCTGGAACTTGGGCCCAAGGCTACAGAGCCCCGATGGGAAGGAAAGACCCTTGGCTGGTGGAGGCAGGACAGTGGTCACCCCGGGAGTGGTCGCCTCCATCAGCTCGGGTACTAGCCTTCTCAGAAACCTGATCTTGACTTGCCGTCTGGGGTCTACGAACCCAGGGTCGTGGGATGGGTGTGGGGAGTCCGCCCACATGGCAGGTCTGGCGTCGAAGGCGCCGGCGGGGGGCGCCTCCGCGTGCGGGGGAGCCGCTCCGCTAACGGGGGGGGGGGGCGGGCTGCTCACCATCATGGCCTCCTGCACGGTCAGGTGCGGCAGCAGCATGTCGTCCTGCATGATGTAGCAGGACACCTTCCGGAAGCAGCGCAGGTCCCGCGGGTGCCCGTTGACGAGGACCTCGCCCCTCATGCCGGTCTCCCTGCAGGGCCGGCGAGAGCACACATGAGCCCGACTCCTCTGCCAGGGCCTGGCGCATATTCCAGCTGGAACAGCGGGGTCCCCACGCCAGGCAGGGACGTGAGGCCGGAACAGCACCAGCTCTCGGGGGAGGGGAAATCACAAGGAGAATGCCCAGCGCGGCACGGGAGGCGCGTGGGAGGCCGCTCTGGGGCGGCACGTTCGTGACAGGTGCCTGCGGACCAAACCAAGGCACACAGGCACGGATGCTCCGACGTGTGGCCACCAGGTCCCACGGGCAGCCCTGGCTCCTCGGGGCTTCGTGGACGGGCATCTGAACAACCCCGTGAGTGACCGAGGCTGCACCAACTGCCCCAAAGGCCAGTCCGGGGTGTGGCCACCACGTCACAGCCAGTCCCTGGGGCGGCATGACCCTGTGCTGCCTGGGAGGACAGACAGGGCGGGCTCCCGGGGCTCAGGCGGCTCGCAGAGGGGACGTCCCGGCCCTGGGCCCGCCCGGCCACGCGGACGGCAAGTCGCGCTCTCTGACCTCAGCGGGGGCTTCCCACGTGTACGGTGGAGGTGGCGGGGCACGGCCCCTCCAGCCACACTCGCTGGCTCATTCACAGACGCCCTGGCATCTCTTTCGCCCAGTGCTCTTCGGGGGGCGTCATCGCCGCCCGGGCAGTTGGAGCCACGGGCATCCCTTTCTCCAGCCCCGCCTCCCGGATGTCGCAAAGAGCAGAAACACGGAGCCCTCAGAGAGGCTGCGTCTGGTTTCCAACGTGGTCCAGCCCACGACTGTGACCGTGGCCTCGTCTTTCCTTCCGGGAGTGGGTGGGACCGACTGGCCCCCCGCCCGAGAACCAGACTTGGGGCCCGGGCACCCGTCTCTGGGCTGCTGTTGGGCAGGAACTGTGAGTGCGGGACTAGCTGAAAAGCGGCTCCTCCCACAGAGCAGCAGCTGCCCCCCAGCTCCCGGGTCCCCCACAGGACACGGGGTGTTGGGAGTCTGGCTCTAACCTATAGCTGTGGATGCAACAGGCAGGAACTTGCCATAAGTGAGACTTTGAAAACACCTAATTCCCAGGAGTCCTAAGGAAACGGGGAGACTTGGCTCTGTTTGGCCAGTAAATGAAATTATTTTTGAAATTCATTTGCTAAGGTAGCAAATGGAAGGCCTGAGATTTGAAGAGAACTGGGTTTAACAGAGCGCTTTGTTAGCACTTTTAAAGTGTCTCTTTTCTAGTTATTCTTGTGTGAGCGACTCTGGACACGTGGGTGCCGTGGTTTCCACACGTCAGAAGAGCTGACGTGGCCACAAGCAAGAGCCTGACAGTTCTGCTTCTCTTCTCGCCTGCAACCTCCACGCATGCGTGTCACGGCGTTCCCCTGCCACCCCCTCCCCACGCGGACCCCTCTGCTCCTTCCCGCCCGAGGCTAAGCCGACCCAGGCTGCCCCCGGCCATTCTCCCCCAGGACCTCCCTCCCCCGAGCGCAGCCTCCCTGGCCACCACCAGGTGACAACGAGCAGGTGCCTCCTTCTGACGGCCCCAATGCCTGGAGCTCCGCTCCCGTCAGACTCCAGGGTCCCTTAACGCAAGACGCCCCTCGGGCGCCCCTGCCGCCTGCCCGGGGCCGTACGAAGTGATGGGATGGACCGGCCATGACGCTGCCGGCCCCGGCTGACCGCGGTCTGCTAACCTGTATCCGGCCAGGATGTTCATGAGCGTGGACTTCCCGGCCCCGGAGGGACCCATGATGGCCACCAGCTCGCCACTGTTGAATTTCCCAGAAATGCCTTTCAGAAGGGTCTTGTACCCTGAAAAAAGCAGATCTCATTCATTTTCCGGCCACCCCACAAACTCACCGGGCTTCGCCCCCACAGCACGCTTGACTGCGGAACCAAGGCCAAAGGCGAGGTTTTTTGCACCACAGGACTCATAAAAATGCTGAGTTCTCGGCAGGAAAATGGACCTCGTGTCTTGTTGAGGCCTCTGCCTGTCTACTCCCTCAGCTGTATTTCCCGGATTTTATTCATGATAAGTATCGCTGTATTATAAAGCGTTACAGGTTACAAAGCACTTTCACGTCCATCATCTAAGGTACAAAGAATCTATCGCCCTCATTTCGGATTAAGGAAGCAGGTGTCCAGCCAGTGGGCCTGGGTGACCTGTCCAGGCCACACCCCGCAGCCGGTGCGAACAGATCCTCACCCAGAGTCACAACACCAGCCACGACGGTAAATTCACGCCTTTACCAATTAAATGATGAATGAATTGCTTCGTGTACGAGTTATCTGCTTACACTCTACCTACGTATAACTTGTTTATATAGAATTTATTCACAAATCATTATTATAATTAAGTGATTCATATACTAATAATTAGTCATTAAAAGTTTATCATTTGGGGAGTTCCCACTGTGGCTCAGTGGGTTAAGGACCCGATATTGCCTCCGTGAGAATGCAGGTTCGATCCCTGGCCTGACTCAGTGGGTTAAGGATCTGGCATTGCTGTGGCTGCAATGCAGGTCACAGATGTGGCTCCATTTGACCCCTGGCCTGGGAACGTCCCTATGCCATAGGAGTGACAGCAAAAAAAAAAAGGGAAAAGTTTATCATCTTGTAGTCACATCGCATTGCTTTGGACTTTCTGCCAAAACTCCATCCGAACTTTACAGAAGGAAAGAAACTGCACACCCCAAACCGAGCCACCCACCTTTCATTCTTAGGCTGTTCAAATGAGCTACAAAGAATAAAGCAGAAGCAACCGGATTCCTCCGTGAAGACTCCTCACGCGGAAACTCTCCTCAGTCCTGCGCAGCTTCCCAGCACGCACCCTTCACTGGTCAGAACCGGCAGATGGGGCATTTTGGCTCCCGCCCAGCGCTGCCAGGGGCCTGCGGGGCACGACTGAGCCCCTGGCCGGGCTCCCTGGACCCCCGAACCTGGGAACCTGGGTGTGGACTCAAGCCCCAGCCTGGGCCTGCCTCTTTCTCTCAGGGGACCCCTAATGGCCCAACCTGTCACCAGGCGCCTCCCCGATTTGGACGGGGAGTCCCCGAGGCCGTGTTAATCAGGCAGAGAGAAGCGGAAGCCAAGGCAGGAAGCTCACGGCCCTGCAACCTGACTTATCATGGGAGCAGCAGTCGCCAGGGAGGCTGGAGACGGTCACCCTGGCGGGAGAGGGGCCCAGGAGTGAAGGCGTGGGGCGCAGGGGGCCAGGGGCCGGTCTGGAAAAGCAGCTCAGAGCCACGGGTGTGTCGGACCCCCCACACTGGGACATCATGATGGCGGCGGGGGGAAGGGAGGCCAGTGTGGGGGTCGGGGGCCCGAAGGAGCGCGTCCGCCTCGCCGTGGACGGAGGGGAGAAGAGCTGGGGCGCGGCCGGCCCCTCCTCTGCGGGGTCCGTCCTCGTGGGACGGAGCTCTGTGGAAGGCCAGGCGCTCCGGGACCTCGGGCCCCAGGGACACGCGTGACCTCACCGAGCGAGCGGCAGTGCCGGGCGTCTGCTCATTACCGGCCTCCTGGCAGTTCCGGCGGCATCAAGGTTACTCCAGAGCAAACCTCCCCCAGGTTCGGAGCCCATCTGCGGCTGGTCCCCTGTCAATTCGGAGCCGCCGGAGGAGGCAGACAGGTGGCTGGGGTGAGCACGACCACCCGGAGGCCAAGTGCAGTCTGCACCTGGGCCGGACGCCTGGGGGCCACCTCGCCTTGGCCGTCTGAGAGGCTGCTCCCTCGGGTGCTGTCCCACCGTCACGGTCCTGGGGCTGACCCTTGGAGCTGGGGTCCACACGGGGGCACCAGATAATAATACTGGGGGGCGGGGGCTCACACAGGCTGCGAGGCCCACAGCCAGGACACCAGGAACAGACACGGGTGTGGGCGCTGGGGCACATCTGACCTTTCAGGGGAAAACGGGGCAGAGGGGGGACTAGACTGTGGGCTTGTCACTTACAGCCGCCAGCCTGGAGCCGCAGCTCTGACCGTGGACCCCAGGGCTAAGCCCATATACGCTGAGCTGAGCATTTTACCTGCCTCACGGCTCATGCCTCTGCGGGTCCTCGGCCTCCCGAGGGACCTGGGCTGGGGAGAGTGTGTGCCGTGCCGCGGGGCCCCGCAGATGTGTCCTCAGCTGCGGGACCCGCATGGGGTCCACGCTCTCAGGCTGCGCTGCTCCGATTTCAGACAGCTGTTTTGCTTCCAAAACCACAGACTGGCATTTGGGATGGAAGACCCTTGACAGTGACACTGGACACAGACGTCCATGCACCTGTGCCGGCTGCCGGGACCCACAGAGGCCGGGCAAGGAGCCAGGGTGCGCACTGAGGGCCTGGGAGCCGGTCGGCGGCCCTCACATCAGAGCCGCGTTTGAGAGCGTCCTGTATTTGTGTGACGAGCGTGTCCCCCCCCGCAGGGCCCTGTGCTCTGTCCCCTTATAGAAACGTGCAATGAAGCCGCATCGGCCCCCCTCCACCCTACTTTCCCGCCATAAGCTCTGCTCAGCCCCGTTCTTGGCGTAACGGATAAGCCGCCACGTCCGTGTGCCGGGGATGCTCGTTCACTCGGTGCTGGGCCTGCGAGAGACGGCCAAACGGACTGGGACAGACAGACAGGGAGACAGCACCCTGGAGCCCCCGCTCACAGGGGAGGCACTCTGCTCGGACATTGGTCCCCGTGGGAGAGCTTTGTGGTCCTAGGATGCAGAGCACACGGTCTGCAGCTAGAAGACGGGAGGCCAAGGGCGGGAGCGCCACCCCCCCACGTCCCAGGAATGTTGGGACAAACGTGCCGATGGGCAGAAAGAAGCCCCGTGGGCGCAGATGGAAACCCAGGGCTCTCAGCCACCGAGCCCTGTCCAGCCTGGGGTCAGTTTGTCTCAAAGACCCCGATGCTTTACATCTAGCAGGTGCTGGGGGTGGGGGCGCTCCATGGAGAAGACGACAGTGAAGCGCGGTGTTGGGCTCCGGCTCGAAGACCGGTCGCCCGGGCAGCCGGAGGGAATGCCGTCGCTGGAGGGACAGGGCGCCAGGGAGCCCTCGTCGGACTCCATCGTTGGTCTTCGAGAGCCACCGTGAGAAGCTGGACTCGCTTTCTAGAATTTTCCTTCACAAAGACCCCTGCTAAGCAGGCAGTGTTTGTAAGGGAGCTACGGACATATCGCAGCATTTCAAACCACCCCCCGGTTCCACGAAGCCCGGAGCTGGTGGCCGGGTCCTCTGCCCCACCCGGCGAGCAGCGGGAAGGAGAACCCCGACGGGAAAAGCAGTGCGGGCTCTCCCCGTAGACCCCGCTGACGACACAAAGACGAAGCCGACTGGAAGTGACTTTTCTATGATCTCATCCTTTCCAAGGGGGGGTGCGACACGTTCAGAAAACCCACACGTCCGTCCAGCACCCGGCTGGCGGGGCTGTGGTCGTACCCAGGGCAGACTGAGGGGCTTTCTGGTTACGCCTGCAGTGAGTTACTTTTAGAAGGTTCGCGATGCGGGAAGGGCCTGTCCAGACACCCCGAGTTTGTGAGGATGAAGAAGGCCAGGGTCAGCCCCCAGCCGAGGCCGCGCTGGGAGTCCGGCCTCCGATTCCCGCCCTGACGCACGCCTCCTTTTGCCGCCCAGCCTTAACTTTGCTCCCAGAGGCCCCGGACATCAGCCCCGTGACGACGTTACCAGAACAGTCCTGTGTGACACGAGGCTCGGCGTGCGAGGTCCCTGAAAACGCGTCTATGCCGTTCGCCCTAGGAAGGTGAGCTCTTCGCACAAGCGAACTCGGAGTGACAGCCACCGCCTTGGGCACCGCCATTTCGTTGTCGCCTCTTTCACACCATCCCCCAACACGACCAGACCCCCACCCCCCACCCCGCTGGGTGCTGGGCCAGCAGGAAAAGCCCAGGAGTTCCCAGAGGTCCCGCTGCCTGATGGTCCTGAGGTCCCCCCACAGGGCGGGCCCTGCCTTACGGAGCGGCCACTGGCGTCTCTGTCTTAGGTCCTATGACGTGAACCCTGGCCCAGGGGATGGCACGCAGGCCACCAGCAAACACCCTCTTACTTCTGAGTAATCACATCTGATGCCAATTTTACTGCCGTCGAGAAGACACGGAGAAAAGCACACACATCCTAAGAGCAGGTGCGAGCGACTCCATGGACGGAACCACCTGGGAGCCAGCCCCCACATGGAGACACGGAATGACGGACGGAGACCCTGGGGCCCTCAGGCTCCCTGCCATCACTGCGGCGGGTGACTGCTTTTGAATCCTTTTTCTTTTAAGGGCCGCACCTGTGGCATACAGAAGTTCCCAGGCTAGGGGTTGAATCAGAGCTGCAGCTGCTGGCCTACACCGCAGCCACAGCAATGCCAGAGCCGAGCCTTGTCTGTGACTTACACCGCAGCTTGTGGCAACACCAGATCCCTAACCCACCGAGCGTGACCAGGGATTGAACCCTCGTCCTTGTGGATAAGTCAAGTTCTTAACCTGCCGAGCCGCAACGGGAACTCCTGGTTTTGAATCTTAAGAGGGACTCCCAGGGT
>PVHT020000170.1:10860151-10900573 GCA_004024745.2 Catagonus wagneri | reverse complement strand
ACATGCACACCAGGTACACACACGCACACCAGGTATACAAAAGCACACCAGGTACACACACATGCACACCAGTTACACACACACACACCAGGTACACGCATACACACTAGGTACATGCACACCAGGTACACACATGCACACCAGGTACACACACACCAGGTACTCGCACACACAGAAAATAGATGGGTGTCATTTCCATCTGCCCGTCAGGCATGAAGCAGTTTCTATCACTGCAGTATTTTTGCTTTTCTAAAGCAGAACTGGTCTTTTTCACAAGCTCCTAAACCTGCTAGAACAATGAAGAGAAAGAAATCCTTTTGATTATTTAAATCATGCCAGGAGCACTGATGAGGATGCCAAAATCATCGGCACAGATCGCGTCAGCCTCGGTCTGAAAACAACACAGCAGTGCCCATTTCTGCACCCAGTCGGGACTTTCTTCTCGGAGCCAGCATTGACAGGATGAGCCCAGCTGCGCACCCCACTCCCCCCCTGCCCCCCAACCCTCTTCCCAGAGATGAAAGGGGCTCTTGGTGAGAAGAGACCGCCCTGTTCTCCAGATCCGCCTTCCTCCCTCTCCAAGAGCAATCCCAAGGCAAAAACCATGACAGTCCGTATTCCCAGACACAGGTGACACCGCCTAAACGCTTCCTTCCCTTAATGGCCCAAGGGCCGGCTCATCAATGCCTCAGTTTTCCTTTATTAAGTGGCAAAGCCACACCCATAGCTCAAACTCTCTTGTTTTCTGCACCTTCTGGAATAGAAAGGGGGTTTTTGCACCTATAACAATAATAGGAACCAGGTCTGGGCAGCTGGGCTTAAAAACATCAACGCGGACCCAGACATACAATGCAAGAGCTCCTAAATCATGGAGACGGAGCGCTACTGGTAGAATGAGGGTGCTACCATTTGTCCCCAAGCCAGGCAAACAGCGTGTCACCTCCTGCTGTCCCCCAGTGGGTGTCAGGGCGGGAAGTCCATTCTGCCTGCAGAACATCTGCTTAATTTGTCAGGCTGCGAACACCGACTCCTGGACTTTCAGAAGGTGCTCAGCTCCCCAGGTCAAGTGGACAACAGACAAAGCGACAAGGTTCTGGGCGGTTTCCCCAAGGCTTGAAGGATCACCTGACCCCAGCTCAGGAACGATCTTCATCCTTTTCTCCTTAGAGCCTCTCCCCGCTTCACCGTTGTGTTTCGAGTCCCCTGCCATTCTCTCTGCCCCCACCCCGCCCCCCGCCGCCCAGGTGCCCGCCTGGGTTCCACTTCCTCCCGACCCCGAGCAGAAGCAGCCCCCTCATTCTTCTGCCTGCCCGGGTCCAAGGGTCCTGAACGGCGCTGCGGCATTGTCTTGTCGGTAAATGTTCTGAAAAAGATGCTCTGTGTCCACAAGCACCCAGGAGGCGCCCACAGCTTCCTCTTGCCTCCGATCCCAGCAAAAATACTGGGAAATCCGTCATCTTCAGACACACCCCCACAGCGCAGAGTTCTCTGCCTGTCCTGCCACGCCCAGTTACTCTGCCAATTCGGCAGACAGCGACAGGTCAGGGGCCACTCGGCAGAGCTGCTGAAATGCAATTTCCCTTTCATGTTCCCAGAGCACCAGCGGCAGCGCCCAGCTCCTCCCAGGCGGACTCCTAGCCCGGGGACAGGGAGATGCTGACGGCAAGTGCCAGTGGGTCCCATCAGACCCCTCTCCCCACTGCAATCCAGGGGGCTCTTCAGCGGGGCGCTCAGGCGGGAAAACGAAGAAGTGGCCTTATCCCAGCCTTGCTGAGCTGAGCCGGGCATGGTCCTGGCTCTCTCCCCCGCCTCCTGGGCGGCTGGGGTACTCTCCCCTCCACGGGCGATGTGTCCCTGTCTGGTCTGTGACCTGCTCTGCCCCCTGCCGCTGCAGATGCTGCAGTTTCCGCCCCTCACCTGTGTTCCTGGATGATGGGCCCATGCCGACCCCAGCGTGTCCCACAGGAGCAGCCCTTCCCGCGGGGCGTAGCAGGTGCGCTCCCGGGGGTCGGCTGGCCCCAGCTGGGATCTGGATGTAGACGCCTCGTCTGCTGCTTCCTGGAGCTCTGGCTACATCCAGCCCTGTTCCAGTGGCACGCAGACACGCGGACTTGGGCAGGCAGAGTGCGCAGGCGGCAGCCGGGGCACAGAAATCTTTCTACCGCCGCCCCAAGCCCGAGCCTCACCCGCTGCCGCCACCCCCTGCCCTGGGAGGAAACTGCGAGGCGGCTTTCCCACCTGTGACCTCCCAAACCCCACCCTGGACATGGCAAAGCTCAAGACCCAAAGAAAGCCCTGTGAAGAGGTAGCAGGTGCTAGGGAGGTGGGAGGTAGGGGGGAGGGGACCCCCAACCTGCAGCCCCCTCCCCCGCCAGGAAGCTGCTCCGGGCCCCCAAGCAGACTTCTGGGCGTAGAACTTTCTCTTGGGACACATTTCAAAGCTAAATGACATTGGGGCCACCTGCTATTACAGAAGGATCACAGTACAGACCCAACCAGAAGCCACAGACTCAAAAAAGGCAGTGGTGAGACACGAACGGGACAGAAGCTTAGCCAAACTGCCCCGCCAGCCAGGCTAGGGTGGCACCAGCCATGGAACAGCCGCCGAGCCCCATGCCTCTGCCCTCAGCCCCATCGGCCGTGTCACTGGGAGGGCTCCAATGAGACACACAGAATGACCGTATTCCCGACCCCGAATTCATACTGTGAAATAGGAGGTAAAACAAAGCCAAAGTCAGCAGGTGCACAAGTGCAGGTGCGGAGAGCGCTGGGGGCGGGGCCGACCGCTGAGCTTTAGCGCTCGGGTCACCTGGAGCCTGGCCCCTGCTTTCCCCTGGGAGCACAGCCCCAGGCAGCGGGGGGTGGGGTTGTCCCAAGGGAACGCCAAGGAGCCCAAACAGCACCATCAGCCCCTGCCAAGCCTCACCCCCTGTCTTCTCCCCTTCTCCCCGCCTCCTGTGGTCCCCGGTCACTTGGGCTGACAGTCAGGGTCCCTCGTCCACCCGCTGCCCGTCACACAGGCAGGCACACACCTGCGGGTCCTGGCTCGCAGACGACCTGCATTCTGCCTCTCAATTCTGCACGGTCCCCTCCCTTCTTTTTCAAATTTCAAACTATTTTACAAGATGATAATATTGCTGCGATGACAACTATAGTAGCAGATGCTCAGACAAACACTCCGTGTCCACGCACTCTATGCTTTCACGGGTATTAACCTTTTGGATTCTCCTGAAAGCCCTACGTGGTACACACTTTAAGAGCCCCATCTTACAGACGAGAAGATCAAGGCACAGAGAGCTGAAATCACGTTCCCCAGGTACCGTTACTAAGAGGTGGGAGGCCAGGACTTAAACCAAGCAGTCGGGCTCCAAGTCTGTACTAATTCTCTAATGGAGATGCCACGTTCGTGAGGGCGAAGGAAGACAAATGAACACACACGCTGTGCCCTCCGGCCTAGGTCTCCCGCCTCAGCCCAAATGGCAACAACGTCTTGAATTTTATCATGCCCTTATTTTTGTCTCTATGGTATCACGCCTCTATGCATTCTTCAACAATCCGGATAAGTTTTGCATTTTTTTTTTTTGGTCATTTTAGGGCCGCACCCACGGCACATTGGAGGTTCCCAGGCTAGGGGTCAAATCGGAGCTACAGCTGCCGGCCTACATCACAGCCACAGCAAGGCAGGATCCGAGCCGCGTCTGCGACCTACACCACAGCTCACGGCAACGCCGGATCCTTAACCCACTGAGCAAGGCCAGGGATCGAACCTGCAACCTAGTCGGATTCGTTTCCGCTGCGCCACAATGGGAATTCCAGTTCTGCATGTTTTTGAAACATATCCAAATGGTGTCAAGTGTATCCTAAGAATTGCTTTTTTTTTTTTGCTCCATGTTATTTTGTCTGTGAGGTTCATTCTCGTTGATGCTACGATGGTGTTCATGTACTCCCATCCTTCTAGAATACTCCACCAGGGAGCTCACCACTGTCTGTTGCCCGTTCTCCTTCCAACGAGCATTTGGGTTGTCTCGTCTCCAGCCCTTCTGCTATTACGAAAACACAGAGCCGTTGAGCGCATTGCCCATACCTAGGAGTGAAACCATCTGTGACTTTGACTCGGCGTAATAAAGCCAGTTAGGGTTTCGGGGGCCATACCCCTTCCCGCTCCCCACGGGGGGCTGGAGAGCTTCCTCCCCCCACGTCCTCACCACGCACGCGCTCCGCAGGTAAGGTTCCTTGTCAAAATGCTGATCCCTTCTTCTCTGTTGTACTAGTTTTCCGGGGCTGCCCCAATAAATGGCCACAAAGTTTGCTGCTGAAAACAGCAGGAATGTGTCTGCTCACAGTCCAGGGGCCAAAGTCAAGGTGTGGGCAGGGCCCACTCCCTCCGAAGCTCGAGGGGGTCCCTCCTGTCTCTTCCAGCCCCCAGTGGCTCCGGGCCGCACCTCCAATTTCTGCCTCTGTGTGTACACGCCTTCTTCACCTTCTCCCGTGTGTCCCCACGTCTTCAGCTCAGAGTGTCCCCTTCTCTCCTAAGAACTTGCCCTTGGACTTTTAAGTCCACCCTAATCCAGGATGATCTCACCTCCAGCTCCTTGATAACACCCGCAAAGACCCCTACTCCCAGGAAGGCCCCACGTGCAGGGTGCGGGCTGGGAACACGGACCCATCGTTCTGCAGGGTCGCCGTTCAATCACTACCCCACTGTGGATGGAGAACGCCACCTGCCATAGCAGTAAACAGAGGGTGCTGCGGCCAGCCAGCCGGCCGCCACGGCAGCTGCCCCCAACGGTGCCCCCTGGGGGGACTCAGGATGACGGCAAAGCACAGGCTACTGGCCCTAGACGGTTAAGGGGTGTATTAAGGGAATGATTTCAGTGAGCCCAGACTCCTGCATCTTCCCAGACACAGAAAAGCACCAAATTCATTAACTTGCAATGTCTGGCTTTCTTTAATTAACAGCACTCTTCTGATGTTCCGACTACCTGTTTTTTTTTTGCCAAAACCCCCGTCCATCCTGGCTCCTCCCTGAGCTCTCGGAACCCCTCAGGGCCACCCGAGAGGCTGTCTTCCAGGCTTGAGTCCTTAGAAAGTCCGACAAATAAAACAATCCTCAGCTTTTAGGCTGCGTGCGTGTGTGTGTGTGTGTGTGTGTGTGCGTGCGTGCGTGCGTGCGTGTGCGTGTGTGTGTGTGTCTGCGTGCGTGTGTGCGCGCGCGCGTGTGTGTGCGTGTGCTTGTGTGTGTGTGTGTGCGTGTGTGTGTGTGTGTTTCAGTCGACATCACACGTGAGTCCAAGATCTCCACCTGAATTGTGGTGACACGCTCCTTATGGGCTTCCAGCCTCTCTCGTCCCCGGCCCCCGCACCCTGGTCAGGCAGCCTCCAGAAAGCCCATTTCCATCACCGGGTACCACCGGCCTCTCCCAGCATCAACTCTCAGGTCCACAGCCAGGCCCTGGCAGGGTTCTTCCCAGCTGCTCCCATCCGCCTTCTGCTGAAAACAGCCCGCCTGCCGCCAGCCAGACTGGGCGGCCGCCACTCCTACTTAGCTCCAAGACTTAGTGAAAACACGTTGCTTCTAACAGATAATTAAAAATGTGTTGAATGACAAACAGATGCTTAATTCCCCCAGAATAAAAATGGAAAAAAATTTAGGGAGTTCCCACTGTGGCACAGTCGATTAAGGATCTGGCATTGCTGCAGCTGCGTTGTAGGTCACAGATGTAGCTTGGATTCAGTCCCTGGCCCGGGAACTTCCATATGCTTTGGTGAGCAAAAAAAAAAAAAAAAAAAGGGAAAGAAAAGAAAAATTCAAATATTTTCTACACGGAGAATTACTCAGATTTAGAAAGAGGCCAGCTCAACAAGATGTAGAAAAAGGCTTAGCTAAAAATTGCTTCTTTAAAGTTTACAATCCTGGAGTTCCCATCATGGCTCAGGGTTTAACGAACCTGACTAGTAACGATGAGGACACGGGTTTGATCCCTGGCCCTGCTCAGTGGGCTCCAGCATTGCCATGAGCAGTGGTACATGTTGCAAACTCGGATCGGAGCTGGCGTTGCTGTGGCTGTGGTGTAGGCTGGTGGCTACAGCTCTGATTTGATCCCTAGCCTGGGAACCTCCTCCATATGCTGCGGGTACAGCCCTAAAAGGACCAAAATATAAAATAAAATAAAATAAAATAAAATAAAATTTACAATCCCATGACTCATTTAAAGTTGCAAGTTTTCCCCAGTGCAATCGTAAAATCAGGGTCAAGGTTATATTTTGGTGGCACTGTTATAATTACAGGTGTCTGATTTTTTTTTTTTTAATTTACTCTAACCGGTTACATGCGGCTTAGTACCTACAGTAGAGTCATCAGCACCTTGCCTTCTCACCCGGAACGAAACAAATGCACATTAGACCCAAGCTGAGATGTGGCAATAATAGCATTTAATCTGAAAAGCTGATTTACCTTAAACCAAAAATCTCTCAACCTGGGATTAGGTTTTCTAATCTGTAAAAGGAGAAGAATGGACTCTAGGAATCATTAATCGCTTTTCCTAACTTAAAAAAAAATACCCACATATAAATATGATCTGATGACACATGGATACACCTACAAACATATGCACACATTATCACATCTTGAAATTGCATCTCCTCCTTTCTGCAAGGCAAATTTATAACAAAGAAGCAAACAAAAAACTCGTGGAATTGCATTTCATCCCTTTACATCACCGAGGAAGACTGTGGCTGATGACTTCTCACGCCTCCCTCACCGGCACTCGGCTCACCTCTGCTTCCGCTTCGCATCTGTCCCGCCCCGCCCTCTCCTGTCCCCCGGCTGGCATGTCGTCTTTGCAGGACGTGGGGCGCAGCTTACAAACAGGAGGACCCCAGTGTCCATGAGAGCACTTGCCACTGTCGCGGTCGTGAAGCAAAGCGGGGTGAGACGCCCTGGTTGCCCACTGGGTAATCGACTTACCTGGCCCGAATACCCAAGGTCAACTGGAGAAGAATGCAAGTTCCGGTTCATTGACACTTTTATGACTACAAAACCCCAATCCAACATCCTGCTTAGGAATCAGGCTCCTACATGAGCCAATGGAAAGGCTCAAGTTTCTACGTGATTCCCATTTTCTATGGGCTTTCAAAAGTGCTCTGAAGCTGAAGTGGGCTTCATACTACACCCTCTGGCACAAAGCCCGGGGCATCCAAACCTCACCGGAGGAGGCCCAGGGACCGCACCGGGGGACACACTGCAGAGGCCTGAACTGTGGGCGGGTCTGGGGGGCAGAGCCGGCTGGCAACTGGGGGACCCGGGAGCCGCCAGGCTGGATCGCCCTGCTTGCAGGTCACCCTCAGCGAGCGGGCGGGAGAGGACGGAGCCCACACCCCTGCTTTTCCCTCCCCAGCCTGGTACGACTCTCACCATCAACAGCCACCCCCCGAGCCTCAGGCGCCCCCAGGAAGCATGGGAGCTCCTTCCTTCTCTTCGTGCGGTCACCCCAACCCTCCATGTGAAAGTGCTTCCCCCCGGGGTTGGGGGGGTCACTGTCAGCTCTCGGCAGGTGTTTTCCCAGCTTTTTGCAGTCAGGCATTCCCTGTCCACAGGCCCCCCCTTCGGCAGAGCAAGAAGCCTTCAAAGGCCCCGCTCCCGCTCCAGCCACCGGGACACCTCCGAGCTCCAAGGGTCATTTTCAATGAACTACAGTGTCTGCGATTCAGACTCTGTCACCTGGGAGGCGAGGAAGAGGCTCCGTTCTTGGCCAAAAGGAGAGCGGGGACGGCCCAGCTTCTCCTGCAGTGACCAGCATCACTAGACGGGAAACACCCGGGGAAGGGTTCAGGCGGGCTGGTGTCGGACCCGGGCATCGGCAGGTCCGACGCCCGGTCATCGTCCTGAACGCCCCCCGCCCCGCCGCTGCTCCAGCCTCGCTCCCCTTCCCCAGGCCGACCTCGGGCTCCAGCCTCTGCAAAGGATTTCGCTGCTTTCTGCATGGTTTTAGCCAGAAAAGGGCCGCTTCTCCTTCCGAGACAAGGCAGGTTTACAGACAGGAAAGACAGCAGCCAGGTTCCAGGGCTGTTCCTCTGGTCCCCACTGTCCCCAGGCAGCCCAGTGAAGCCCTTCGCCCCAGGCCCCTCCCCAGATTTCACCGAGGAACTGGCTGGGGGAGGAGTCGGCAGGTGACAGACCTCAAAACTGCTCTACTCGGGGGCTTGACCAGGCGCAACAAAGAAGCAGAAGGAAACCTTATCTCCTTTATCCCGCACAGGTGACACTGCGCGCACACGCACGCACACGGACCGCTGCCTAGAACACGGCTCTCTCTGGATGAGATGCAGGTAAAAATACAACCTGTGTTCCCTTCGACAGTAATACAAACGTCTGAATCCGGGCCTTGCCGCCCTGTTATCCGGCTTCTGGGACCTGCTGTCCCACAGAGAGGCCCTAGGGGACAGTGAACTGCTCCAGGTCACTGTGGAGGGACGGGGCCCGCAGGCTTCCCAAGTCCACGGAGCAGGGGGCTCAGAGGGCTAGGCCAGCCCTGCGTCCCTCACAGAGTCACGTCTGCATCCTTGTCCCACCATCCCCGTCCCCAGGGAAGCCGACTGTGCGGGCAACGCCGTTTCCGGCTCCAACTTTTAAAGGGTCAAGTGTGGCTCTCAAGTGGCCGCCGGCTCTTCTCTGCCCTACCCCAGAGGCTCTCAGGGTGGGGTCCCCAAGCCAGCATCAGTGTCACCAGGCACTTATTGGACGCGCCTAGGCTCGCCTGTCCCAGACCCGCTGAAGCAGACCCCTGGGCCAGGGCAGGCTGCCTGTCACCCTCGGGGCCACCCAGGTGCTCACTCCGTTTGGGACCACGGCTCGCTGCCACTTCACCTTCTGGGCCGTGGCAGCCTCAGGGACTCCGGAGCAGCCGTGGACGTGGAGGTGCCAAACAGCCCCCTGAGCGGCCGGCCTCCCCCCAGGGCGAGCTCGCCCCTTGCCTCTCAGCGCGTCCCCTGCCCCCAGGTTCACCTCTGCCCTGGGTACCGGGCACCCATGCCCTTCATTGCTCCCGCCTCCTCCTCCCTCTCACAGCACAGGTCTTAAAAAGCCAACATTCCCCAACGGAAACGCAGAAAGTCAAAGTTCAGTGGTGAGAATGGCACAGGCTTTGATAATTTTGCTTAAAATAAAATAACGCCAGGAGTTCCCGTCGTGGCGCAGTGGAAATGAACCCGACTAGGAACTGTGAGGTTGCAGGTTTGATCCCTGGCCTTGCTCAGTGGGTTAAGGATCTGGCGTTGCTGTGAGCTTCAGTGTAGGTCGCAGATGAAGCTCGGATCTGGCGTCGCTGTGGCTGTGGTGTAGGGCGGCGGCTACAGCTCTGAACAGACCCCCTAGCCTGGGAACCTCCATAGGCCACAGGTGCGGCCCTAAAAAGCCAAAAATAAATAAAAATAAAACCACACTGGCCTCACTTTTCTTAGAAACAGGTCTCCTTCCCTCCTCTCCACAGCAGGTACGTTTGTAAAACAAGGGGCCAAAGCGCCGTGGGGGTTTCCATACCAGGGAATCATTTAGGAAGCAGAATAAAATGAGCAAAGCCTGCAGATTTTCAGCAAACTCCCCCAACCTGAAACACACAGCTCTGAGCTGTTACTTAAAGTGGGGTCTGTCTGCTCAGCGCTCTAAAGCCAGTAAAGAGGCAAGGTCCGTGGGAAGGACAGCTTGCTGCATTTCAGACGCTAGCAAATGGGGCGGGGGTGTTTGTATAGGTCCAGAAAGCTGACTCTCCCCGGCCCCCCACTGACCATCAAGGGGCAAAGGCTTTTGGCTTTTAAATGCAGGCGGGGGAGGGGGGGACTCTGGAGAGACGGCACAGTCAGCTCTGACGTCATCTTGAAGCTGGTCCCGGCGGTCTGAGCAGCACGTCTTGATGGTGTTAAGCACAGTTTGTCCTCAGTTCCAGGGTCGGTCTGTTCCCATTCCCTTGAGGCCAGTTCTGGGAATTGCGACAGTGATGTCATGGCCACAGTCTGGCCATCATGCGGTTCACGTCTTCCACCTGGTGGGGGTCTCTGTGTCTACCAGACAGCTCACAGGTCGCGGCTCAGAATAGGACCTACAGCCCTTGAGGAGGAGCTGAAGTCCTTGACTTTGCTTAATGACTAGCTGTTATTATTTGGTCTCGTCTGACTGCTTTCCTTTGCTTCTGCATTTCCTCAATTCCCTGATTAAACTTACTCTTTGACTAAACCTTTTTTACAGACAAAAGGCAAGCAGAGGCGTTCCCATTGTGGCTCAGTGGATTAAGAACCCAACATAGTGTCCCAG
This sequence comes from Catagonus wagneri, assembly GCA_004024745.2. Lineage (NCBI taxonomy): Eukaryota > Metazoa > Chordata > Mammalia > Artiodactyla > Tayassuidae > Catagonus > Catagonus wagneri. Next base: position 10,890,267 of record PVHT020000170.1, on the reverse strand, counting down.
AGGATGTGGGTTCGATTCCTGGCCTCACTCAGTGGGTTAAGGATCCGGTGTTGCCGTGAGCGGTGGTGTAGGTTGCAGATGCGGCTCGGATCTGGTGTTGCTGTGGCTGTGGTGTAGGCCAGCGGCTACAGCTCTGATTTGACCCCTAGCCTGGGAACCTCCATATTACCATTTAAAAAAAAAAAAAAAAGGAAGCAGAGAACATGGAGGGGAAGGACCAATAGGTCCTGTGGCCCTGCTCCGTTTCTGTGCATCCCCCCTACCCCCGCAGGTGATGGCGAGCTCACGGACGTCGTGTGAAGGCAGCAGGCCCCTGTGCGCAGGTTTGCGTGAGGCTGGTAGCCCAGCCCGGCTGCTGGCTCAGCATCCTGGGAGGCGGTCGCTTCTGAATGTGGGCAGTGCTCTCAGACCCAGAGTCACAAACCTCCCGGAGATCCAGGTGCTCCTTCCTGGCCGTTCCAGACCCTCGGGCCCCTGTTCCCTCCGGAGAGTCTGTCCACGCGCCCCCACCCTGTGCCGACAAGGTCACGGAGCCGTGGATTCACCCAGGCTGCCCGCTCCCACCCCGGTCACACGTGAGCGAGGGTGACACGCACTTGGCACGGCCGTCTGCTGTCCCCAAAGACGCACAGTGGGGTTCAGCTGGGCCAGGCCAGAGCCTGGCTGCAGACTCCACTCCCTGCAGCCTCCAAGCTCCTCAGATTTCTCTCCCATGACACTGCCTTGTTCGCAATGAAAACAACGCTCCAAGGCAGGAGTGGAAAGAAGAAAGCGTTCTGACAATTCAAGTTCACTGCAAATGCCCGTGGACCCGGGAGGTCGGGGCATCTTCCGACAGGACCCAGGGCAAGAAGGAGTCACGGTCAGGCTGGACGGCACCCTGGGGTCTGAACGGCCCCCACGGGAACCCTGAACTTGTCGCTCACACTTCTCCAGCCAGGATTTCTTCTTTGATGACGTGGAGACCATGACTGACAAGGTGGTGGGGACACTGCAAGGCAGGTGACAAACACCACCGTCCTCTTCTGGCCACTGGGGGGCCTCGCAGCCCAAGGTGGGCACCCAGGGCTGGGCCCTCCCTCTAACCCAAGACTTGGAGCCCCGTGACCTTGGGAAGGTCCCAAAACCTCCCTGCTTCTCCCGCTGGCCCAGGAAACACAGCTCGGTCAGTTCTCACCAAATCCATGCAGCGGCCTCGCTCCTTTTACTTCTAAAGTCTCAGATTTTACCCCCAGCTTACACTTTGAATGATAACCAAAGGCTTTGGTCTGTCCTATTGATTCTGGGCTACTATTAATTTCTTAGATCCCATACACTACCGCTTATAAGGAACCAGCTACTGTTATTAAGTACTGCCTGCCAGGCATGGGGCTTCACCAGCATAACTTGATCTGTCCAATAGGATGGACAGATTATTATTATTATTAATAACTCTTTTCTACAAGGAGGCAAAGTAGCTCACTGCCCAGTTACTAAGTGGTAGACCAGGGATTTTTTTTCTTTTTATCCCTGTCTTTTTAGGGCCACACCCGCAGCATATGGAGTTTCCCAGGATAAGGGTCGATTTGGAGCTACAGCTGCCGGCCTACACCACAGCCACGGCAACACGGGATCCGAGCTGCATCTGCAACCTACACCACATCTCACGGCAACGCCAGATCCTTAACCCACTGAGCGAGGCCAGGGATCCAACCCGCATCCTCATGGACACTATGTCAGGTCCTTAACCCGCTGAGCCACTACGGGAACTCTCTAGAGCTGGCTTTTGAACCCGTACTCTTTTACTCTGGAGCCCAGATTTCACCCCCCCCCCCTTCATTGAGAGCATGTTAATAAAAGGCACTATACAGCAATCATTTATTTCAATGAATAGAAAGAGGAGAAAAATTTTAACTAAGCCCCACTTATAATTGGATTCATCTTAACCTCCTTGGTACACATTAACTCAGAATTACATGAGGGGAGGAAAGTGCATTTTCTACAAAATTCACATCAAATATCTGCAAATCTGAGAACAGCATTCACACGCTGGCCACGCCACTGCCACCCTGAGACCACAGCTGGCCCCGACACCTCCACGGCGGCCAGATAGAGCGGTGGGCATGATGTCCTTCATCTTCGGTTGCGGAAATCCAGCCACCAGACTCAAATGCACAGCACCTTTGGTCAAAACCTCGCATCTTCTTAAGGTAACCCCCACGAACCTCACTCCCGAGTGAAGTTCTAACACGTAAGGTTGCTGGGAAATTGGTGCCAGCGGTGGAAATTTCCATCTAGTAACTGCAAGTAGAGAGGCTTCCATGAAAATGTGTCAAGGATCCTACATCCTCAGCCTGCGACCTCAAGCTCTTGGAAGACACCCCCCCCCGGGGGAGGGGGAGTAACCCTCTGGTCCCCAGAAGCACACCCGTGTCCTAACAAGAGGCACTGGTCCCCACCTCTGAAACACTCAGCTGATCTCATCCTTATCGCTGCCACGAGCAGGAAACGCAGGGCACCTCAGAGAAGGAGCAGTAGAGAAATCCTCTCGGGGAACAATTCCAGAAGCTTGTCAGCGGTCTCCCCCAGGCAGGGCGGGGAGCTCCGGGCATCAGGACAAGACATCCTGGGTTCCGAGGGAGGGACGGCACTTCTGAGCTGCCCGGCAAGTGGGCGAGGGACTTCCCGGCTCTGAGCCACGTGGGAATGGGGACAAAACCTTCCCATGGGGTTGCTGGGCAGATGGTGGAACCTACCACGTGCGAGCTGTACTGTTGTACAGCTAGGGAGGTGGCCAGGGAGGACCCTGGCCCCAGAGGAAAGGAGAATGAAGGCAGCCCCCCTTCCCGCACCCTGACAGGGCACAGGGCGTGGGCCCGGCCGAGAACACACAGCCCCTTTCTCCGCAGGCGGTCCAGAGGCTGGGAGACGGGCAGGAAAGAGCCCACTGAGAGACTGCTGGCCACGCTAAGCCCTTCGAGATTTATGTCACAGAGATTCAGCCAGTTCTGAAACCAAGAGCCACTTCTCCCCTGGGAAGAGAGAAAGTGATGAGATGGCAGTTGTCATCCTCCTTTCTAAGCCCGACAAAGTCAGAGACGAAGAAAAGGTGCAAGGTTTGGGCCGAGGCAGATGACACACCCGTGGCGACTTAGGGGACACGACCCAAAGCCCAGGGCTGGAAGGCACCCCCCACACACACACAATCGAGGACATAACATTCTGGACAGGCCCACGGGCACGTCTTTGGAAACAGAAACCCACAGGCTTCTGCCGCGAGCCCTAATGGGGACTCTTGTGAAATGCGAAACTAGACGTCGGGGCGCCCTACGTTTCAACCAGCTTTCAGGTATAGTCTGTTCTTGGGTTGGCAATGGGCACTGTCATTGTTTATAGTGACGGAACCCCTCCGCCACGATAAATGTGCCCTTCTTTCTTTTTCCAAAGGTTTTTCACCCCCTGCACCAGCAGCGCCTCAAGAAAATATGAGACAATTTATCGTGCAGAAGCTCGGCACCACCACCTCTGACCCCTGAGTCCCACCTTCAGGGCAGCGAGTCTCGGGGGCTTGAGTCTCTGGGTGGGTTTATGAAAATGTCAACTCCACAGTCACAAAATCGAACAAGCAACCAAGTGAAACTCGAGACTGTGACAACAGCCATTAGCTCCTGGTCCCCCGCGTCTGGTTAGGAACCACAGGAAGGATGGTGTTGACTGTAGCAGAACTCACTGAAATTCAGACCAGCCGGGTGTCTAGGAAAGACCTAGGCCCCCAGGGAGGGGCGCGGCGCGGCGCCTCTGCTTCCACCCAGGCCTCTGGGCTGTTGGACTGGAGCCCAACCGGTAGAAGTCATGTTTGCATTTATCGTCACAAGTATGGGCACACAGGCTGTCCTGGATGCTGTGGGAAACGCGCCCAGAGCTCAGCCTCCCTAACAGGATGGAACTGAGTCGGCAGGAGCGGGGGGCGGCAGCAGCGCGGCGACACTCCGGGATTCCAGCCCCCTTACCGGACCTGCCACTCAGACGCCCGACGGGGATTCCGGGATTCCAAAAACCACCCCGGTCATTTTTAAACCGCCAACTGCTCAGTTTGTTTGACCCAATCCAGGAGGCCCTGCCTCTCATTACTTCACCCACAGGGTGAACCCGAAACAAAGCAAAACAACAATGCTTTACAAGGATTTGGGTATCTGTGGTCTCATCGGAAATGTGGGCACCTGACCTAACGTCCCTACCTTCCACTTTATCTCTATTAATATTATTATTATTATTATCATCACTGCCTTTTAGGGCTGCACCCACGGCATACGGAAGTTCCCAGGCTAGGGGTCGAATCGGAGCTGCAGCTGCCAGTCTACACCACAGCCACGGCAACCCTGGATCAGAGCCCTTCTGTGACCTGAACCACAGCTCACAGCAATGCCGGATCCTTAACCCACTGAGAGGGCTGGGGAGCGAACCCATGTCCTCACAGAGACTAGCCGGGTTCCTTACCCATGAGCCACAACCGGAACTCCCCTACCTTGCACTTTAAATAGAAAGTTCAGGAAGCCTCCCCATTCCGATGAAAGCTACAAGGAGGAGACCCCAGACAGGATGCCAGGCATTTTCCTGAGGACAGCCTTTCTAAATATCTGTGTGCTATTTCTCTTTCAGTGAAGTCTCCCAATTATGTTTAAATAGACATCAAAATAATAATCACCGGGTAAAAAATATCTCCATTCAACAGATGCATTTTAGTGACGTCTGCAGAGCAAAATCAGGCTACGGGAAAGCTTCCCCCACTTTCTGGACCCGGGCGTTCGTGGGATCTGGGGCGGAGCAGGGGGCGTGCACGCCGGGGAGACGGGGACCCCCACCGGCCCACAGAGGCCTCAGCACGCGGACCTGGGAGCCCGGCATCCTCTGCTTGAGCTTAGCAACAGCGCCTGGCGCGCAGCCAATCGCGCGGCGCCGCCGAGGTTACTCGCGAGCATTGACCGATAGTAACCCCGGCGCGGGAGGCGGCAGCGAAGGCGGCGGCGGTGGGAAGCCACTGCGCACGCGCAGCGGGGCGCGCCTGCCCGGCCCGCACCTACGTGTGCGCTAGGGGCGCGGCGGTGCCCTTTTCTGACCGCTCAGACTTCAGGGGTTTCCGAGGAACCTGAACAGCTCCAGTCGGCCTCCTCCGCCAGACCCTCAGCCTGATTTACATCTGAGAGCAGGTGTGTCCCGGCCACTAGGCGGGGACAGCGCAAACGTCACCCTGGGCCCCAGGCCTGCAGTCAGCATCCACACCAGCCAAGGAAAGGGATGGGTTTTTACTCCGTATTTAAAGCCGGGGGAAGAGCCACCTCTCAGCCGGCCAGGGCCTCTGAGGGTAAACACGGGCTGGAATGAATTCGATCCTTAGAGACAAACCACTCTCTTGGAAGAAACGGGGTGAAGGGCAGGTGGCGTGATAACCCGGTCGTGGAGGGCGCGGGCGAGTAGAGGGCCCCCCCTGCACCGCCAGCCGGGTGGATGGAGTTCTAATTCAGGGTGGAGGCCAAAACTGCCCCCTGAGGGAAGTCTGAGCGCCCCCTTCCTGGGAGGTCCAGAGGCCTTTTGTGGCGCCTCTGGGACCAGGAGTCTCTGGGGTCGTGTTTGTCATGGGCAAAAAAAAAAAAAAAAAAAAAAAAAGAGAGAGAGAAAGAAACAGCTCATCTTATGCGGGCCAGCAAAACGGCAAAGGGAGAAAAGTTCTCCACGGAGCTGGTTGAGAGGCAGGTGGTTAAGACTCGAGGTCTCGGCCTGAATCCCAGACCTGCCTTCCTCTAAGCCCCCTTCCTCCCGGGTAAGTTGTCCAGACCAAAAACAACTGGAGGCTTTCCTGTGAGCAACTCGATACCACGTGCGAAAGCCAAGAGCCTTTGCTCAGTAAGCAGTTACCGTTAAGTAAAAAATAAACACCTCTCCCCAAAAAGCGGGAGGGAAGAAATAGCAACGGAGAAATCCCATAAAACTCCTGCTAAAAGCTTCACTTTCAAGACAGGCTGTTAAGATAACAAGGCAGGGTCTTTTTTTGTCTGGGTGCATCAGCTTGCCTTATGACAGTCAAAGAAACAGAAAGAGTGACTCAGGTTCTGCTCACCCGTTGATCTTCGCCCTTATCAGTTTACAACGGAGAGCGGGAACACTCCCGCAGGGGCGCCTGCCCGCTGCCCTGCCCCCGTGGACGCCACCCCCTCCCAAGGCAGGGCTCCAGCCTCATGTCCTCCGAGAGCCGTATGCCTCCGATTCCTTCCTTTCCAGGTAGCCCTGGATCTGGACGCACCTGGTGACCGCCTGGCTGGGCATTTTTCCCCCCAGTGTCTGAGCTCCTTTCCAGACCGAGCTTATCTGTGTTCTGCAGAGCTCCAAAAAGCAGAACTTGAATCAACAAATGAACATGCTCGAATTCAGATTTCAGCTCAACAGACAGAAGTCTTTTCTAAGAACTCGAGTCGTGCAAACGTGGGCCCGGCCTGGCAGGGAGGTGTCAGTCCCTCGTTGCTGGCAGTGCCCAGATGGAGGGTGGCTGCCCTTGTCGGGATGGGGCCAGAGGGACTGCTCCATGGGTGAGAGGTCAGACAAGGGAGCCCCCCAGGCCCCCCGGGTCTGGCTCCAAGATTCCGATTCTAAATATAGGTCTCGATTGGACATAATCATGGGCTTGGAGTCACTCTGGCGGGTCTTAGTTTTGACACCAAATGCCATTTACCCCGCAAGCACAGAGGTGACTAACAGCAACACAGCTGACAAAGTGAGAAGTGACGCTAATGGCCACAGATCAGGCTGGATCCCCACAGCCTCCATCCTTGACTCTGCAAATTCCTCTTGATGGCTTTTCTCAAGTTATGGGCCAACCCCAACTCGGTATTAGCCGTATTTTATTTGAAGGTAAGCTTTCTTCCGCTGGTGTGGAACTCCAACAGCCTGGGTTTTGTAGAGAGTACACCTCCATCGTACAAAGCCCGAGCTTGTACAGTTCAGTCTTTCTAAATGTTTTCAATCTGACCACGTGGTTACCTTTGTTCCTTAAATAAGCAAATCTGTTGCTTCCAGACCTGAACTCGAAAAGAGCAGGTGTAAGGTCACTAAGTATTTTCTTCTGCCAGTTTCTAGACAAAAGAAATGGTTTCACGTTCAGTAAAATGTCACCTTGGCTTACTTCTTGGCCTTGGCAGGTTAGGGTCTGGTTTATAACAGAGGATGTTAGTTCAAGCACGTGAAATTTTTAAGACACTTGGGGGGGGGGCATTAAAGGAAGGCAGGAGGGCAGCCACCCAGCAGGTGAAAATGAGTGTGGCAAGAAGGTCCACAAAAGTGACACCGTGACACCAGCCCCCCCACCCAGCAGAGCGCAGTCCTGCAAAATAACAGTGAAGGCTCCAGCCCAGGCACGCTCTCTGAGACGACGGCAACGTGTTAGCGCGCCCGCATAAGGAGCTGGCCAGTCGGAATGTGACAGGGTGGCCTGACATTGCAGCAAGAAGACTAGATCTCACAGCCAGTGTTGGCAGGACCACCTGCGCCACGTCTCCCAGGGGCTGGCGGGGCCACACTCGAATCACACGGCCCGGACCCCAGCTCCCGTGATGATGGTCTGACATCCATGCGGCGTGCCCTGAGGGAGAGGAGGGGTTGGCTGGAGAAGGGGAGCCTGGAACCCTTGGGTCTGCCAAGGGCTGCCTGTGACCTAGCAAGCCCTGCTGGTTGTGTACGCGGTCACTCTACATCTGCCGGGCACGAGTCAGCCCCACCTCTGCAGTTTTTCAAAGCGAATACAAGGCAGACCATCAGAATTGTTCCAGAAGAACTCACCACCAAAGGTGCCTGAGAACTGGCCCCAGAGGGGACAGGAGCCCTCCAGCCACCTCCACCTGGGATCACCAGCCTGGGGTCACTGGGCTCCCTGTGTAAATACCCTTTAGCCTCAAGCAGGCAGCCCTTGCAAGGCTTAGGTTTGCCACGCGGGCACTGAAAGACCAGCTACGCCCTCAAATAAAGACAAAGGTAGAGCATTAAAAGCCATTTCCTGGAGTTCCTGTTGTGGCACAGTGGAAATGAATCCAACTAGTATCCATGAGGACACAGGTTCGATCTCTGGCCTTGCTCAGTGGGTTAAGGATCCGGCATTGCCGTGAGCTGTGGTGTAGGTCAAAGATGCGGCTCGGATCTGGCGTTGCTGTGGCTGTGGTGTAGGCTGGCAGCTGTAGCTCCGATTCGACCCCTAGCTTGGGAACCCCCATATGCCCCAGGTTCAGCCCTAAAAAACAAAAAAGCCATTTCCTTTATTTTATTTATTCATTTGGCCATGCCCACGGCATAGAGAAGTTCCTGGGCTAGGGATTGAACTCACATCACTGCAGCAGGGACCTGAGTCGCAGCAGTGGCAATGCCAGATCCTTAACTGCCAGGCCACCGGGGAACTCCAAAGCCATTTCCTTTGCACCCCAAAGAAAGCCTACTCTGGCAGTGATGGCTGCCAAGAAGCACAGAAGTAATTCATTCATGTCAGGGGAGAGTGAATCTGCCCTCACGCCGGGCAGCCTACCCTTCTGGAGCCCAGTCCCCGCTCTGGATTCCTGAGGTCTTTTTTTTTTTTGGTCTTTTTAGGGCCGTACCCTTGGCATATGGAAGTTCCCAGGCTATGGGTTGAATTGGAGCTGCAGCAGCTGGCCTCTGCCACAGCAATGCAGGATCTGAGCCGCATCTGCGACCTACACCACAGTTCACGGCAACACCGGATCCTTAACCCATTGAGCAAGGCCAGGGGTCGAACCTGCATACTGGTCAGGTTCATTACCGCTGAGCCATGACAGGAACTCCCCAGTCCTCTTTAACTGGCCTCCCCTGCCCATCCTGTCCCAGCTAGTTGGATCAAGTCCCCCAGGGGACGGGGCTGGAATCCAGTCTTCCCTTGACGGAATTCCTGAAACGGATAGTAACGGCACCCTGTACTCATTCCAGCCAGCCTGTGGTGGCGAGCCTTGTGAAATAGCCGTGGAAATTAAGAGAGAGCAAGCTTCAATTTGAGAAGAGTGTTCAGAGGCGATTGTACAGCTCAGAAGCAAACCAATACAGATAAACCGATGTGGAGGAACCCAGAATGTTGACCCAGGTCCTGGCATTTGGCAGAGATGAGGCTGGAGGGTCGGGTTTCCAGTAGGAGGGGGCGTCCCCTTGCTGAGAAAACAGCCGGGCTTGGAGGGACTACAGAGAACTCTCTAAAGCCTCAGCTACGATTACTTTTGTTCTCAGCCTGCAAGGTAAGCTTGCGAGGTGTATCGAATTTCTCAGCATCCTGTCACCTGTTCGTGTATAGCAGGCACATGAGCCTCACGTCCCCTCCCCGGCGAGGGGACAGGACAGCTACGCCTCCCCAAAGAACCAGGAGATCTCTTCACGGGTCCTCAGCGAAGGCAAGGGGATTGACACTCGAGCAGGCTAGTTAAAGGAAAAGCAAGTCAGAGTTAGAGGTCAAGGCCGCCCCCGGTGGTTTTTGTCACACGGGGGCGAAGCACATCTGTGCCACGGTGGTCCACGGCGAGCCCAAGTCAGGGCTGGGTGCTCTCTAGGTGTCTTGTGGCCTCAGCTCTCCCAGACCTGCTTTCAGGCCCCACCCTCTCTGCTGCTGCGACCCAGGCTGTGTCTGAATGTCATGTGCTCCATACGCTGGAAGAACAGAACTGGCCCCTAAGTCGACGGGACCGAAGGACTGCTTGAGTTCTCCAGACGGAAAGGGCGCCAGGCGCCTCGGCAGGCAGGCGACCCAGCGTGACCCCCGTATGCCACTGTGTGGACCGGCTCTGAAAGCCAGGGGGTGCAGCCAGGGTCACCCCACTGCTGAAGTTCACGGGGAGGTTCTCTTCCTGACGAGGGGTCCTAAATATTACCAACACCAAGGCAGGAAGCCAAAGCTGCTTTTAAGCCCGAGTCACACGGTGGTGAGTGAGGACAATTAAACCAGCTGTTTCCGAACGTCCCTCGACACAAGAGCCCGTGTGACGGCACCAAATCATTAGTCCCATCAACCTCACGCTACGTGAGTGAATTCCTGGCGGGAAAGTAATCACGGTGTCAGAAGCCAGCGAAACCGTCCTTGGGGCACACTTTTTTCTCCCGAGAACAGTTTCTTTCACAATTATGTTCTCTACTAGGAATCTATTATACGATCCAGTTTTCCCTCCAAAGACATCATTAATCATATGGTGAAAATGTCACTACAATTGAAAATACAAGATGTTTTCTTCAACGCCGACGTCAATGCTCGGCAGTCGTCAAGCTCAAGAGTTTTCAAGAATCCATGCCTGACATCGCCTTAAAAATGCTGCTGTGGCTTCACCCGTTACCTTCCTTCTCGGGATTTAGGAAGCTTGCTTTCCGCATTTCCTTTCTTTGAACCGACTGTGTAGGCCCCGGGAGTGTTACTCCAGCCCAGGAGCCGGGGTGCACTCGGGCGCGTCCTGTGTCCAGGTCGTAGCGCAGCCAGGGCGCGCAGCGCGTTGTTCTGCGGGAAGAAAGCTTCCCTGGCGTTTGCGGGAGTGGCCGGTGCCTCTGCGATGGAAGGAAGCCTGGACCAGGTGTCCCACGGCCTGGCTCCAGTGCCGGCTGTGACCTTGAGTAAATCACTCGGGCCCTCAGGCCCCCACGCCCTTCAGAGCGCCTCCGGCCACCCTGAAACCCCTCGGGCACTCACAGCTGGAGACGCCTCTCCCCTCCTCCAGGCCACGCCGCCAGCCCTGGTGTGATCTTGACATTGAGCTCAGCGTGCAACGCTGGATTTTTTACAAAATTGAAAACCATCAACTTGATGCAGATAGAAAAACCGAATATGGGGAGAGCAGTAAGAGCAAACGCTCCCGCTCCAAAGATCGGTCAACGCTTGGCACCACGCTGAGGGCTTGCCAAGAAGAAAACTGCCACCGTGAGAAAGGGCAGTGCTGCCAGCCGGGTGAGCGCTGCTGAACGGGCCTTGGGGGCACCAAGCCTGGAGAAGGAGCCCGGCCTCCCTGTGGCTCCGGGGCTCCCAGCACCCTGAGCCCCGCACCAGGTACTGCACACACAGCGAGCGGGACCGCAGACCTGGAACCAGCGTCAGCCAGGCCTGCCTCCCAGCCCAGGCTCGAGGCCGGCCTTTGACCCTCGGCTTCCTTCTGTTTAGCGAGAAGGCAGACCGAGAGTCTCTCCCACGCGAAGCGCAAGAGGAGTGAGAATCCATCCAAACTGAGAACTGTGGGGCCCCAAGAACAAAGAGACGGCGGGGCCCCCCGGCGCGGGGCTGCGGGGCGGCAGGGGCTAGGCGGGGCGCCGGGGAGGGAGCCAGAACAGACGTCAGGCCTCGCTGGCCGAGAAACGGCAGCCAGGCCACCCCAGACCAGTGGTGCCTGCCTTCCCCTCCGACCCCCAGCATCTCTGACTCACAGGCAGCTCCCTGGGGCCCACTTCCTCCTCCTCCTCCCCTCCCGAACCCACAGAGGTTACTGCAGGGCAGGCAGCCGCCTGGGCGGGGCTTCCGCGAAGGCAATGGACAGTGGGGCCCCTCCTCACTAATTAAGAGGCCATCGTCACCGTGGACAATTAGGGGGACCGGTCCTACCCCATAGGGAGTACAGGCTGGCAAAGCGAACGCCTGACCGGGAAGTAATTTTCCGTACGTGCCGGCACTGCCTGAACACCCGCCGTGCTGGATTTCAAACCGAGATTCTGCCGCGGTTTTCAGATGTTGGCATTTCTGCCCTGCAAGCTGTCTTCGCTTTGGAGGGTACCCGGCCAAGCGGTCCCGGCACCGTGACCACGTTTCTATGGCCACACGCAACAGGTAGACAGAGACCTGGCCGTGTGGCTCACGGGTTTGCCCAGGTTTGTCAGCAGAGACCGACCAAGACAGAACCCCACAGCTCTCCTGGTCCCCCGGTGCACTTTTCCTGTAAAATCTTTGTCCAAGTGGAGAAGGAAGAGGCTGTAACCTTACGCTGAGATTTCAAGCGGCTCAAATGGACCCAAGTCCGGGCCTATCACAGAATTTCTTATCAAAACAGTCTTCCATTCTCTGAAAGGGTAAGTCTCTGGTAACTGTGTAATACCGTCGGCCGCTGAGAAGGTTCAGGATCTGTTGTGCAAACAGACACAGTCATCCAACGACCAGCTTGCCCTGAGAGTCCCAGGGACCGGCCCGTTCAGGTGCCACGTCCTGGCTCCGAGTGAGTCTTGCTGGGTCTTCTTTACAAAGGACGGAATCTAGATTTAAGTGGGCGAGGCTGAAACAATGACAGTATTCCAGGGCTACCAGAGCCCCTTGACTCCAAATCCCCGCTGGATTTTCAAGTGGTTCTAAATGATTCGCTAGCAACTAGGGGCCGTTGTTTCCGGGTGATGTGTCTCCCCCAGGTGCCCCCTCCCCCACCAAAGGTGGGTGGACGGTGGGTGCACAGAGCCCGGGGGGCGGGCGAGTCCTGCAGGAAGAAGCAGGTCAGGCCTGAAAAAGAAACACCAGCCCAGGGAGGCGTTAACCCTGCACACCCTGGACATCCAGAGCTGGCAACACAGAGAGAACGGCCCGTTCCCGTCAACCCTCAACAGGCGGGCGGCAAACGCCTGTCCGTGTGGCTTCCTCGAGGCCTCCCGAGTCCCTCCGGCCCCTCTCTTCCGCTTTTCGTGACCCCCCCCCCCCCGCCAGCACCCGCCAGGAGTCAGTCCTTCCCAGACGCTTCAACATACAGGACTGATTTCCAGAACAGTCACTCTGGGTCACGGGTTACTTTTCAAAACTTCGAGCCAGAGCGGAAGCACCTGTCTTCCACTTTGTTAGGAAACAGGAAAAATAACCCCATCCCGAGAGGCTGACATAGACAGCATCCAGTAAGAGGACGCCCGGCCAGCAGACCGGAGACCCGCACGCACACACCCGCGTCAAGCCTGGCGATCGGATCAGAGTTTAAGAACCGCCGCGTGACTCCCGAGCGCAGAAAACAAACTTATGGTCCCTGCGGGGGACGTCGGGGTAAAGCAGGAGTCTGGGGTTAGCAGGTACAAAGTACTACATAAAAAACAGGTAACCCACAAGGACCTGCTGTCTAGCACAGGGAGCTCTACCCAATAGCTTATAATAACCTACAATGGAAAATAATCCATAAATATATATACACACACACACATATGTGTAACCAAATCGCTTTTCTGTGCAACTGAAATTAGCACAACATTGCAAATCAATTAAAAGGAAAAACACTCAGTTTCGAGTCATCTAATCCAACCTGCTCGTACTATAGGTAAGGACAACACCGGGCCTAAAGCAGTTCAGTAAAGCGGCCCCAGCAGAGCTGGCCCGGGAGGACCCAGCTCCCAGGGTTCAGGCCGAGTCTCCCCAACGGCCTGCTCCTCCCTTCGCGCCCCCCGCCCGCCCCCGGCCTCCGAAGGCACAGGCCGGCCCCTCCCTACCTTTCTTCCTCCACCAGGGGCCCTCCGGGACCGAGTAGGAGAGGTCCTTGAATTCGATGTTCACGGCCGCCCTCCTCGGCAGGGAGGACAGGCGCTGGGCCTCCGTGAGGCTGTCCTCCTTCCTCAGGTGCCCGTTCAGCAGCTCCGTGTCCCCGACGTCCCTGTGGCCGGAGACCACCTCGCCCACCGAGACGCACACAGACTTGGGCTCCGTCATCGCTGCGGAGTGACTGCTGGCATTCTAGGAGGATGGGGAGGAAGCACCGACAGAGGGTATGAGCCCACCGCGGGAGGGACCGCGGGGGACCCGCCGTTAGGCGCGGGGCCATCGATCAGTCAGTCATCAGTCCACAGCCCTCCCCCGCCACGGTGCCCTCGGCAGCCCAGGAAGGGCTTGGCGGAGGCATTCCTCCGGCCGGCCCCTCTTCCCCTGGAAACACGCTAAAGCCAAAAGATGAAACCCACCTACCGTCTTACGTAAGAGTCCCAATCCTATCACAGGACTATACTAAATACACCTGTCGCAAAGAAGGAAACACGGCCACCCTAAGAAATGACCTACTTACGGTCCATTCATTTAGAAAAACCCAGTAAAGCTGCTATAGCGCAGGGAACTCTATCCAAACCCCTGAGACAGGACAGATAGAACACGACGGAAGATAATATGAGAAAAAAAGTGTGCACACATATATAGATATATACATGTACATGTACACACACACACACACACACGACTGGGTCACTTTGCTGCACAGCAGAAATTGGCACAATGTTTTAAATCAACTATCACTTTAAAAATTTAAAAAAGAAAAAGATTCATGTCAAACAAGCTCCTTGAGTACCTTCCTCGCCCCGCGTCACGGACCTCTCTCCAGACCAGCGACGCCGCTGGCCCCCGCGCTGTGCGAGCCGGCCTTTGTGTTTTCCTTGTGCATTTCCCAAGTCCCTGACTTTCCTCCTCCTTCACTGCATCTTCATAACAGGACGGAAAGCTTGCAAAGGTTGCCTGCTTTTTCTCTGTGACACGGACAAGGAAACCGAGGCACAGACTATTTTCAGGAAACTGCTCTGAGCCCAACGATCAAGTGAGGGGTAGAAGCGAGCCCAGAATAGGAGTCATCTGAGAAAACAGGGGGCTCCCCACTGCTTCACCAGGATGGCTACCTAGTACCTAGCTATGCTGGCTTTTCAAGCTTCTATTGGGGGGTCAAACTGAACTGTTACAGAGCTGCCAAGAACAAAAGTATTTATGCAAGAAAAGGAACAGCCTTTCCTAATACGGCCTGGCAATGCTGCAGAAATCGCTAGGCTTCAGGCACCTCCAAGCACAGGAGAACCCTGGGGTGGACAGATACTGTGCTGAGCTTTTTCTTGCTGTCTCCTGAATCGAGAGAGAACATTCCACCGTCCCCGAAGCGTGGGCCTTTTGATCGGGACAGCCCATCAGCAACCACCTGGGTAATCCAGGCCCTTCCGATGCCCGAAGGACCGGGGAGACGCCGGCAGATCCTCATCTGTTCTAAAGAGGAACAACATCGTGTTGTTATGTTTCCATAGATTGATTGATATTTCTTCAAAGTTGATGGCTTTCTGATCGTTATCTTTTCTGAAAAAAAATCTAACACAGCACCAGAGAGTGGCTCATCCATAAATAGCCTTACAAAGCCCACAACTCTAGTGACCAAAACAAGCCCTTCCCCCTTAGAACGTTCTCTGGGGGGGCACATGACTGCAACCTCGAGGAGCTGGCATCATTTCCGTCATGGTATCGAAGGGCTCAAAGATCATGGAGGATTTGCAGGTTTCAAATATTTAAAGAACAGATGGGGTCAGGGAGATGCCAGCACAGGGGTTTCTGGTTCTTGCGATGTTTGAAAAGGTTGCTTTGCTGTTTAAGCAAAAGACACCACACACAAACACAGACACAGACACAGACACACACACACACACACACACACACAGACACACACACACACCCCTTCCCAGGTATCTTCCACCTCTGGAAAGCTTAACCAAGTCAAAACTTAGCTCATTGACTATAACATTCTGTGGATAAAAATTAAAAAACAGAGTTAAGCTCTGACGAAATTAATCTCAGTTTGTGGTTGGCCCCGAGCATGTGAAGTGCTTAAACTCAAACACAAGTAGGTTCCCTACCCACCCCCCCAACACACACACACACACACACACACACACACACAGTCAGGGTGGTGTGTGCTAGCTTGACTGCAGGGCTCCTCTGGGCCAGGCAGGGCGGGAGGCTGTTCGGTTCCCAGAAGGGCGCTGCGGGGCGGCCCTCCAGCACAGCCCCTCCCACTCCGGGACCACCCGGAGCTCCTGTGTTGGGGCCTCTTGAAGGAACAGCAGAGATCCTGTCCCAGCTCAGCTCGCTCTTGGCTTTGACCAGCTAGGAAAGAATGCACGCCTTCGGCGCCAGCGCCCAGAGCGGAAGCAGATGCCACCCCGGTGCCCACCTGTCTTGCCCTCCGGGGACACGTGCTGGTGTCCTGGGCCTATAACCCAGTTTGAGGCCACAGGAGCCCAGGAAGAACCGAATCCTGGGCTTTGGTGGGAGGCAGGGTAAAGGAGAGAGAGGAGGCCCTGGGCCAGATGGTTAGCTCCAGGCCTGGTCCCCAAAGTCCGTCCGCACCCCCACCTTGTCACCTAAGTGGAAAGGCTAGATGTCTGCCTCCAGACCCACGCCCCGCTGCCAGGCTTGGCTCAACCCAGGATCCCCAGTCGCTGGGTGTTCGGTTAGGGGCGGGGCGCTTCCAGCAACCCCTCCCCAGGGCGCGGCCCCCCTCCACCTCCGCCCCAGCGTTCTAGCTGCCCTGGACCACCCGTCCCCTCCCCCAGCACCTGCCCTGGTGTCGACCCTGAGGAAGTCCTTCCAAGGATGAAGGGCCATGATTCCATCCACCCGCCACAGCAGCAGAGGCCAGACCTGGACTCTGATGGGGGCCTGACTTTCCGAGCCTATCTATTCTCTCACACACTCACAGCCCAGATAAAGGCCTGGGCATCAGCAGTCAGCCAGACAGACATGGCCTGAGGCCTCAGCAAATTCAAGTTCAAGACTGAGCCCCAGGCAATTTCAGCACAAGCATTAGAATGAGACAATGCCCACACTGTCACCCAATGCAGCGCAGGCCCTGGGTGGGGGACAGGGTGTGTCAGAGGATTATCAAGCGTAAACTGAGCTGAGCACGGAGAGGTGGCGGGGGGCGCTGGCTCAGGACGCTCCCTGCAGGGTGGACGTGGGGGGACAGCGTGTGCCCAGGGAGCAGAAGCGACCAAACACCTGGGGATCTGAAATTCAGGGGCTGGAGCTCCATGTGGAGTTGGGGAGGGGGCGGGGTCGAATATGACAGGACTAGAAAGGCACACGGGGTCCAGACGGCAGAGGCCTTGCAGAGCCGTCAAGGGGTTTGTACTTCTCTAGAGGTTTCTACGGTCCACGAGGGATCTCGAGGCGGATGTAACAGAGCAGAACCACAGCCTCCTGCAGCAACGTGCAGAGGGGAGGGGAGTGGCCTTACCCAGCTGGGGGCGGCGGGGAGATCCCTGAACAGGCCAGTAGGACAAAGCTGGGGGAGCAAACTGGGGACTTGAGAGAGAAGCCAGAGGCAAGTATTTCCTATTCAGAGTTTTGAATTACGAGACCTCCCGCTTTGCTAGGTGAGCAGCTATAAACAATAGCGCTATTGGATCAGCAATTCATGGTTACAACATGCCCATTAAACGCCCCACCAAAAAGATTACTCGTCTTACAGACTCCTCAGCCCCGCAGCGGGATTTCCTCAGCTCTCACTCCATTTCACACAGGGACCACCTCACCTGCGCAAGACCCCACGGTTCAAGAGCGGCCAAGCCGGAGCCCAGCCGTGGGCGTCTTCCCCGCCGCGCCAGCCCTCCCAGCCGGCCTCCCTAACAGCACTTTGCACGTGGCTTAGCTTTCTACAGGCAAGTTGTTGTGGCCCCTGGGTCATCCCAGCCCGTGTCCTTTACGGGGAAATCACACAAGAGGCAGGAAAGCACACCATCCTATCGCCAAAGAAGCCAACACCAAAGCAGTGCACAGCATGGCCCACCGTCCCTCCACGGGTACCCAGTTAACAAAATCCTGCCGTCCTGACGGGAGCCAGTGGCTGTCACGCCGAAATAGACCAGCTCTCAGGAAACGCATCCCCAGATGAGAGCGGCCGGCGATGTAGGTTACAGCTAGCTTGTCCTTAAGCCTCCTGAGCTCATTAAAAATGAAACACAGACACCTTCCCTCCCGGCTCGTTCCCTCTCCTGGTAAGCTCCCCTCTCTTATCGATGCGTGGTCTTGCTGCCTAATAAATAGTGAATAACAGTGAGTCGCTCACAGGTGCTAAAATCGAGGAGACCCTATTTGGACTCTCCCAGCCGGCTGCTGGTGAGAATGTTTTCCATTCCAGTGCCAGTATATAGAGATGCTGGTTTAGCTGGAAAGGGTCTCACACAGTCAGCAAGCCCCCAGGCCATTGGAGGCCAGTTCACTCTCTTTACCCAGAAGCCCAGTAAGAGACAGAAACTTTCCCGCAGCATTTTGAGGAAGGACGGGAGCAGAGGGAAGAGGAACCGCAGGCCCCAGGCACTGGCATGCACTCTCTGACTTCTGCCACTACGGCCAGCCCTGGTGCCCACCTGGACCAGCGGACGCTGCAGCTGGAGGGCAGATCCTTCCGTGAGCCCTGGGCACGAAAGAGGAAACCGTACAGATCCAGAATCCTCAAGGCCACTCTCTGCCTAAGGGAAACGAACCCAAATGTCACGTCCTTAACTAAGTAAAGGGGGGATGTCACTTGCGTGGTCACTCAGGATACCAGAGTCGTCTCCAAAATCTAGCTTCAAACAGCTAAGCACCAGTCCCAGTGGGAGCCCGTGCCCACCCCACGCAGCCCAGATCAGGGACCCCAGCACACTGCCTGGGTGCTTCTCCCACCCTCCCAGGCACCCTCTCCAGACTCACACCGGGCAGTCAGCCTCAGGCTGGACCTCAGAGCAAAGCTTAGGATTCCAGGGGATCTCTGAAAGCCTCTGTTTAGGACTTGGGGGGGGATTTTTTTTTTAATTTTTTTTTAAAAGCACAAAGTTTTCAGGGAGGAAAATGATTTTCACACAAAACAATGTTCCCTTCAAAAATGAGCCTAACTACTAGCACCTCCAAGTGAATGAAACACTTGACTTCTGGGGCTGTATCGAACCCTAATGTAACATTCACAAAATGCTGACATAAAACACCTGCACCTTAGAACACTGATTTGCTCTTTTCCCGCATGTAGGAGCCACTTTTGCAGCTTCGAAAGGGCTTCAAGAGTTACCCGACATCTTCAAGATCTGAAACTTCCTTTATACCCAACAACTAACAACAGGAATCTCCTTAAGTTTCCAACACCACCGTAATTTATGAATCCCAAAGAAATGAGCAAATGTAAAATGAAGAATTGCCAAGCATCCCCCAAAATGTCATGAGGAGGGGACTGGCATTTCTGTCTGTGATCCCTCTTCTACGTAAGAAGCTAAGTATGGGGTCAAGGCAGAGTGTGCCCAGCGATGGGACCTGGGCTGGGGCTGGGGTGTTCCCCTGCCCCCGGCTTTTTCCTGCTCTGTCAGCCTCCTTGGTGGGTCTGCGGCCCCATTCTATCGGTTTACACAAAATCATTATATAATGAGCTGGCAAGGCTGGGTATGTGCTACAGTAACCTGTTTGGAATCACAGGATGCGGTTGTCAGAGCAGAGCATGCGCAGAAACACGGCTTCCTTTTTTTTTCTCTTGAGCTCAAGGCAAGAGGTAACTGTCGGTCAAATCCTGCTGAGCTCTGCTGACTTCAAATACAGGATGCTAAAAATGAAATCAAGGCAAGGGGTGGGGGCAAAAACCGGTGTGTGAACTATGGGGTTACAGCTCACGGAGAGCGGCGAGCAGGATAGTAAATGCATAGATAATGAGAGAAGAGGGCTGGGTAGGGAGGGTGAGAGGGGATGGGATATGAAATACTTTCTGTTTGTACTTTAGATGACCTGAAATCAGTCCAGAAGTACCCAACGGGCATGCTACGCATAGAAAGGAAAGGCTCTGGGATGGGTGAGACGATGGTTAGTTTGTTTTTTCCTAATGTGAGTTTACAGAGCTGTTTTATAGGAGCAAGAGCAGACGCCTGACCATTCATATGAAGAGCACTGGCAATGACTGTGTCCAGCAGGGAATTTGGCCAGAGCCGGTGGTCCCTTTACGGAGCTGGCACCCTTGGGAAAAGTGAGATGCGCCCGCTGTCCCCACCCGGGTCTCTCCCCAGGATGCAGAAATGTGGCTGGGGTGTCCAGGCTGGACCCTCATCCGCCTCCGCTGCCCCCTCCAAAGCAGGTCCCGGAGAGGCCGTGCCCCGACGAAGGGGCAGCACAGGCTCCCTGGCTCACTTCTTTTGTTCCCCCAGACCTTGCCTGCGCTCCAGAGAGTAACGGGAGAAAGCGCCCGCTCCCCAGGCTCTGGCCACGCGCGCCGGCAGAGGAATGGACCCCCTTTCTCTCTGGCCCAGGCTGCTGCCCCGCCCCAGTACCCTCCGGGGTCCCGGGCCCCAGGCCCCTCACCGGGAGGCGGACGAGGTCAAAGCTATCTCTCCACTTTGGGGGCTGCTAGTCTTCTCCCTCCCTCTCCTGCGCGCCCCCACCCCGCCTTCTCGTCGTCCTAGGCAGCAAGGAGCCTCGTGAAGCGCCAGGTGGCCAAGACAGGGGCCACGCGAATCGGGCGCCTCCCCTGGGGCTCCGAGGCAAGTGTCAGGATGCGGGTGCGGGTCTTTGTGCGTTTCTTATTCTCCGGAGAACAGAACTAAGCTCTGGGGGCGAAGGATGCGCTCACTCACCATGGCGGTGCCGACCGAGAAAGCGGCCATCAGACAGGCCATGCCCCGGGACGGAGGCGGCGGCAGTGGCGGGGACGAGGCTGCAGGCGACGAGGACCGGCGGAGGGCACGAGGTTGCGCTCGCCCCAGGCTCGGCTGCTGAGCCCAGCGCGGGATCCGGCTCCTGCTCTGCGGCTGCCAAGGCCCGGCCCCGCCCACGACCCGCCCGCGCCGGCCCCGCCCACGACCCGCCCTCTACCCGCCCACTGCCAGCGATTGGCCAGCGCTCGGGGAAGGAGCGGAGCCAGCAGGTGCGCGTGCTCTTGTTTTGCTCCTGCGGGGGCGCGGCTGGGCAGCTCCCGAGATCCCCGCCTCTGCCTCTGCCTGAGCCCCTGGCCTGGCAGGTGCCCAGGATCCTCCCCGGCCGGCCCCGGAGTCTCAAAACTCGCGAGGGTTGG
The DNA here is from genome assembly GCA_004024745.2 of Catagonus wagneri. Lineage (NCBI taxonomy): Eukaryota > Metazoa > Chordata > Mammalia > Artiodactyla > Tayassuidae > Catagonus > Catagonus wagneri. Next base: position 10,869,517 of record PVHT020000170.1, on the reverse strand, counting down.
GCCAGCGGCGACATCAGCGGGGGTCCCCCGCCAGGACCGCCACCTCCAAACCTGTAGTGCTGCGCCCCCTGGGGCCAGGCGAGGCCTCTGGGGAGGGAGAGTGGAGGGCAAAGGAACTTCTCTTTTCTTTCTAAGTTGTTGGGCCCCTCTCTGCCAAGAGGAGCGCGAGAGCTAAAGAAGGATGGTGGCTCCAACGCCCCCAGTGCAGCTCCCCATCTGGGGTAGCCCCACACAGGCAACGCACTCGCTCATTCCTGCAGCCCTGCTGCTGTGTGCCAGACGCAGAGCTGGGCAACTAAGGGGAGTTAAGTGAAGATACCCGGGCCCCCGTTGTCCCGTGGCTCCCACCTCTGCCCCCCAACAAAATAAGAAAAGGCATTTTTTTTTCCTTTTTTCTTTTCTTTCTTCCTCTTCTTCTTCCTCCTCCTCCTCCTCCTCCTCCTCTTCCTCTTCTTCTTCCTCTTCTTCTTCCTCTTCTTCTTCTTTTTTTCTTCCTGTAGATGTGTTGTTTGCAGCACCTGCCCAGAGTTGTGCTCAGGTAACTGCATAAGGAATGACACTTGGGGCACCCTCTCATTTGGCCCCAGACAGCAATATCAGATGGCCTGGCTTCTGCTAAAACACTTATTATATGTAAGTAGGACCATTTCCTGGTAACCATGGCGATAAGACGTTCCTTACTCCCAAACAGAGGCTAATGTTTTTATTCAGCGGTTTGCAGGTGGGGCCCCCGCAGGGAAGAATGCCACTCTTCTCACCTCCAGCACACCTGACTTGTCCCTCCCCGCCACCTCTGAGAGCTACCTCTGAGAGGAGCCGAGCCCCTGTCTTCCTCATCCTCAAGAAAGGGAGCATGGCTTCTCATGCCAGGCAGATGGGCTTCCCATCCAGGGCTGATGACCATAGCCGGATTCTCCCCTAGACCAAAGGAGGTAGAATGTGTGAGTTCAAGGGCAAGAGGGCCCAACTTTGGTCTGCAGGGTTTTACTTGCAGAATCCCTGCATCACCTCTATTCTGTTGTTAGGAAATTGGACTCCCGAATTTCCAGGTGCCACTCCCTGCATGCTGGGCCCATGAGGCTGCATGGTGCCTTAAATGTGCTGAACAACAAACTCCAAATGTTCTTGAAAGGGGATTCAAATCCACAAATCTCCGTGGGAGAGTTTTGGCCAAAAGGCAGGGACAGAGGTGCCTCATCTCTGGGGCCCACCACCCGCTGCAGGATCCGATGGGACGTAAAGCCAGGGAGAAAGACACAGCGCATGGCTGGAGAGGGACTCTGTGAGCACCTGGCTGGATGCTGACCGGCTGGGTGGCCACGGCCAGAGATGAGACACTGTGGTCCTGTCGCTATATCGATTCTCTGTCCAATATCCATTGTCCTGACTGCTAGGGATGTGTCCAGAATCTCCTTTTGGAACGCCCCCTGCCCCCCAGTTCTATGTCCTGTGATTGGGTCAGTGGTTAGTCAGGAACCGGAAGTGTGAGGCGATGCTTGCTGGGCTCCTGGGCTCCAGGGGGACAGGTTGTAGAGACCGAGGATGAAGCCAGAGTGGAGAGACAGGGATAAAGCGGGTCCTTGCTGGAGCGGCTTGAGCTGCTGGCTTTTCTGTTACAGGCCATGGAGCGTGCCCTCACTTTTTCATCTGCACATCGGGATAATAATCATTGCCCACAGTGGAAGTAATTCATGTCAAGCGCTCTCACCGCGCAAGGCACCTGGCTAGCTCTCCAGCTCTAATCCTTACTGATGGCAGCCCTCTCGTGCCAAATCTGGGGACAAGCAAGTTGCAGGGTAGGTCAGATCTCTGACATTGCTATCAGGACTTTTGGTTGTAAGTGACAGAAACCTGGCTCAAGCTGCCTTTAAATAAAGGTGATGCATTGTCTTGGGTAACAGGAAGGCTCAGTGTACCAGTTTCAGGCCTGCCGGAGCCAAGCACCCCTTCCGTCTTCAGCTCCTGGCTCTAGCTGTGGCTCTGCTTTCCACCTGCTGGCTTCCCCTCCACGGGGCTATCACCGCACGGCCCTCCCGGAAGCTCCAAGCCTGCATCCCGTCAGTGTTAGGTCCACTCACCCATCACACCCCAAAGTCAATCTACTGACACAGGGTTGTGGTGAAGGAAAAGTACAGCATTAATTGTGGGGCACCAGGCAAGGGCGTGGGAGACAAGCCTTGGATCCACCCCAACCTAGTCTTTGGGTTGGGATGTGTTTAAGAGAGAGAACAATGAAGCTGGGGTTAATCACTGTCTTTTGACATATCTTTTCTTTCTTGCTTGCTTGCTTGCTTGCTTGCTTTCTGCCACACCTGCAGCATATAGATGTTCCCAGGCTAGGGACTGAATCAGAGCTGCAGCTGCCGGCCACAGCCACAGCCATAGCAACCCCTGATCCAAGCCGCTTCTGCAACCTACACTGTAGTCCGCGGCAATGCTGGATCCTCAACCTACTGAGAGGGGTGAGGGATCGAACCAGCATTCTTCTGGATACTAGTCAGGTTCCTAACCTGCTGAGCCACAACGGGCACTCTCCTTTTGATTTTTCTTAATAGTGGCTTCTTGAGTCAGGATGTCTCAGGCTTATGAATCTCTGGCCAGGTGGTCCACGGCTCAGGGGTCTGTGAGCTCATCCTGCCTGGAGAAACAGCCTGAGTTTGTATATTCACAATGAGAGTCGTATGACACTTTAAGTACTTTAACAATGGTATATGGGCAACAGCGGTCTTGGTCACCTGACTCAGGTTGACTAGTGTTGTGCTGGCACAGGACTGAGGTCAAAGGGGACAAGAAAGAGAATAAAGTTTTGGATAGAGAGGTGAATCATAAACTTGGTAAAGGAAGTTGGTTTCATGAGCTGGCAGCCAGCCGCTATACCCATTGAGGGGGACCCAAACACCGACTGGCCAGGCTGGCGTCCCATGCGCCCAACAGGCCGGAGGGAATGTCAGCCCCATGGACCCGTGCAGAAAGATTGGAATATGGGTGCTCTTCAAAGCCATTTGGGGGAACTCTGAGCCCAAGTATAGGTGCCAAGTAGGTAAACGAGAGGAGCTTGTCGACGACGGTTCAATGCAGACGCCAACCCTAATAGGAATTTCTGCTAAGACCCCGCTGACAGGTGGGCGGGCTGTCCTGCGAGCCTCCAGTGGGAGGGCTTCCTGTCTCAACAGGCAGCCTGTACCTGTCTTAAGTAGCCGTCCCTGCTGGCAGGTGATCCCTGTGCGCAATCGGACTCCCACCACCCTGAGTCTTGTTCCGCAGTGTCGGTGAGTCCCGCCTCTGCTCGTGAGGCCTCGAGCTATTCAGTCACGGCGCCATATTTCTCTGCAGACCTTCGCTCCCCTGGACCAGACATTCCTGGTCCATCCAACATCGTTTCGTATAAGATGCCCCTTCTTCCTGCTCATCTTTCTCTGCGTGAGTTCCGTGTTCTCTGCCTCCCCTGTGACTCCTGGGGTCCACCACTGACCGCCTGGGCAGGGTCTTCCCTCCCCTCGCCGACAAGCACGTGCTCCCCAGCTCTGCTCCAGTCACTGGTAAGGACACGCTCTCCCTGCTGCGGGACCAGCAGCCTGGCATCCTGGGGGCAAGCAGGTCGCCGGACTCAGCCAGCGGCCGACTGTACTCACTTTCCTTGGAATTACGTAGTTTCACTTTTGCCTGGTTGGCACTGTAGCCCCCAAATTCCATTTTAAAGAGTGTTCAGTTTATCTCTGCCAAGCATCCAGCTCCTAAAGCTGGGAAATGGGGGGGGGGGGCGCACCCTGAATCCTTGGCCCCCTGGTGCAAGGATTCTGCTCTTGATGGCCGGGAAAGGGGCTGGGGCACAGGTGTCCTTGTGGCGGGCCTGTGGACTGACCCAGGTGGACTCGTACAGCGAGCTGGCCACAAGCTTGTGAGGCTGGCTTGCCACCTTGCATCGCCTCGTCCCTGGAGGATCCATCCAGAGACATCAGGGGAGATCCCGTGGCTTCCTGACCTCCTCGCTCCCAGCCGGCCTGGAGGAAATCTGATGAATACAGCCTTCTTCACAATCGGGCTTTGAACAATTTGACCTTGAGCCTTCTCTGACTCCAGGGTGGCCAGCTCTGACTTAACCTGAGAGTTCCCTGCTGGGCTGACTCTTCTGCTCAACTGCAGAGCAGCACAAACCCAAACACTTTCCTTCCAAGACCTACGATTTCAGCCAGGCTTTCGTCAGATGCTCAGAAATTCCTGCTCTGCTGGAATCTGACCTCAAGCCTGGGAACCTGGGGTGGATGGGAGAGAGGAAGCCCAGCCCTCAAGTGTGGTCAGGCACTCATGGAGGGAGACTAGAAAGCTGACGTTCTTACCTAAATTGGGTATGTTTTCAACCGGTTCTGTGAGCTTAACATATCTTAGAAATAATTCTTTGCCTGAGTTAGAGGAACGCTTGTCATGTAGTTTAAAGGAGAGCTGCCACTGGCAATCTGGTGACACCTGGGCCTCCTGGTCTACCTCGGTCCTGCTCTTTTGCAGCCAGCCCTTCAGGTGTCCCACTCTAAGGACCTGACGCCTGCAGTCATGTCTGCCGAAACTGCCTCATCCCCAGTGCTCCGCCCCTTGGAGTCTGTGCACCATGTAATCAATTAGTGATGGATTGTGCTTACTGTCCTGCACTGCCCTCCAGAACGTAAGCTCCACGCAGGCAGCAGTGCCACCCCTGATGGGTCTCCAGCCCTGGCAACAGTCGCTGGAAAAGGATTCTGTCCAGGCTCATCAGCTATTTGGTCGAGCCCACTCCCTCTGGCTCCCCCACCCCAGCTTTTCCCAGCGTGCCCCAGCGTGGAAAGGTGCCTGCCTCACCGTGTCTACCAGGAACGTCTCCCTCATAAGGACATCACCATTTGCCAGAGGAAAACAAAAACTGCAGAAGGCTCGTCCCCCTGCCCCTGGCCCAGCTCCCCTCTCCCCACGTGGACCCCTGCCCTGCACCAATGAGAGGGCTTATGGGATTCCTTTCCTTAGAACCTTAATCAAACTTGATCTTGGAGGGTGGTGCAGGGGGGTGTTCGTTTGCCTGCTTACTTTTTACGACCCAAAGCTCTGGCTCTGAAGGTAAACATTTTCAGCCAAATAAAAGCAGAATCCAGGGGTTCCCCCCATGGGGCAGTGGGTTAAGAATCTAACCACAGGAGTTCCCATCGCATGGCTCAGTGGTTAGCGAACCTGATTAGCATCCACGAGGATGAGGGTTCAATCCCTGTCCTTGCTCAGTGGGTTAAGGATCAAGCATTGCCCTGAACTGTGATGAAGGTCGTGGACACGGCTCAGATTCCACGTTGCTGTGGCTGTGGTGCAGGCCGACGGCTTCAGCTCTGATTTGACCTCTAGCCTGGGAACTTTCATATGCCTTTGCTGTGGCCCTAAAAAGACAAAAAAAAATAAAAATAAAAGCAGAATCTGATGCCGCAAGAGCCAGTAGGAAGGAGGGGCTTGTCCGCTCCCCCAGGCTGACAGCGGTGGGTGATGGGTGGGGCTCCTGGGAGGCGGGGAGGGTGGGGAGGAGCCCTGCCCCAGGGTATCCCCGCTGCGCAGCAGGTGCTCACTGGAGGCACCCCAGCGGGAGACCCGCCTTCGGGTCGCAGCTCCTGCCTTCTTGGCTTCTCCGATCCTTCAGAGAATTAGTGGCTGGTGGAGCCTTTCTACCTCCGTTCCCATCGAAGCCATTGCCTCCACTTTTAAAAAGGAAGAGAGAGAGAATGAGGAAGAGAGGCAAGGAGGTGGGAGGAAGGGAGGAGGAAAGGGAAGCAGGAGGAGGAGAGAAAGGAAGAAGCTTAAGAGGTAGGAACAGGTGTCGAGAGGCCCAGGGCTTAACTCTTGATGGGAAAGTGTGGGGAGGGGAGCAGAGCAGAAGACGCAGAGACAGAGCTGGTCCCGGAAGGTGGCAGCCCGAGGCTAAGCCATACACCGCATGGGGATTCTCTATAATTTGGTGTCTTTTAAAGAAACAGATTTTTATGATCCAGCAGTCCCACTCTTGGTGGTATATCAAGACAAAATTCTAATTCAAAAGACTCCATGCACCCCGATGTTCATAGCGGCACCATTCTCAATAGCCAGAACACAGAAACAACCTAATGTCCATCAACAGAGGAATGGATTAAGACGCTGTGGTACATATATATGATGGAATACTATTCAGCCATAAAAAGGACAAAATAATGCCGTTTGTGGCAATGTGGCTGGACTTAGATGTTGTCATACTAAATGAAGTAAGTCAGAAAAAGACAGGCACCGTATGATAACGCTTACATGTGGAATCTGATAAAAAAGATATGAATGAACTTATTTACAAAACAGGAACAGACTTGCAGACATAGAGAACAGACTTACCGGGGCCGGGGGTGGGAGGAGGAAGGACTGGGATTTTGGAGGTAGCAGATGCAAACCCCTACATTTAGAATACATACACAACAAGGTACTGTCATATAGATTAGAAAACTATAATCAATATCCTGTGATAAACCACAATGGAAAAGAATATGAAAAATATATACGTATAACTGAGTCAGTTTGCTGTACAGCAGAAATTAAGACAACATTGTAAATCAATTACACTTCAGTAAAATTTATGAAGAAAGAAAGAATAAAGAAACGTGTTCTTTTCCTTTCCATGGCGTGCTTGATTCCGATTTTGCTGACCCTCCTTACTCCCCAGTGTCTGTCTCCATCATGCGTGGGAGCCAGCTCTGCTCCAGCCAGGAGCCCCTCCCTCCCTCCTCGGCCCCCAGGATATGGGGACAGATGAGGGTCACGAGCTGAGTTCAGTCGGAAGGGGGTGCGGGGGGAGGGAGGAGCCCAGGAGGCAAGTAAGTATTTCATAATCTAAGGCAGCAAGAAGCAAGTTAATGATGGCAAAGAGATTATTTCTGCTTTATTCCATCAGCGCGGAACAAGGAGTGGTGGGAAAGATCCAGGAAACCATTTCTACAAGTGAAGAAATCGGGAATAGCATCGGACAATGAGATGGCCTTCAGATCTGAAGAATAAGAGAGAAGTCTCAGACACTGGAAAATTACTGGAGGCTCCTTCCCACCCCACACAAAGGCCTCCCATCACCCCGTAAGAGGCTAGGCTGGGACCCAGCTGGAAGCCCCGGGCAGCCCTGGGCACCCACTTTTCCTCAGAGGAGGGCCCCGTGTACTCAATCCTACAAGACAACCTTGACCCAGAGCCGTCAGAACATTCTGTCTAGTGGTTTGAAAAGTGCTGTCACATGCGTTACCCCATCTGAGGCTCAGGACACCTGCGGGAGGGAGGGCAGGTGCCATCACCGGAACACGTGTGAGTCTGATTCCCAAGCCTCAGGTGCAGGACAGGCCAGCCTGCTGGGGTGCAGAGCTGGGGTGCAGAACGACTCTCCAAGACGCCAAAGAGCACAGCTCAAGTTCAGGGTACTCATCACCCTGGCCACCGGGCAGTTCTCTAGCCTCCTGAGATGCCCCAACTCTCCTGGAAGGTGCCCACCCACCTCTCCCCTCCCCAGGCCTGGGAAACAGCTTCTCTCCCCACCGCCTCTCCTCCGGAGCGCCGGCCCCGTCCCTGCCCCTCCAAGAGGACCTGGCGGTCACGTGCTGAGCCCTGGCTTTTGAAAGCAGAAGTCTGGTTAGGGAGATAATCTCCTGCATGTTTAGAAATTTCTGGGCAGAGCCCTGCTCCTCCAAGTCCCCAAAGGCTAGAGAGAATCAATTCAATTAAAAAGAAAAAAGTCTTGGCTGCTTTTTAAAGGAGGGGAGGAGAAATAGCTGGAGCGGTGAAATGAGTGTCAGAGATTATCTCAACAAATAATCCTGCTCGGCAAACAAGGAGATGGAGGCTCCGTGGGGTTTGAAACCCAGCCACGGCCACAAGGAACGGGGTCTCCTGTCTCCCACAGAGCACCTTTTCCACTTTTCTTACAACTGCCAAATATTTGTTGAGAATAGGCCAAACCTACTTCGAATCGGGAGAGAGAGCTACGAGAGGTCCAAATTCAGTCTTTAAAAGCCACAGCCAGGCAAGTGGGGAGATGGAGCAGACATGTCTTTCTCTCTTCCTTCCCTTAACACAGTGAAAAACTCAGGATATTATGCAAAACAAACATGAGGAGACTCTGAAAGGTGGAGAGGGCAAGGCAGGGTGCCAGGATCCGAGGCCCAAAGTAACCCCACTGTGCTGAGGCCCTGGGGGAGTTTTCGGTGCATGTATCTCAGACTTTCTGTTGAAGAAACCAACAACCTGGAAATGCCAACACCCTCAAACAAAAAAGGTCCCCACAAGAGACTGCTCTCGCTAGCCACAGGAGCAGAAAAGGAGACCCTGGCACTGTAGGAAACGCGTAGACAATTACTGCTCTATCCCAGCCAAACACGACACCACAAACTCCCACCCAACCCACACCAGCAAAGACGAAGGGGGCGGGGCTAGTTTTCACCATCCTCAGGCTGGAATGAGGCACCCCAAAATGGCCCCATCCCCAGTCGAACTGGTGTCAGAGCGGGCCAAAGGGGGAATCTGGAAGCCATTGCCACTGGCAGGAATGAGGTCTCCCTCTCTTCCTCACCAGTCTGGAGACCCAGCAGCCAAACCAGGATGCCAGTGGACAGTGTGTGGGCACCAGTAATGGGGTCCACCTCTCCCAGCCAGGCAGGTAGGGGTGGCATCGAGTGCAGACCCAGGACCCCAGCCCTTCCCCAAGGTTGCAGGAGGCCCCTCCCTTGGACATCGACAAACCTGAGCAGGGAGCCTGGATTCCTGGCCTCGCCCAGCAGCAATAATTCTCCTCCCCGCCCCCCGCCCCAGTGATGTCAGAAGAAGCCAAATCATACAGAAGACTCAAATAAGATCTAACATCCATAACCACAGAAATGTCTAGGTTTTCCTCAAAAATCATTCATCATCCAAGAACCAGGAGAGTCACGATTTCAACAAAGAAAAAAGTCAATCAGTAGTCCAAGATGACAAAAATGCCACAATTACCAGACAAAAATTTAAAAACATCCATCATAAAAATGCTGTAGTGAGCAATCAGGAATACACCTGAAACAAATGAAAAAAACAGAAAGTCTTAGCAGAGAAATAGAAGATGTAAACAAGAATAACATGGAAATTTTAGAACACAAAGAAAAATGTGGAATAGGGAACTGCACATCAAGAATGAAGAAAGCGGAGTTCCCGTCGTGGCGCAGTGGTTAACGAATCCGACTAGGAACCATGAGGTTGCGGGTTCGATCCCTGCCCTTGCTCAGTGGGTTAACGATCCGGCGTTGCCGTGAGCTGTGGTGTAGGTTGCAGACGCGGCTCGGATCCTGCGTTGCTGTGGCTGCGGCGCAGGCCAGTGGCCACAGCTCCGATTAGACC
>PVHT020000170.1:10819600-10849819 GCA_004024745.2 Catagonus wagneri | reverse complement strand
CTGGACCTCAGTTATACCTGCAGGGACACTGATTGCACCCTTCCTACATGCCTCATTCTTTGTTCTGCTTTCAGGACTTTTTTCTCTGTGTGACTCCTTTTTTTTTAGGTCCACATTTGTGGCGTATGGAAGTTCCTGGGCTAGGGGTCAAATTGGAGCTGCAGCTGCTGCACTACGCCACAGCCAGAGCAACACTGAATCTGATCCGCATTTGTGACCTCCAATATTTATTTTGGATCTTTTCTTTTCTTTTTCTTTTGTCTTTTTAGGGCCGTACCTGCGGCATATGGAGGTTCCCAGGCTAGGGGTCAAATCAGAACTGCAGCTGCCGGCCTACACCACAGCCACAGCAACATGGGATCTGAGCCGCGTCTGCAACCTACACCACAGCTCACGGCAACGCCAGATCCTTAACCCACTGAGCAAGGCCAGGGATTGAACCTGCAACCTCATGGTTCCTAGCCGGGATCGTTAACGACTGAGGCACGACGGGAACTCGTATTTTGGATATTTTCTATCGATCAGTCTTTAAACATGCTAACCCTGTGTTCTGCTCTGTCTGGTCTGCCGTCAAAGCCATCTGAAACAGCTTCATTTCAACTATTGTAGGGACCCTTCTAGAATGTCCGTTTGATGATTCTTGTAGATTCCAGCTCTCCATCAAAACGCTTCCTCCTTGCATCCAGCTTTGTCCATCTTTCACTCCACTTTTGATATATCTGTCAGTTATTTTGAAGGCCTTGACTGCTAACTCAGTTCTCCAGGTCCTTCTCTGAGGCTTGGCCTCTAAACACGGCAGCCGTTTCCACAGAGGAGAAATGAAACGCGTCTCCTGGCTGCTGCTGCTCAGGCGGTCGGGTTTGTCACCTTCCAACCTAGCCGTTTGGGTGTGTGGCTCGGTTGGCCTTGGAGTTCTGTGACCAGGAGCCACACGTCGCTGTAGGAACACTGACACAATCGCCCCGATCGTGTTGAGTCCCCGAAGACAGGGAGGCATTTTCCTTCCCCGCAAACAATTTGAGAAGCTGTCTTGGGCAACGCCCAGTCTGTAGATGAAAACCGTTTTCACCATTTTCCTTGAATTGGTCCAGCCACGCTGAGGCTTTGCCAGTGCAGCCAACTTGCAGCCCACCATCTGAGTAATATTTTCTTTATTTTTTTTTTAAAAAGTCCTAAAATTGATGCGACTGGCAACTTAATGAAAATAGCAGGAGTTCTCATCACGGCTCAGTGGAAATGAATCCGACTGGTATCCATGAGGATGCAGTTCAATCCCTGGCCCCGCTCAGTGGGTTAAGGATCCAGCTTTGCTGTGGTGTAGGTGGCAGATGCGGCTCGGATCTGGCATGGCTATGGCTGTGGTGCAGGCCGGCAGCTGCAGCTCCAATTTGACCCCTAGCCTGGCAACCTTCATATGCCACCAGGTGCAGCCCTAGAAAAATTAATTAATTAATTTAAAAAATAACATGTTAAGAATGTTACAGACCCTTTTCTCCTGAAAACAAAGGTAACTCACGGTTACCAGGACTGGTTCACTGGAGTTCGGTCTGCTTCTGCTGAGGGAAGATTCTGAGGGAGGCTGGAAAGCTTCGCGACGGTTTAGAGACGAGGCCCCACGTGTGCACCGAGACGTGTGGGATAAACACCGCCCGCAGAAGCACTGGATGGGATTTGGGATTTCACACGTCTCAGTTCCCGCACAGTTTAGAGTCTGACACACGGCAGGTGCATTACTACCTCAACTGCACCAAGTTTTGAACTCTTAACCGTATGAGAGACGAGAAACCCCACCGGGGCTGTCGGCGGGCAGGGCCTGGGATAGAGGGAATGAGAAACCAGGCCAGGCGAGTGTTCAGACCTGGAGCGCAGCCGGGAGCGCTGTGCGGACGGCCCTGCGGACCCCGGTGGACCCCGGGCCTGGGGTCCGCTCTGTGCTGTCCATCTCCCCGCAGCCTTCCGGGCCTCACCTCACCCAGCCAGCCTTGTCCCCCCCACTGATGCCGGCCCCTCCTGGCCAGCACCCACTGACTTTACGTTGCCTTTGTGTCTCCAGCCTGGACATCCTGGTTCCTTCCTAGACTCCTCACCCCAGATGCGGTCCCGCCCCCTTGCCCCGGAGGTGCCTGGGTTCCGAGGCCTCTAGGGAGAAGCTGTGCCCACCCCCGGCTCCCCAGAAGGCCTGAGACCCCAGAGGAGAGCAGGTCGCGGTGGACCGCCTTCCGGAGTCTGCGTCGTCACGGCTCTGAAAGCTGCCTCTGCCCGGGCGACCCTACCGGGCCGTCACCTGTCCCCAGTCCCGACCCTCTGGGTGTCCTGTTTCCTCGGTCCTGAGCCTCCAGGCAGCTGCAGGCGCTGCACTCCGCTAGCCCCTGAAGCGGGAGGGAACAGGCATGTCCCTGCCTGGGGGGACAGGTGTCAGTAGCCATGCAGACGCCTGTCGGGCATTCAATGCACTCCTGAGAGCGGCCAAGAGCCAGAACGCTCAGGGCCCCTCGGTCCCCGCTGCCGGCCCCTCCTGCGTGGCCGCTGGGCAGGGGCACCCGTGAGCCCTGTCACAGGACCACAGAAACACGGGGAGGAACCCGTCAGGCCAGAGGTCACCTTCCTTCTCCTTTGCTGCAATGTCTGAGGAAACAGAGATGCCAAGGAAACGGGCCTTTCCAGATCCACGAGGGTGAGAGCCACTGCCCTCCGGTCCCTACCACGGTGACCAGCCCGGATGGTGTCCGGCTCCCAACCTCTCCCCCTGCCCTTTGCTGGTGCGCTAACTCCACGCCCGTCCCAGGCCCTGTAGCAGCGCCTGCAACCCAGGATTCCCCAGCAGGTGCCCCTGAGCCCAGAAGGGCTGGGCATCTGGAGTTTGAGTAGCTCCCAGGAGATTCAAATTCAAATTTCCTTCGTGGCTCAGCAGTTAATAGACCCAACTAGGATCCATGAGGACACAAGTTCAATCCCTGGCCTTGCTCAGTGGGTTAAGGATCCTGCGTTGCCATGAACTGTGGTGTAGGTCGCAGATGCGGTTTGGATCCTGTGATGCTGTGGCTGCGGTGTAGGCCGGCAGCTGTAGCTCTGGTTCAACCCCTAGCCCAAAAACCTCCATATGCCGCAGGTGCAGCCCTAAAAAAAAAGCAAATTCAAACCCCAGCTTGAGAACGAGCGCCCTGGGCCCGCACTTGAATGTGCCCGGGAACTCCCGGGACCTTGTCAAACACTCCATCCCACGTCCGGTCAGCAGGTGAGGACGGCACGTTTTCAACCAGCTTCTCTAAGTGCCCACAGCAGCTCTGTCTCCCTGTGAATACTGTGTCCTCGAGACACCTGCCCTGGAAGTGAGCTTTCAGACTCATTTCCTTCCCGTGTCACCAGTACCCAGCCATTCGGCCTCCCCCAGCTCACCCAGCACGGCCAGGCCTCCTGTCCCTCGCACTGGCGACTACACACAGTACAGTCAGTCGTGCTGAAACCAGGCTGCCCAGTAGAATCTCCTGGGGGACTGATGCCTGCACGTCACCCAGACCCAGACCCAGACGTCAGGACCTGGGTGGGATTCAGGAAAGAGAGCTGATGGCCACAGCTCGCAACCCATCCTGAGCCACGGGAGCGGCCCGGGGGGTGGGTGCAGAGGCCGGGAGCCCCCCCACCCCATCTCTCTCACCGCCCTTCGCCAGCCCCCACTCACACCCTGGGTAGCGCTGCAGCCCTGCTGAAGTGACTTCTTCTTTTCCTAACGAGGCTTGTTGGCCTAAGACCGTCCAGCGGCCCAGGCCCTCGGTGCCTGCCCCACGTGGCCGTGCCATCCGAGGTCACTCTGGGACAGGGTTGCTGTGTGTGAGCTCGGGCCCACGAGGACAAAGGATGAGGGTGGTTTTTCCCTGATGAACCACAGCGTGAAAAAGGAGAAGCGAACACGAGCCCCAGTCAACTGCCTTATTTGTAATTTCAAAAAAAAAAAAATCGCGGAATATTTTCTCCACGTGCTGAAGGTTAAGTGGCTTGAGAACTGCTAGCACCAGAACAAGAAGGCATAGGAAGCTGGAGGCAACACAGGAAACGGGGGGGGGGGGGCGGTTCTAAGACGTTCCCAGGGGTCTGCGGCAGATTCTTTCAGCCATCTCTGTCCACGGACTCATTTCAGAGCGTGGAAACTGGAAACCGCACACCAGCATTGCACACAGCTGGGATCGAAAAATACATAGACGGATCCATCGATAGAAGATAGACAGACAGACAGATAGATAAATAGAGGGCTGTGAGCTGATAAAAATCACAAGCATGTTGGCCAAAGCTCACAGCCGCTCACCAGGACAGCCTGGGTCCTCCCACTTGGCTAGGACAGTCCCAATGGCCAGGGAGCAATCTGTTTGTGACCTTGGAGCCAAGAAGAGAGACAAAAGCAAATTAGTAAGAACGTTCCCTGGGGCCGGGGGACTCTGAAGGGGCGAAGGCCGTGCTGCAAATCTCCGCACGGTCACCATCAAACACAGACGGCGTTTGTCAGAGAGGTCCCCCGCGATGACCGTGCGTCTGGGCACGGAAAGCCGGGCCGGGTGGAGCAGGGCGTGCAAAGGTGGCCGAGAGCATGGAACCGCCGTGGGCAGGGTCTAGAACCCACGAGAACCAGCCTTGACCACTGAGGATCTAAGAAAAGTCCATCGGGCCGTAAGAAGCCCTCCTCCAAGAGCTGAAGGGCTGCTGAGGGAATAGCAGTGTGATTCAATGTCAGCTTCCTTGTCTCTTTAAGTCACTTTGGATCCAGAATAAAAATGCATCCTTAAAAGGGGGAGGGGGGCCCCATTGTGGTTCAGCGGCAATGAACCCAACTAGTATCCATGAGGATGTGGGTTCGATCCCTGGCCTCACTCATTGGGTTAAGGATCCTGCGTTGCTGTGGCTGTGGTGTAGGCGGGCAGCTGCAGCTCCAATTAGACCCCTAGCCTGGGAACTTCCATATGCCACAGGTGCAGCACTAAAAGAAAAAAAAAAAGTGCCCTTGTTATCAGGGCTCAGGGCACTGACTTTCAAAAGCTTTTTGCCTTTTGGAATCAGAAATCCCCACTTAAAAACTTGATTATCAGACTCTCTTTACAAAATCCTGCTGGAGCCAAGAAGAAAGGCTCAGCCCCCTCCCTTGGGTCCTGGCACCGTGGGGAAGGAAAGAGTCCTGGCTCATGGCACCCACACTGGAGCTGCCCCCCAGCACCCAGCCCCAGTCCAGGGGGACGCACCACATCCGGAGGTTGGCAGCCCCACGCAGGGCGGGCTGGGGCTTTCTCTGACTTATTGTTGAGCATTGAGAATGCATTTTCCCAAAGACACAGGGGTTAGGGTCCCAGGCCAGTCCATAAAAGCCCGTTTTTGTTTCACTTGTAGATAACTTGCATGACTGCAATTCTTCATGCTACTGAAGGGTGGGACTCCCAGTACAGACAGCTCTACAGCACGGTGTCCATCGGAAACTGTCCCCAGTTCAGCCTTGGCCTCTGGGCGGTGTGCTTCAGGCTTGGTCTCGCCCCTGCGTGAGGTCAGTGTCTGCCGATGCAGATCCTGGGGCACCACCTGTCCAGGTGGGGGTCAGTGCACGGGCCACTGCGGCCAGCATTACCAGAGGGTGGTTGGGCCAATGTGGCAACCCCAAGGCCAGGGAGGAAAACGGGGGCAGGAGAAGATGGCAAGAGCTGAGCCCCAGGCTGAGGCAGCCTTTCAGATGCCAAGGACAGCAGCTGCTCCAGCAACCTCTGTAGGGAGAGCCTCGCGGGCTGTGCTGAAGCGTCTGATCCCCCATAAGCAAAGGCAGGTGACATGAGCCCAACCAGAGCTCCCTGTCGGCACAAAGGATTTAACCTGGAGAAGGCGGGCTGAGCTGGATCCATCAGGAAGGCTGTCATTGCCCTAATCCCGGTCATACCGAGTCCAGACTCAGCAGGACCTGGTGCCCCGATCGATTAGTGATGTCTGCCATGGGAAGAGGCAGGAACAGCCTGACCTAAAGGATGGGCTACACTCTCGCCGGGGAAGTCTGTCCCCACCATATAGTGTGTAGGTTCACTGGGCAAAGATGTGCTCTTAAATACGAACGGAGGCTCGGAGCTTTTTCGGCGTAAGAGCAGCATTACTCATCCAGGATTATACGATTGGGCACATAAATCTAAAAACGATGTCTGTGCAGTGTACAGAGAAAGAAAGTGGGCATGGTCTGGGGGAAAGTTGTTGCTTTTTGGTGCGTAAAATTAGGTATAACCTAGAGAGCTGAAATCACTACGGCTGAAAAGTGCATGTTTCTTACTTCAGAATGCAGAAGCACTTAGCAGTCAGTGCGCCTGTGGCCACTGTGTATTGCGCCTGAATTTTTACTGTACTTTTATCTCTCCCTGCTTTAGGTTTCCTCTAATTCATATATTCATATATTTGGGGAAGTGACACACTCTTTTGTTGCTTATTTTGCCACATGATTTAAAAGCTGCCTTAGCTCTCAAATACTGAAATTCTATTATTGTGGCTTTAAAACGTATTCCACCTGCTATCACCTCTAAAGCTATAGGTTTCCATGTAGGTTCAGGAATTTCTCCCGAAGCAGTGTTTATACCATCCACGGGCCTCAAAGGGAGCATGGCCTGAATCCTGAGAGAGCGGGCTTCCTTGGGAGATTTCACTCTTCACGGCGCTCCGTGGAGAGTTTTCTTTCGGCACAGCCCCGAGACTGTTGACCACAGCATTCCTGGGGCCCATGGCCGGCCTGTCACCAGGGCCGCCCGTGTTGGGCCCAGGGGCTCAGGTGGGAAGAGCTGGCCGCTTCCCTGACCCCTACAGAGGCCAGCTCACCGCTGAAATCCACAGCAAATCTTTCCTGCTCTTTATTGAAAAAGGATGCGTTTTCATTAACGTCAGCAAGTGCAACCCTTATGAAGCAATCACATTAGGACAATTTTCTGAATGATAGATGATAGATGATACACAGATAGATAATAAATGATATTTAGATAGATTCATAAATAGATAAATTCCTAGATCGATAAATACATAGGTATATTTACTGATAGATGCATATATTTATAGATAGATGCATAGACAGATGGGAGGATCGGTGGACGGATGAACAGGCAGACAGACAGACAGAGAGGTAGGTAGGTAGTTCCACAGACATATGACAGTTGACGGCAGGACAGAGTTTAAGGTGAGTGAGCCCCAGTTCGGGCCCCTCTTGCTGATCCGTGACTTCCGCTCTGAGGTCCGACCCAGGCTGGGGACAGAGGTCCTCCTGGAGGCAGGTCAGCTCCTCAGGGGCCGGCAGCCCTGCTCCTCCACGCTGCCGGGCTGTCAGGGGCTCAGCTGAGAGGTCGGATCCCAGAAAAGACCCTGGTTTCTCCTTTGAGCCTTGCTGCTGCTCGGGCGCCTGCCGCCCTCTCCACCTGAGGGGGGGCCCAGCCCTCCCCGCAGCCTGGGGCTGGCAGACTGCAGGTGGCTGGGCAGTTTGCTCCCCCGGAGTGCTGTCACCACTGCCCTGCTCCCTGCTGCAGCTGCTGTGTGTTAAACAGACTGGTGGCACTTGCCCAGACGGCCCTGACCCCAGTGCCAGCCGTCCCTTCAGTGCATCACTGGCCTGCGGAGTTCAGTACAACATAAACCTCTAAACAGGGACTTCTGAGCAGCTGCCCTGTCTATAATCCCGCATCTGTTCAGTACACTAGGTTTTAATATTTCACACTTTCTCCCAAGAAGATGCTTGCAAACCGTTCCCATTATTATGAAAATTGCAGTTTCCTTTTACCAAGCGCTTGCTCAGGCCGGGCGCCTTCCTGGGCTGGATCCATGCTTCCTGCCCTTTGCCCCTTAGGACAAGCTAGAGGGGGCATATTTGTTAGCATGACCCATTTTCAGGCTTTTCCAAGACTGAGGGGGGCGGGGAGAGGGGTTTCAGTGCTAAAAGCAGCATGAATCGATCATCCCATGTTAACCCTATTTTATCCATGAGGCAACTGAAGCTCGAAGGAGCCCATAGCTAGTCCAGGGCGCACAGCGAGTGGGGCAACTGGATCCTGGCCCCACTGGTGCCAAGGCCAAGACCGGTGCTCCTACCACCCACCACGGGCTGCCTCTGGCGAGTGCCCATTTTACAGACAGAACCATCGAAACATCTTTCCTAATGATCTAGACGCCACTGAGTGTGTGCTGACAGTGTCTGTTTCCAAGCCTCGAACCTGAAGACAGAGGAGCAGAGAGCGGGGCGGACTTGTGCCGGCTGAGCTGCTCCGCGCAGCCCCCCAACCCCAAGGACACTTCTGCTCGTCCTTCTCTGCGCGTGGATGGCTCCGGTGCTACTCAGGCCCCAGCCCCTCCTCCTGAACCCCGGCACTGTCCCCACGCCAGGGTCCCCCACCTGCTTGGTCCACCTGAGGACTTTCGAACCACATTTTTCAAAAAGGGAAAGGAAGGTTTCTTTTTAAAATCAGGCAAATTATGCATGCATTGTAACAGAAGAGAGATGTCTGAACAAAAGCTTATCGCCGTCTTCATCTCCATCACACCTACGAGACACCAGCGTGGACTTTGTGGGCCCCCCCCATTCATATGCTGAAGCCCTAATCCCCATGTGATGGGTTTGGAGATGGGCCTTTTGGGAAGTGACTGGGTCACGGGGGAGGGGGGGGACACTCAGAATGAGATAGGTGCCCTTAGAAGTGGAGCCAGCAGGGCGCCTTCTCCTCCCCCCTCCCCCCCCACCTCCCTCCCCACTCCCTGCCCTGCGAGGACACAGCAAGGAGAGGGCCGGCCGCAAACCAGAATGCCGGCGCCCTGGTCTCGGGCTTCCAGCCCCTACAACAGTGAGAGACAAATTTCTGTTGTGTAGAAGCCACTCGCCTACGGAATTTTGTGACAGCAGCCTGAGCAGACCACGGCGATACCCTTTCATAACTTTCTCTCAAAACAAGCAGTCGTGTGTGTGCCTGTAATTTACATAAGGAATTTGCTCAAATAGGAATTATATCACACATTACGTTTCTCCTCACATGAAAGTGTTCCATGGCAATTTACAGATATCCTGCCGGTGACTTTACTGGCTGCAAACTCTTCTGTTGAATTATGAATGCCATAACTTATTTGGCCTTTCCATTATGATGAATATGGAATTTGCTGCCTTTTTTTTTTAAGCTAAGAGATGACCCTAACTACTATTTTTTTTCTTTGTGTTTTCTCGGTTGACCTAAGTGTCACTTACGTCTTAGTTTGGTTCTGAGAAGGGACAAGAATATTGCATTCTCTCTCTGGGTGCCATGGAAAACCTGAACTTACCAGTTTGTTTCTAAGAAATTGACGAACAAGTTTTCTTTCTTTTTCTCTTTTTTTTCTGTTTTTAGGGCCGTATCCACAGCATATGCAAGTACCCAGGTTAGGGGTCTAATTAGAGCTACAGCTGCCGGCCTACACCACAGCCACACAACGTGGGATCCGAGCTGCATCTGCGACCTACACTGCAGCTCACAGCAACGCCGGATCCTTAACCTACTGAGCGAGGCCAGGGATCAAACCTGCAACCTCATGGTTCCTAGTCAGATTCATTTCCGCTGCACCACAGTGGGAATTCCCACAGGTTTTCTTTTACATCCATTTTTCCAATTTTTCCTCTTATATTTGAAACAAAGTTTTTTGTTTTGTTTTGTTTCAGGACTGTTTTGTCCATTCATTGACTAAGATCCTGAAAACCTTCCAATAAGAAAGTAGTTACCTGCCTTGCTAAGCACCTGTTTCAAACAAAATGATACAGGCTGGGAGGATGAATGAGGCCTCATCGACCTGGAAAACCAAAAAGCCACGGCTTTTGTGTGTGCTGGTCAACAGCTAACAACAGCTGACTGTTAGCAGGAGTGGGGATGGCAGGTGGGGAAAGGGGGAGAATGGCTCTGACTTGTAAAGTTTGCCAATTTCCAAGGCGTAAATTCCCTCACACTGACCGGTTTCCAGCTCCCAACACAACTTCTCTGACTCCAGCGTTAGGAAGAGACCATCACAGAGGCCCCTCACCATGTACCAGGACCATGGGCATCAGTAACTCAAGAACACAAACAAGAGTAAAATGTTAAAATAATCAGGAAGTGGTGTGGCTTGAGTGTTTGCTAGCGTTAGTTTTATTTTATTTATTTTTTTGTCTTTTTCCCTTATCTAGGGTCGCACCCGCGGCATATGGAGGTTCCCAGGCTAGGGGTCTAACAGGAGCTGTAGCTGCCAGCCTACACCACAGCCACAGCAACGCGGGATCCGAGCCACGTCTGCAACCTACACCACAGCTCACGGCAACACCGGATCCTTAACCCACTGAGCAAGGCCAGGGATCGAACCCGCAACCTCGTGGTTCCTAGTCAGATTCATTAACCACTGAGCCACGACGTGAACTCCTAGCACTGGTTTTAATATTCTTTGATTTTGCAGGATGAGCGCTTTAGCAGTCGCTTCTCGCGGGCTGGAGGAAGCCAACGACGGCACAGCCTGGACCGGGGTCCCCAGCGGCGGGCTGGGCTGCGTCCCTTCCCCCTGCCGCCAGCCCGATGCCCGTCGGCCACTCTCAGGAGGCTCACCTGCACAGAGGGATCGCCCGGCCGGGGAAGGCCTCACGTCTGGGCGCAAGGAGGGCTTACGGTTTTGAAAAGTGTTTCCCTACCTTCTAACCATCAAGGTTTGAAAGTAATCTCAGGTCCCATTTTCCAGTAGGTCCCTGACACATTAACTTGGGGAGCTCCTCGCTGCTGCTCTGCTCCCTCCCTCCCTCTCTCTCTCATACACACACACACACACACACACACACACACACACACGGCCAGTGATGAACTGTTGGATTTGAATAGTTCATCTGCTAAGCCGTTTCATCCACTTTACGTAAGTTTTTGCAGCGGTGCAGTTTCGTGTGACTCTTTCGAAGCCAGTTTTGGGTGCCCCGGCATCACGTGGCCGAGAGAGGAGAGCTCTGAAAGTGGAGACGGAAGACCGGGGCTTGCTGGCTCACCAGGCGTGGTCCAGGGCCGGCGTTCCTCCGCTCTGACCCCTTCCCCGAAAGCGGGCGGCACTTCCGCGAGCTGGAGCAGGAGGCGAATGCTGCCCAGCCTCAAGGCCCGAGCAGAGGAACCGCGGCCGAGGCAGTCTCGTGGCCCGGCTAGGGTACAGAGGTGCAGGGCCACAGCCTCACTGGGGACTGGGGCTGGAGGCGGGTGTGAAGGCCAGGGGTGAGCCGGCCTCCGCCGAAAGCCAGGGAGGGTCAGCCATGCCCTGCTGACGACATGCGGCTGAGACCAGCAACTGTGGACTGCTCGGGGGGCCTGGGCCTCCGGATGAGGACATCAGGGAGGGGATGGGCGACTGTCACCCGTGCTGTGCCCCCAGCCACCAAGAAGGGGAGGAGGCCGGCCTGGAGTGGGCGTGAGGCGCAGGCCCAGGGGGACGGAGGAACAAACACAAACGTTGTCACCCCAAATCAACCTGCAACCCCCAACCTAAAACACACGAAGAAGGAATTCCCGCTGTGGCCTCAGGGCGCTGCTGAAGCACAGGTTTGGTCCCCAGCTCAGCACAGTGGTTTAAGGATCTGGTGATGCCACAGCTTGAGCATGGGTCACAGCTGCAGCCCTGGCCCAGGGCTCCATAGGCGGTGCGTGCGACTGTAAAAATAAAAATAAAAATACACACACACACATGAAAAACCCTAACACCTAAGTGATTAGTCAACAAAACCAACACTGGAACATGAATTAATTTCAAATAAAATTAACTTTGTCAGCCATTGTGCCATAAATTAATGAAAAAAATCACATTTTTTAGAAAGAAAGAACTATCTGACAAACAAAACACATATATGTTAAAGCCTCTTAAAACTCTTAGAAATGAAGAATAGAGTTGTTGAAATAAAAATTATGCCTGGCTGAAAGTAAAAGAGCAAATTAATATCGATAAAAGTAGTGATCACTGAGTTATAAATCAATTAGTTGAATGAATGAGTAAATGAATGCATAAATAAGCAAACTAGTTCTTCGAAAAAAACAAATCTCCAGGATGGAAAAACCAAGAGCTAAGCTTATTATTTAAAAGGAGCAGAAAATAAATACGTTTATTGATGATTCTCGAAGCCAGGTTAAGGGTATAGTGGTTTATTATACTATTCTCTCCAGATTTATGCTTAGAAAATTGTATTACAAAGTAGAAAGAAAGAGAAAAAAAATTATGGGAAAGCATTAACCAGAGAATATATAATAACATCAGACAAAATAAAATGTAAGGTGAAATGACATCAGTAAACTGAGAATGTGGCGGCTGGGGCTTCGGTCCCACTCACAGGACACTCTGATGCTGGCAGCTGGCACAGGGAGGACCCTTCTCCCCAGCTCTCAGCCCCCCTGTTTGATGGCTCCCCCTGGGCCGTCAGTGTCCCTGGCACTTCCTCCTGCCCAGCCTCCTGCAGTTCCAGAAAAGCCTTCGGACACAGAGACGCTGATACTGGTAGGTGCAAGTTAGATGAAATATCCCAAAATGACCGGCTCCGATGGACACAGATGGGCTCTAATGGCACCTTGGACATTCCAGAGCAGGTATTTCCCAGGCGCCCAAGAAGCACTTACGGAAACTTACCTACAATCTGGAGCACACAGCAGGTCTCCAAGGTTTTCAAGTCTGCTTTCACTAACATCACTTTCTTCGTCCATAATTAGGTGAGAAATTAACCACAAAGATAACTTGGGGGACTCCCAATGAACTCATGGATCAAAAAGAAATGACACTGAGCTTAGAAAATACTTTTTAAAACCGTAATAAAACTACTACCTCTTAAGTCTAGAGAGATGCAGCTAAAGTGTTTCTTTTCTTTCTTTCCTTTTTTCCCTTTTTTTTTCTCCTAGCTTTCGTTTTTCTTTTTTTTTTCTTTTCAGGGCCACACATGGCATATGGAGGTTCCCAGGCTAGGGGAAGAATCGGAACTGTAGCCGCTGGTCTACACCACAGCCACAGCAACGCCAGATCTGAGCCACATCTGTGACCTACGCCACAGCTTAACCCACTGCGCGAGGCCGGGGGAACCAACCTGCATCCTCATGGATGCTAGTCAGATTCGTTTCCACTGAGACATGATAGGAACTCCTAAAATGTCTCTTAAAGAGATATTTAAAACTCTCAATCAACAGATGAGTGGGTAAAGAATACACACACGTGCGCGCGCGCACACACACACACACACACACACACACACAATGGAATACTAACTCAACCATAAAAAATAATGAAATTTTGCCATTTGCAACAGCATGGATGGACTTGGAGGGTACCATGCCTAGTAAAATACGCCAGACAGGGAGTTCCCGTTGTGGCGCAGTGGAATCGAATCCAACTAGTAACCACGAGGTTGCGGGTTCGATCCCTGGCCTTGCTCAGTGGGTTAAGGATCCAGCATTGTCCTGAGCTGTGGTGTAGGTCCCAGACGTGGCTCGGAACCCGTGTTGCTGTGGCTGTGGTGTAGGCCAGCAGCTGCAGCTCCGATTCAACCCCTAGCCTGGGAACCTCCATATGCCTTGGGTATGACCCTAAAAATAAGAAAAAAAAGAAAGAAAGAAATAGGCCAGAGAAAGACAAATACTGTATGTTATCACTTATATGTGGAATCTAAAAAAATGTAACAAGCTAGTCAATGTAACAAAAGAGAAGAACGAACGAACTACTGGTTGCCAGTGGTGAGAGAGAAGGAGGGAGAAGCAAAACAGGAGTAGGGGATTAAGAGGTACGGAGCACCCCACATGAAATACACAAGCTGCAAGGGTATGCTGCCCACCCCAGGGAACAGAGCCAATATTTTATAATAATTATTACACGGAATGTCACCTTTCAAAACTGAACCACCGTGTCATACACCTGAAACTGACATGATACTGTATGTCAACTATACCTCTGTTTAAAATGAATTTTTATTTTTTTAAATGAATTTTTAAAGCCTCAGATCTTATGTCAGAGAAAAGGAGAGGTGAAAATAATAAAAGGTTTCCAACGTAAGAGGTGAGAAAAAGGACAAGCAAGTAAGAACATGGAAAACCCATAAACGCAGGAGAGATGTGAACGAATCAGAAGATAAACTGCACCAGGTGCCTGTGCGCAGCTCCGCCCGGCCGCCCTCGGATGCCAGCTGTGGCCCTGGCTCCCGGCTGACGCCCTCACCTCGCCCCTTCCCAACCCCACACCCCTCCTGTCTCCTCTGGTGCCACCAGGATGCCATCCAGCACTCAGCCCCGAACACCCAGAAGCAGGGAAGCTGACGTCCCAGGGAGTCTTCCCCCGTGGGAAGCGGGGGTCCCAGTGCTTTGTTTCTTGGACGGAAAAGTCTGGGAGACCCCTATGCCCACCTCAGTAGGTCCTGGCTGGGTCAAGCTCCAGTTGCCCACGGCAGCGGCCAGCTGTTGGCACCCAAAGAGTCGAAAATGTGCATTCCGCCCAGTGCGCCTGGAATTAGGTTAACTAATAATAAGTGAGGGGGGTTTTTGTTGTTGTTTCAACAATCTTTTATTT
Source organism: Catagonus wagneri (assembly GCA_004024745.2). Taxonomy (NCBI): domain Eukaryota; kingdom Metazoa; phylum Chordata; class Mammalia; order Artiodactyla; family Tayassuidae; genus Catagonus; species Catagonus wagneri. The sequence continues at coordinate 10,835,296 of PVHT020000170.1, read as the reverse complement.
ATTTATTTATTTAGTCTTTTTAGGGCCAAACCTGCAGTGCGTGGAAGTTCCCAGGCTAGGGGGCAAATCGGGGCTACAGCTGCCTGCCTACACCGCAGCCGCAGCAACTCGGGGTCCTTAACCCACTGAGTGAGGCCAGGGATGGCAGCCTCCTCCTCGCGGATGGCAGTCAGGTTCTCAACGCGCTGTGCCACACGGGGAGCTGCTCCGTGGTGGGTAAGATCGCATTATCGGGGCGCAGCCTCAGAGCTCAAAGCAAGTACAATGCAGACACTTCAAGAACATTCAGAAAATGTCAGTGCCCTCCTAAATGACCCTTGAGTTAGGAAATTACGAGGAGAGGCAGCCCCCCTTCCCCCGCCTGGATGGCCACATGATTTCATAGCAGCCAAATGTCACCCCTAGAAGCACAACAACGGATCAGCAAACTTAAAAGTGAGGTCTTTGTAAAAAACTAAGAAAACAGGCAAACCTGCAGCCAGAATGACACAGAAGAGGGGGCGAGGGAGGGAGAAGGGCAAGGAGAACCAGTTATGACTAACAAGAATGAAAAGTGGGATTTAATTGCGAGGAGCATTAAAAACACATTGAAGAGACGCTATGAATAGCCTGATCCAGTGAATCTGAAAACCGCTTCGCAATGGATCATCTTCAGAAAAGTAAAAATCACCGAAACTGAAACTGAATCAAGAAGACAACAAAGCCTTCCACAGATTGCATCAGTAAATTTTCCCACCGTCCTAAGTAGCCCGGACAGAGGTTCAGGTGAATTTTGTCAGATATTCAAGACACAGAGCATCTTCATCTTATGCAAATTGTTTCCAACAGTAGAAAAAGGAGTGCTGTACAGTTCATTTTCAGATGCCAATATAAGTCTGAGAGTAAAATCACAGTAGGAAAATACATCTGTGCGATTACACCACAAAGGCCATGGGGACTAGTAAAGAAATCCTACAAACTGAGAGCAAGAACAACCCCAAACAATCTAACTTTTTTTTTTTTTTTAATATCTGCATCCACGGCAAATGAAAGCTCCCAGGTCAGGGACCGACTCTGAGCCCCAGCTGTGACCTCTGCCGCAGCCGCATTACGCTGGATGCTTAACCCACTGCCCTGGGCCAGGGATGGAATCCATGTCGCCACAGAGACAACAGCAGGTTCTTAACCTGCTTCATCCCAGCGGGAACTCCGAATATAACATTTAAAATGTGAAAAGTAGACAAATAGGAAATTCACAGAAGAAACTCAGGCGTCCAATAAACAATGGAAAGATGCTCCAGTGTGTCAGCCGACAGGGAACTAGAAGTTAAACCCCGAAGTGGTATTCTGCTCATCAGACTGGTAAACATTTGAAGTCTGCAGACAACAGGGTTCCTGGGACAGTTCTTGGGGGGGATAAAGTGGTACAACCGCTTTTCAGGGCGATTTGGCGGCATTTGGTCAGGTCGAAGACAGCTGTTCCCTAAAGAATGACCCTTTTAAAGCCAAAGGCAATAAAACCATGAGGTCCAGGTACGCAGTCAGCTCAAGATAGAGACAAGCTCTGTCCGTCACCGCCACCTACTTCCAAATAAGAGGGTTCAACGTATGTGACGATCCGTCTCTAATGGCACTTGGACATTTTAATAAGATGTTTTTCCTTTTTTTTCTTCACTCTGAGGATGTCTCTTGAAAAGGGAAAAAAAAAGCTTCCAAGTGTTTAACCCACACAGAAGATCTAACCATCACATGCCAACTCCGTGAGCGTGTCGATATAAAGGATGTCAAAATTGCAAGTGGAGAAAAAAAAAGACAGTGGGTGTATTTTTAGCTTTAATGCTAACACAGAGCAACCAGTGCAATCATGTGAAAATGTTTCCGAGAACATTTTAACCGGTTAAAAATGGCCTGTTTTCTAAAAGGAAACCCAAGCTATTTTGCCAGAGGAAACCCACGTTTCTAAGAAGCCGAACTGGATTCTGGGTGAATGGCGTCACCTAAGGGACTGCTTTGGGGAATGACTCCTCTCCGTCCTGCATCCAAAGACTGTGCTCTTTTTCAGAATTTTTGGCTGCCCACGTGTGCAGCAGCTTGATGTGGGTTCCTAGACCAGGGGTTGAGCCCGGGCTGCAGCGGTGAAAGTGCCAAATCCTAACCCCTAGGCCACCAGGGAACTCCCATTGACTTTGCTCCTGGGAGTCGGGCTTTTCAGCTGGAAGGAACTTGGGGAGCCTCTTGGCGGGGCTCTCTGTTCTACAGATGAATACCATCATGTGGCATTTCTCCTTCTTGGGGACACTTTGAGGCGTCTCCCCAGCTACCTGGGCATCTTTCTCTACCTTGGAGGAGGGCGGTGTCCTTGGGAGGAAAGGTACCAGTAAGCATGAGCTTTTCCTGAGATGCACTGATACCCCAGCGATGTCCGGTTTTGTTCATTCGGATGTTGAACCTTAAATTAAGTGCCACTTCGAGGTTCCAGAAGGAAGCGTGAAAGCAGGTCCCTCATTTCCCTGTCGATAATGGTGTGGCTCTGGGGGCTGAGAGAGCATGAGAGCAGGTTGCAGGGGGGGACGGTGAGCCACGATCTGCTAAGGTGATGTGCAGAGCTGGGGAAAAAGGACGGCAAGGGAAAGACACTGGTGAGTGTTGAAATAATGAGTTCTTAAGCATTTATGGAGCACCAGCTCTGATGTCATTGTCATTCGAGGCAGACACTGTGTGGATCCAGAGCTGGGGGCACTTGGTCCCCAGCCCGTAACTGTGCAAGCTCACTGATAGTTAAGTCCCACAAACACATACGGCAGACATGAACACACACGCACCGTTGCCCACGTGCCTTCATACGTAACAAACTTTACCAGCCTTCAATCAAGCATCACTGCTTTGTAGAAGCCCAAAGAAGAAAATATTTTCCCTGAGATGGAGCAGCAGGCTTCCAGAAAGAAACGGCAATGTGTCCGGTACGTAGTGGAGTTAAATTCACAGGAGTCAGACACCCATCGTGTGCCAGGAGGCAGGCATGGGGAGGAGTCACCAAATGACCAAGGATATAGGGTCCCTGGCTTTGAGGAGCTAGAGTAACTAGCGCTGCTTTATGAATTCCAAATCTGCAATTGAGCTCATTTCTTATAAAAATACATCAGATTAAAATATCTAAATGGCAGCGAAGAGAAGACACGAGAAGAAGCTCTGAGGAGCTGTGGGGGGGGGGGTCGCCACGTCTCTGCTGCAGGCACATGGCCCAGGATGAACGTGCGCAAACAAGTAGCAGAGGGCCTTGAGGAAAACAGAAGCGTTTTCTTTTGGCTGCACCTGCGGCTTGCAGAAGTTCCGAGCGATGGATCGAACTTGTGCCACAGCAGTGACAATGCTGGGTCTTTAACTGCTGGGCTACCAGGGAACTCCAAAAACGCAGACCTTTTAAGAACACTGCCAGTGATGAAATACAGTTTATATTTTAAAGCAAGACAATAAATATTAACTCTGTGCTTTTCCTCGGACCACCTCCCCGCCTTGGTCATGCACAGTGGACCTTGGCAGTGCACACTGACCAGACCTCCTCAAAGACGGCAGTGTCTGCTCAACCAGCAAAGATCAATTTTTTCTCCTCCCTTCTGGCACTTGCCATGTAACTTCTTAAAAAAACAGCATTCTTGTCTAAGTCCACAGGGGGTCACAGCGACCTGCTGTGGGCTTTGAATGTGCCCGTATCCTTGGTGAACTTGATGTAAAACATCAGTATGTCACTTTGATGTATGACCCTTTGTCCTGAAAATGTACAAGGCCGTGCCTTTCACTTCTAACAAGCAGAACAGGTCTCAGAGCTTTCTGCGAGTCTTCTTCCTGGGTTATAATCCTCAGTCTGCCCTGAATAAAATTCCCCTTTTTTCTTCTTAACCTGATAGTTAACTGAATTTTCCTCAGCACCGGGCAGAGCGGGAATATCCACGGAGCTCCCTTCCTGGCGGGTTGGTGCTTGGTGTGCCCGGGAATTCAGAAAGCCAAGGACAGCAGGTGGAAAAGGATAAGCTACAAAGATTGCAGGGCTAAAGCCCCCTGCTTGGAGGTGCTGCCCAAGCCCCGTGAATTCTCCAAATCCACGTGGAAATGCGTTGCCAGGACAAGTGGGTTCTCCAAGAACAGATGCAGCCTGGCTGAAGTTGAACAGAATTAAAGCACCACAAGGAAAGCAGCAGCCAGCAAAGTTGGTACGCGAAACACAATGTGTATTTCTACATATGTGTATGGTACCCAGACTTGTTCCAGAAATAGACGGTGCTATGTGGGCCTGTTAAGGTAACTTAAGTGACAAATCAAGGGGTTGAAACACTGGCTCTAACTCATCCAGCAGCCATCCCGCCCTCCTTCAGTCTGTCAAGCCCCGTCCTAGGATGAGGCCCTCCCCTCGGCCCATGCAGGGCTGACTTCTTGCAAGCACGTGGTCCAGCTCTAAGCGATCAGAGCTCCAGCCTCTCCTACGTGGTGATTGGCTTGGGGATGCTCATGTGACTCAGCCCGGCCAATCAGAGTCCTTCCTCGGCCTCTGCGGCCGGACCTGTGGGAAAGCTGTCCGTGTGCCCCGCTAACGAGCCTGGGCTCTGCCAGCCTTCAGCCCAGCCTGCCCTTGACAGGTGACATCATCAGAGCTCTTCGGGGGCCCCTGGGTGCACCTGACTTCCCCCTTCAGTGAGCAAAACGCTCTGGTTTTGCTTCTGCTGGTTTGAGACGGTTGCAGCTCAGAGAGTGTCCTGAGTAATACAGCTTTTATGAGAATGGCTGGTGAAATGGCATTTTAAAGAAAATGCAGCTAATAATTGCCCAAAATAGAAATGGAACTGACGGTTAATTCAGGCCATTGCCAGAGGAATGTGCGACGTTTTGGAGGCACAAATGAACCTTTGCCATATACCTATTTTCCCCACTCTCTCCCTCGCTCACTCTGCCTCTCTCTCTCTCCCTCTTTCCCTCTTTTTCTCCCGTTTCCTCCCTCCCTACTCCCCCCCCAACACACAGAGACTGAGATGAAATCAGTTTCCCCAAGTGCTAGGTGTCATTAAATACTAGAGAGTAATTATTTACTAAACGGGACCTTATCGCTTTGGAAGAGTTAGCGGAATTTCTAGAGTAACACCCGGCGCTCTTTCTTGGAGCAGTTTTTGAATCAGCTGAATAGTTCCAGAAAACTCCAAGCTCTGGCCTCACGCCATTTTACACGCGACGGAGACGTTGGCACTGACTTATGTGGTAGAGCCGCTCGGAGTCTCGGATGACAATCTGGAAAGTTCTTCAGGAACAAATGTACCCCCTCTTTCCGGGTGATCCATACAGGGGGTTTCCACTGCTGGGGACACCGACCCCTCTACGCGGTCTCTGGGGTGGAGTCCCTGTGCCCTTGTCAGCCAAGCCTCCCTCGCGCTGGCTGGGGCCCACGCAGACCCCAAATGGGCTTGATGGTTCCCAGGCTCAGAGGGGCCCCACTTCCTCGGCGCCCTGGGTGGGCAGTCCTGCCGCCTGACTCAGCCAGTCGCCACTGCCACAGCTGGCCAGGCCGCTGTCCACATGCCCAGAGGTGCGGTCACTTACTTCCCAAGCGGGCTCTTGTCTCCCAGCTCACACCCCCGGCCACGGGACAGGGACAAAGCTCTGCGAACAAGACAGCGCTGGCCCAGGAATCAAAAGAAAGACCCCACCCCCAGACCAGCCCGGCTGTGGGGAGGCGCTTGGGCAGGTCACTGAGCCCCTCTGGGCCACACCGTCCCCACGCACAACTGAAGGGGCTGGACTCCATCAGTCTTTTCAAACCGCCGTTGCCCAAGGCTCAGGCAGGTGGTGGGGCCGGAGCGGACGGCGCAAGACCCCAAGTCGCCCACCCGCTGGGCGGTTCCTCTTCCACCAGAATCCCTGGACAGCGGGCTCCTGGGCTAGAAGCGGTTTGAACGCGCCCCGCGCCCCAGTACGTGATCTTCGAAGGCCTCTCTCGGTCTGCGGTGCAGTGACTGGGGGAACCCGGACGCGGCCCAGAGGGCAGAATCAATCCCCAGAGGACCTCTGATCGGCCGGGGCGCTGGCCTGGGACCGTCCTGGGATCTGCAACACCCACTGCCTGATCGCACAGCAATGTCACCTTTACCCTGTGGACAAGTGCTTGGAACACGTGTGCTAAATAAAACATGAAACAGGAAGCCTGGTTTGGGGATTTCGGTAGTTTCGGTGTTGTTTGTTTGTTTGTTTTTAGGAAGTTTGTTGAATCTAATTTTAATTTCACATTTGAGAACAACTTCAGATGTGAACTTTAATTAAAAAAAATTTTTTTTTTAATTTGTGAGAATTCCTGTTGTGGCTTAGCGGTAACCAACCCAATTAGTATCCATGAGGACTTGGGTTCAATCCCTGACCTCGCTCAGTGGGTTAAAGACCCGGTATTGCCACAAGCTGTGGTGTAGGTGGCAGATGCGGCTCAGATGAGGCGTTGCCGTGGCTGTGCCGTAGGTCAGCAGCTGCAGCTCTGATTCAACCTCTAGCCTGGGAATTTGGATATGTTGCAGGTGTGGCCCTAAAAAGACCAAAAAAAAAAAAATGTGTATGCATTAAAAATCTCTCTTGGAAATAAGTTCTTTCCTGTACGGTTAAAACTACTTGGAAGGAGGAAATATTATTTGGGGGTTTTTACTTTTTTATGTAGACATTTCTTTAAAAGTACATCGTGAACATTTTTTCATTTCCCCAACATTTCAAGAATTGGGAAATTAGAGGAAGGTCAGCAGAGCAGGGTAAAATCCGGAAGCTCGGACTGTTCTGAATCCCAAACGCTGGAAGAGAAGGAGTCCCACCCCCTCATTTCCAGGACCACCTGTGAGCCAGTGTCGCCTGCCCCAGTTCCCTGGCCACTCGGCAAGCACTCAGGACGTAACCCCACCACACAGCCCAACAAGCGCACCACCTTCGCTCTTAAGCGGTGTTCGATGAAGCTGCTCTGAGCCTCGGTTTCCCCAAGGAGGCTGGGAGCACTCGTGCCCACGCTGATGGCGAGAGAGGAGACAGAGGGGAGAAGGTGCATATATAAAAGCAGCCGTGAGGCAGCGAGCAACCTGCCTGCCTGTGCGGACACGTTCCTGCCCCGGTCCAAGTGTGTGTTTCAGCTGCCTTGTCATTCCTTCATCCAAGTCAGTTGGGAAATGAGTGAGTGGGAGAATATTTGCTGAACTCCCGCGAGTTCCAGGCCCTGTGCTAAGGCTGCCAGATGAATAGATATTGTTTCAGCTCTCAAGGACTTTATTGTCTACGGCGGGAGAAGGACAAACAAATAATAACAGCATAAAAATGCTGCAATCCCAGCACAAACAGTACACGCTGGAGGCAAGAGGAAGAAGCAATGCACTTGTGCTATTGTGACATTTTGCGTGAATGATATTTTTATTGGAAATGTATTTTTGTTGTTGTTCAAACTGATTTTAAAAGACCTGCTTTGAAAAATGACGACCACTTGCCCTGGGATCCCTAACATGTGTACAAGTGAAAGGCAGCAAAACAATACTGGAAAGGTGAGCACACAGTTACAGGTGCAACATCCTTGCTCTAGGTGAAGTGGTGTAATCTTATCTGAAGGCTGGATGGGGACAGGTTAGTGGTACAAGAGGGTGTAGCAAAAATAATGGCATGACTGTAACCCAGCAGGACGCTGGGAGGCCTTCCCAGAGTGTACCCCCCCAACTCATGTCCTCTACCTGCCTTTTTTTATCCATAGAAAAACTTTAGTCAAAGAACCAATTTAATCAGAGAAGTGAAAAGACGTAGAGAAAAAAGAAAACGGCAATAATAATTCACTCATTCTACAAAGTCAAAGACCTTTCTGTTCTTCAAAGGCTACAGATAGTATTCTGCGCCGTGACCTTGGAGCTGTTTTGCAGGTACTCAAGCCCCCAGCAGGTGGAAGAAGTCAACGGTGTGCTGCCCACAGGCACAGAGACCCCAGACCTGGTGGAACCAGAAGGCTGATGACGCTGACTCCCAGTGACCTCACCACCCACCAATCAGGAAGCTGTCCACGAGCTGACCACGCCCTGCTCCTCAAACACTGTCAGACTCCTGGCTGCTCCCTCTAAGGAAGGGAGGCACCGTCCTTGAGGCGCTAGCCTGCTCTGTTTCCCTCTTTGCCTGGCAATTAAAGCTACTTTTTCTGTTTCCTCCGACTCGGTCTCCATGTTTCTATTTGGCATCAGCGTACAGAGGCAGCTGAGATTTCAGCAACATGACCATGAAGTCACAAAACGGGGCGCACAACTAATAAGCCGAGAGTACAGAGCAAATAGAATACTATATAGTACTCAATTTAAAATGCCTGTTACAGGGAGTTCCCATTGTGGCTCAGCGGGGACGAATCTGACTAGTATCCATGAGGACGCAGGTTCGATTCCTGGCCTCGCTCAGCAGGTTAGGGATCCAGTGTTGCCGTGAGCTGTGGTGTAGGTCGCAGATGCGGCTCGGATCTGACATTGCTGTGGCTGTGGTGTAGGCCAGCGGATACAGCTTCGATTCAGCTCCTAGTCAGGGAACTTCCATATGCCAAGGGTGAGGCCCTAAAAATACAAAAAAATATATATATACATTACGTAAGGTTTACCATAATAATAAAAAAAAAATACTCAGTGCTCATTTGATCAAAATGGGGGGAGGGAAAAAGCAACAAAATCATAGATTTAAACCAAACCCAGCCCTATATTATCTCAGATATAAGTAGGAAAAACATTCTAATTAAAAGGCAGATATCGCCAAGGCAAAACCTGAATATCTGCTGTCTATAAGAAATCCATTTTAAATACAATGACACAGGTGGGTTAAAGGGAAAGGAAGAGAAAAGGATATGCATCAACTAGGTGTGAGGTCGGCCGGATTAGCCACATTAATGGAGACAAACTGGACTTCAGGATGAAGGCTGTCACCAGGCATGAAGAATAAATTTCGGAATGCTAACGCAGTCAGTTCGTCATGAGGGTATAAACGCGTGCACACGCCTTACAGAGCTCCAAGAATACATCAAGGAAGAGCTGGCAGACCTGAGAGGAAACACAGGCAACTCAGCAATTACAGCTGGACACACTTAGATGTTTCTCTCAATAGCTGGTAGACTAGTTACAAAACTAGCAATGATGTCACCTTTACTCAAGAACACAGTATCAACCCACTTGCCTAATTAACAGTTCCAGACACTCCACCCAACAGGTGCAACAGGCATTCTTTTCAAGTACACACAGAACGTTTACCCAGAGGACCACATGCAGGCCTTGAAACAAGTCATAATGAGTGTAAAGTGGATAAAAGTATGTATGTAATGTCTGTTCCTTCACTATAAAAAAATTAACCTAGAAATCAATAACAGAAAATTATGTAGAAAATCTCCTAAATATTTGGAAATGAAATAACACATTTCCAAACAGTCCAAGGGCCAAAGAAAAAAACCTACAAAAAATTAGAAACTATTTTAAATGGAATGAAAATGTAATAATTAACATATCAAACTTTATAGCATGCAGCTAAACTAGTGCCTAAAAGCAAAGTTATAGTTTGCAATGCTTATATAAGAAAAAAAAAATAAAGGTATCAAATAATTGATCTCAATTTGTAAGTCAAGACACTTGAAAGACATCAGTGAATTAAACCCAGATTAAGAAGGAAGGTAAGAATAGGTGGAAATCAACAAAACACAAATAGAAAAAGAATAGAAACTTCAGCGAAAACAGAACCGAGTTCTTCGAAAGAGATCGATATAAATATCTAGCGAGAAAAATTACAAATAAAAAGAGAGAAAAGACATAACTAATAATATAAGGAATTAAAAAGAGGACCTCACTATGGCTACTACACACATTAAAAGAATAATAAAGGAATGTTATGAACAAGTTATGCCAATACTTTTGACAATTTACTTGAACAAATTTCTTTTTAAAAATTTTTATCAGAGTATAGTTGACTTACAATGCTGTATTACTTTCAGGTGTACAGCAAAGTGACTCTGCTATATATACACACATATATCCACTCATTTTTCCCACTTAGCTTATTACAGAATATTGAGCAGTTTTCCCTGTGCTGTACAGTAGGTCCTTGTTAGTTATCTGCTTTATATACAGTTGTACGTATATGTTAATTCCATCCTCCTAATTTGTCCCTGCCCTCCCCTTTGGTTTCCCCTTTGATAACCATAAGTTGGTTTTCCACACCAGTGAATCTATTTTTGTTTTGTAAACAAGTTTATTTGCATCATTATTTTAAGAGTCCACATCCAAGGGGTATCATAGGTATTTGTCTTTGTCCGACTTAATTCACTTAGTATGACCACCTCTCAGTCCACCCAAGTTGCTGCAAATGGCATTATTTTGTTCTTTTTTATGGCAGAATAATATTCCACTTATAGAAATATTATATAGGAACCACATCTTCTTTATTCATTCCTCTGCCAGTGGGCATTTAGGTTGCTTCCATGTCTTGGCTAATGTAACTAGTGTTGCTATAAACAACGGGGTGCATGTACCTTTTTGAAAGATGGTTTTCTCCGGATAGATGCCCTGGAGTGGGTTTGCTGGATCATATGGTAGTCCTGAACGCAAACGCTAGAAGGGAAATATTCCTACACCCTCCATATTGTTTTCCATAGCAGCTGCGCCAACTTACATTCCCACCACCAGCGTAGGAGGGTTCCCTTTTCTCCACACCCTTTCCAGCATTTAGACTTTTTGATGATGGCCATTCTGACTGGTGTGAAGTGATCCAAAACTGACTCGTTGCGGTTTTGATGTGCATTTCTCTAATAATTAGTGAGGTTGAGCATCTTTTCGTGTGCTTTTTGGCCATCTGTCTGTCTTGCTTAGTTAAATGTCTGTGAACAAATTTCTTGAAAAATACAAATTACCAAAATAATTAAATAACCTGAATATTCCTGTCTCTATTAAAGAACTTGACTCTATAGTGTAAAAACTTTCTGAAAAGAAAACTCTAGTCCCAGACGGCTTGATTGGTGAACTCTACTAAACATTTTAGGAAGAAATACTAGTAATTTTGTATAAAATCTCTCAGAAATTCCTAGCAGGTTTTTTTTTTTTTTTGTAGAAATCGACAAGCTGATTATAAAAGGTGTTAAGGAGATGCAAAGCACCTAGAACAGTCAGACATTAAACAATTTGTTTAATGACTGAAATCAGAGGACTTAAATTACTTGATTGGAAGGTTCACTAGAAAGTCATTGTGGCCAAGACCTTGTAGTTGTGTCGACGTGAAGACAGACATGCAGACCCACAGAGCAGACTGCTGAGTCCATAACATATCATCACGTATACGGCCAATTAATTTTCAACAAAGATGCCAAGGAAATTCAATGGGGGAAGGGACAGTCTTTCCAGAAAGTGAGGCTGGGTCAACAGGATGTCCAGATGAGCGGAAAAAAGTGAACCTCGAACTTTACCTTGAGTCATGTTTATTGCGTGTGCTGTTGGCTATGTAAATTAAATCTCAATAAAGTTAATTTTTTTAGGTCTACACCCATGCCATATGGAAGTTCCCAGGTTAGAGGTCCAACTGGAGCTACACCTGCCGGCCGACACCACAGCCACAGCAGCGCCAGATCCAAGCCACATCTTCAAACTACATCACAGCGTGCGGCAATGCGGGATCCTTAACCTACTGAGCAAGGCCAGGGATTGAACTCGCATACTCATGGATACTAGTTGGGTTCCTAACCTGCTGAGCCACAACAGGAACGCCCTAAAGTTTAATTTTTAAAGAGCTGTTTATTTTTAACTGATTGTGTCACTGAACCGAATCCTTAGTCTTTCAGTCTTAGCAAAGAAATACGGATACACAAATACCTGGGAAAAATCCGCCTAATTTTTGTATGTGACAAAGGAAGATACATGAGGGTCTAAAAAGCCTGGGGAAAAAATGTTTGACACGTTAGTAACTGGGAAAATCCAAATGAATCACAAGATATCACTGCACTCCCACCAGAATGGCTAACTTTTAAAAGAATGGTGACACCGTGGCTGGTAACAATGTGGGGTGATTAGAACTCTCCTACCTCGGGAGGTGCAGTGGTACAACCATGCTGCAGAGATGCCTGACCCTCTTCTGAAATTAAACGTACGCCCACCCCATGAGCCAAACTTCCATGCTTAGGTATTTACCCGAGAGAAGTAAGAGCATCGAAAGGATAAAGGGTCGCCCAGGAAACAGCAGCGTTATCCGTACTAGCCAAATACTGAAAGCGGCTTGAGGGCCCAGCGTCAGGCAAATGCATAAACAAGCGGTGGTGTCTTCAGACACCGGAATGCTATCCTCCAGAAAAAGGGTTTGTCCCATCAGTGCAGGCAACGGTGTGACTCTCAGAGTTTTATGAGAGTGACAGAACCTTTACACCCAAGAGGCCCTCCTGTGCAGCTCTGTTTCCATGAAGGTCTAGAACTAGCAAAACTGTCCAGAGTGGAAAAAATCAGAACCCGGCTGCCTCCGTGTGAGGATGGGACCTGGGAAAGGCTGTGAGGTAACTTCCTCTGTTTTGATAGACGCTTGGATCAGACTTCAATGTTATACATTTTGCTATTTATAAATTTTATCTTTGAAAGCCCTATAAACTAATAATGAACTCTAATGATGTGTATGCAGAAGCATTTAAAAGGTAACACGTACTGATATTTACAACTTTAAAATGATTTCAGAATACCAAAAAAATAAATAAATAAAAATTAAAAATAAAAGGCGTTTCCGTCGTGGCGCAGTGGAAACGAATCTGACTGGGAACCATGAGGTTGTGGGTTCTATCCCTGGCCTCGCTCAGTGGGTTAAGGATCCAGCGTTGCTGTGAGCTGTGATATAGTTCGCAGACATGGCTTGGATCCCGCGTTGCTGTGGCTGTGGTGTAGGCCGGCAGCTGTAGCTCTGATTAGACCCCTAGCCTGGGAACCTCCATATGCCACGGGTGCATCCCTAAAACAACCAAAAAAAAAAAAAGAGAGAGAGACAAAGAATAAAATAAAAATATAATGATCTCAGAATAGCCTGGATTAATAGATGGATGCAGAGATGGACGGATGTGTAATAAAGCAATTATAGGAAACAATGTTAATTTTATTTATTTATTTATTTATTTATTTATTTATTTATTTATTTGTCTTTTTCCCATATCTAGGGCCGCACCCGCGGCATGTGGAATTTCCCAGGCTAGGGGTCTAACAGGAGCTGTAGCTGCCAGTCTTCGCCACAGCCACAGCAACGCGGGATCCAAGCCGCGTCTGCAACCTACACCACAGCTCATGGCAACGCCGGATCCTTAAGCCACTGAGCAAAGCCAGGGATCGAACCTGCAACCTCATGGTTCCTAGTCGGATTTGTTAACCACTGAGCCCCAACAGAAACTCCCAAACAATGTTAATTTTGGAACCTAGGGCAGGGGTAGGTAAACTTTTTCTGTAAAGGTCCAGATAGTAAATATTTTAGGTTTTATGGCCGTACAGCACATGACCCCTAAGCTCAACTTGTCTGTTGGTGCAAGAAATCAGGCACAAACAATATGTAAATGAATCCATGAGCTTATGTTTTCATACAACTTTATTTAGGGATGCTTAATCCGAATTTCACATAATTTCCACGTGTCACGAGATTGTTTTCTTCTCTGGGTGGCTTGTCAACCACTTAAAAACATAAAACCCGCTGGGTTTAAGAGAACCTCCTGGATGAGGCACAGCACTGGGTTTTTAATTGGTAACTTTATCCCATTTACATTTAACAACCCGACACGTGTCTGATCCTAGTTCTCCGGCATCTGTGTAGTTACTTTCCCTTTTTATAAGAAGCATACAGGACGCGCGCACACACTTCCTCTTAGCGTGGAGCTCCGACCACGCGGTCGCTTAGTGCCCAAGCGGCTTTGGGGAAGCTCGTGCGCCTGCGCATGGACCTGCCCGCCCAACGCCGCCACGTGGGCGCCCAGACCTGTTCTAAGCCTCGAACCGCAGCCTCCCTCACCTGTCGTGGCCTGAGGCCTCGTATGCAGCCTCCTCTCATCAGAGACAGACGGACATCGCGCTTCTGCCCTCTCTTCTCTCGTCCTTTGTGGCTCTTCCGTAAGAAAGACTCGGACCGACTCTTTCTGCCGACTCGGACCTCGATGTTTATTTATTTTTATTTTTAGCCGCCTCTCGGCATTTGGAGTTCCCAGGCCAGGGATTAGATGCAGGCCACAGGTGTGACTTAAGCCACATCGGCAGCAATTGTCTGATCCTTAACCCACTGTGCCCAGCCGGGAATCAAACCTGGGTCCTGGGCTGCAGACATGCTGCCGATCCCGTTGCGCCACAGCGAGAAGTCCAGGACCGTGGTTTTCAATTGACCAGAGGTCTGGCGGTGCGTTTTGAAAGTGCATTAGCTCTCATCACCATGCACATTTTCGCTGCCTTTTTTTTTTTTTAAGCTAAGAAATCGGTTTTTTCCTTATTCAGAGAAAAGTCTAAAGCCACTTTTCTGTATTGCTGCTCAGGTTATGAAAACACGGTCGTCTATAGGTTAAATATAATAATGTTGGTGAGTAAGACCGGTTGTTTATAATGAAGAAAATATGAGTAAATACGGTTTCTCAGCATGAATAAGTAAAACAAACAGCATAGTCTCTGGGTTAAGAGTGAGATAAATGAACCGTCGTAGGTTAAACAGAGTCTCACCGGGAATCTGCTTGGCCCTCATGACTCAGTTTTACAACAGCAAGACACCGACTAAATGTAGATTTCGTTTTCAGTAGGATCCCAGGGAGCTAGAGTCCTTTGTTCTGGATTGTCTACACGGCACACACAATGTCCAGCCCAGGACATTCTCAAAAACGCGCACACCCCTCCCACCTCTTCTGCTAAGGTCCTCACTCAGGAAGGTGTTGGGGCGTGTGGCCTCTGGTTCACCTGCAGCTCCCGCCAACACTAGCCGAGGTCTGGGGAGTCCAGTCACTCAGTGGTCACAGCTCCTTCCGAGGGATGCCCTTGACCCCTGACCACCGTGTGCAGGCCATCAAGGAGCTCTGGCGCCGGGCCAAGGCTGGGGCTGGGACGCAGGCGGGGCCGGTGGAACGCTCAAGCCCGGGACCCCCCCGCAGGGTGATGGTGATGGAGGGGTGGGCGCCTGGGCTGCCTGGAGCCTGCCCTTTCTGCACTTAATTCTAACCGTTGCACCAGTTCTGTGAGTGCCCATATCCTGACCACCTGGCTGGTGGCTGGCTCTGTCCGGGTACCCAGAGGCCGGGTACCCAGGGCCGGCCATTAGGCGGCCTCCTAGGCGAGTCTGTAGATGGGAGCCAGGCTTTCTACCGGGTCAAGGCGGCTTAGCCGGTGGGGCAGGGCCACCAGGAGAGCCAGGGCGGGACGGGGCTGGCAGAGAGCACCGGATGCTGGCTTTGGGGGGCACAGGGGGTTGTATGAGATCTTTCTGAATTATTTCTCCTAACCACAAGTGTGCCTACAATTATCTCAAAATCAAAAGGGTTTTTAATGACAGAAGGTCATGGCCGTCCTTCACGAACTGCCCACACGCCGCCTGGCCCCTACTGCCCCGGTGAGGGGGCCGGAGCACAGCTGCAAGCCCGGCTTCCCCTCTCCGCCTGGCCCGCACCCCAGACCCCCCATTTCTTTTCCCCTCCTCTGCCACCTTCCCCGCCTCGTCTCAACGCAGGAGCTGGCAGAGACTCCGCCC
>PVHT020000170.1:10782951-10818600 GCA_004024745.2 Catagonus wagneri | reverse complement strand
TCCCCTCCTCACAGGGTTCTCCTGAGTCTTTTATTTTTTTCATCTGAGAACCAAAAGGGAATCACCGAGCCCCTCCCCCAGAGACGGCTGGAGTGAGGATTTTATAGCTGCAAATATTTTGAAAACTCAAAGGGGTCATGTTTGGGGGTGTTTGTGCAAACAGAGCAGCCTTACAGGGAGGGTGGCGGTTAAATCCACTGGTTATGGCCCCTGGGGGTGACGTGTGCGTGTCTGTGTGTGTGTGTGTGTGTCTCTGTGTGCCTGTGTTTTTGTGTCCCTGTGTGTGTCTCTGTGCCTGTGTGTGTCTGTGTACCTGTGTGTGCCTATGTGTCTGAGTGTGTGTGTGTGTCTGCGTGTGTGAGAGTGTGCGTGTTTGCGTGTGTGCGCGTCTGCAGGTGTGTGAGTGTGAGTGTGTGTGTGTGGAGCTGCTGGGTGCAGTGAACACACAGCCCGAGGCTTTGCTACCTCGCGCCCGCGGCATCTCCGATGGGAGGCGATGCTAATTGCCTTCGCCGCCACTGACGAACCTGCGCTGTTCCCAGCCAGACCTGCTCCGAGAACACGCCTTGGCCCCACTTACGGCCCTGAATTTCTTCGGACTGGAAGAGAATGTCGCACCTGGTGGCCACAGTAACCCTGCCGCATCGGGAGACGTGTGAGGGCTTCTGGGAGAATCCTGCCGCCACGCAGAGCGCAGGTGCTGAGGCTGCCGGCCTGCGACTGGCGGGCCGTCCCTCGGCCGTATTCGCGTCCTCGCTTCTCCCCTCCGCGTCAACACGGGATCCGTCAGCTCTCCGGGCCGTGGGAAAACTGCTTCCCACGCCCTGAAAGGAGGACGCGAGGCCTGTTCGGTGTCGGGCAGGTGACTTAGCACCCGCCTCGCTGCGGGGCCGGCATCTCGTGGGTATGTCCCCACGAGAGGACAGAAGGCAGCGGCAGGGAGGCCCACAGCTGGGAGCCCCTCAGGGACCCAGGGGCCCCGCTCCCAGCCCTGCCCTTCCCCAGTGGGGCTTCTACCCCGGGGAGGGGCCCCAGGGAGCGGCAAGGACAGGGGGTGTTACAGGGGCCCCGAGGGGGCTTCGCAGCCTCCACTGGCACCCGGCCGGTCACTTGCAGACCACGTGCTTGACGCTCAGGGTCAGGAGGTGTTTTGTGCCTTCCCAGAGACTGGGTCCCCGAGGCGTCCGGGCACTGCCGTTCACCAGGGACATACCTGAGTCTCCGTCTGTAAAATGAGGGATCCTGAGTCACCCACATGGGCTCGTGTGTTAGGAAAGGGCCGGGCCCGGCACCTGGCACAAGAGTCACCAGCTGACCTGGCGTCTCTCCTGGGACCCCATCTGTCTCCCCGCCGCCTCCCCGCCACCCCACCCACCGGGACTACACGGCAGCGCCAGGCAGGTGAGGCCCCTGGTGGGCCGGGGGAGGGGCCGCCCCCCCAGACCGCCTCCACGTCTGCGCCAGGGGCTCCTGGGGCTGGCTCTCCATTAACCGCCTCGCTTGGCTCCTGCTCGCCCTCCCAGCACACCTGGTCCCCGAGCTCGGCTCCCGGGAGGCCCTGGGGAGCCCCAGTCTGCCTAAGCCCCGGGACCGCCATCCCCCGTGGATTCGATTAAAGAAGCACTTTGTCTGGGACGGCGGGTGTGGGAGCAGAAAGTGGGGGCTCCCTCCAGACCCAAGGGGCTGGGGTGGGGGCTGTGTTCTCTTTTTCCTCCCAGTGTGCCCAGAAACCCCGTCGGGGATGGATCCCCTGGCGCTCAACGGGTTAAGGATCCAGCGTCGTTCCTGCTGCGGCTCGGGTTCAATCCCTGACCGGGGACCTGCTGTCTGCCACGGGCAGCAAAAAAAAAAGACCCCGTGGGCCACGAACCGGCTCCCTCCACAACCGTGTCTACAGCAGGCCTTTCTTTCCTGCTTCTGCTTCCTGTTGCGCTCTGGGGGAGACTCCTAGGCCTTACCGTGTCAAGAACAACACCTGCTGTCCCGTAGTGGCTCCGCGGGTTAAGAACCTGGCTAGTGTCCATGAGGATAAGGGTTCAACCCCTGGCCTTGCTCAGCGGGTTAAAGCATCCGGCGTTGCCGTGAGCTGTGGTGTAGGTCGCAGATGCGGCTCGGATCCCGCTTTGCTGTGGCTGTGGCACTGCACAGCCAGGGCCAGAGGCAGTGACAGAGAAGCAAGCTTGGTTCCAGGTCGGGGTGATGCGAGCTGAGATGGAGAAGCGGGGGCAGGGAGCACCCTACCCAACCCAGGGCCGGGACAGCCTCCCGGGGAAGGTGGCTCCTGCCCGCTGCCTGAAGGGCCAGCAGGATCAACGGGGCAACGGGACAGGAGTGGACTGGGCAGGCGCCCTGCCGCACTGTGCAGACAGCACGTTACAGCAGGGAGGGATCTGGGAAATGTGAGGGGTGGGAGACTGGGAGGGGAGGCTGGGCGGGGGCAGGGAGGTGCTGATAGGATAGTGAGGGATTAAGAAGCCGCTCTCTGCAAAAAGCGTGAGCTCCATTCTGTTGCTGTAAAAGGAAGTTCAGTATGAGGTTTACAAATAATAACAGAAGAGTCAGTACTTTTTATTGTAAATTCCCCAAAGGCAATTGACTCGCGCAGGATGCGTTGGGTGGTTTTTGCCAAACAGGAACTCTTGTATTTGTAGCCGACCTACAGGCGCAGTTCAGTCATGACTGGGCGATTTTTTTGCGTATGCCATTCACAATGTCACAGTTACAAACACAACACGCTTTTAGGTCCACACCGCTAAGCTTTCCCTACCACTTTCTACCGAGTAAAAGGATCAGCCAGAAATGCATCCAGCCCCGGTCTGTAACGTTTGCTGAATTCCGTGATGTAAATACTCCCCACGTGGCTGGTTTCAAGCTCTCACTGCGGCCTTGACGTCTCTGAATGCAGAGTTGGGAAGAAACGGGTAATGAGGGCGGTAGCTGGGATTTCCACCGCTCAGATGCCGTTGAGGCAGATAACCGAAAGAACAGAGGCGATATTATCATGCAGTCAAATAATTAGGAAGTAAGCATTTATTACCTTTGTTTTCATTTAATTGATTTCATTGCCATTTGTTAGTAATAGCAGCTGTTGAACACTCAGCCCTCAAAGCCAGCGCAGCACCCCCTGCAGGCAGAGACTGGACCTACCCGACCCCGGAGCACAGTAAGTGCAAGCTCTGGAGTGGAAGGTGGCCGTGGAGGACACACACCTGAATGGGTCACCGTCCAGCGGAAGCTCTCTCCAGGCCCTGATCCTGGAACTCATGAATGTATTATTTTACGTGGCAAAGGGGATTAAAGGTGGTGGGTGGAATTGCTGTTAATCAGCTGGGCCTTAAAATAGGGAGATTATTCTGGCTTATCCGGGCAGGTGAAGAGTAATCACCAGCTTCCTTATACGTGGCATACCCCGCGTCTCCTGTCAAGGGGGTAGAGGACTCACCGTTGCATCTTAATGTAGATGCGGTACCCAGATGGGGTCCCCCTGCAGGCTTGTTCTCGCGCCCACCCCAGTGGTATGGAAATGGTGTGCGAGCCCGTCATAACTTCGACAGCCCTTTGTAAACACAGCCCCAGCACTTGTGGTGGTGCCTGCTGTCCACAGTGGAGGAGGTAATTTTCCACTGAAAATGCTGCCAATGGCTAATTATATTTTCTGTCCCTCTTAGCGCCTTGGCGTTTCGTTGTTTTTCTTTCTCTCTCTCTTTTTTTCCCTTGAATCACAAAAATCCACAGAGAGAAGCCTGGAGTTAGCTGGTCAGCTTTGCAACACTTGGTTGGGCTCCCTGGCAACAACTTTGCGAAAGAGAAGCCCCAACAGATCGTCAGTTTGGGCCACCGGGAAGGAAGCCCGGCTGTGCCGGCTGCAGGACTCCGGCCCCAGGTGGGCAAAGCTGGTGCCCAGGGAGCCGGGTGTGGCCTCGGGGGACCAGCCTGGGGCTTTAGAGGTTGTGAGTCGGGGCAGACACCCTGCCAGAGGATGAGAAATACCGTGAAGGTTTTCAAGCTCATCGTCCCATCTGGAATCAAACCTCAGGATAAGCGTGCTAAACGCTGGGTCTGCCTGCTGGTGTGTCTGCCCTGGGCTGAAGCGCTCCGGTCCCCATGGTAACTGGCACGTTCATTTTGCTGAGCTGATGGCAATTTCTGCTACGCTCAAAAGAGTATTTATAAACACTGGGAAATGTGTGAAATCCGATGCAGCCGAAAGCACTGCGAAAAACATCTCGCTTTCTGTACACTCTTGTCGCCTCCCCGCCGCCCCCCGCTGGCCGGCGCTGGTTATTACACGCAGCGGGGATCAGGGGCCTCTGAGCCCAGGTCCCCATCCCCTTAGCCCGGCTTGGCCCGTGCCCTGCTCTGTAAGGAAATCAGAGATGCAGGCAAGGAGGGCCAGTCTCCCGGCAGCGTGGGCATCTCTTTAAGAGGACACGGCGCTCAGAGGGGTCCCCGGGGGGCCTTGGACACTGGCTCCCTCGGTCCCTCAGTCCCTATGCAGCAGAAGCTTACCTCAGCAGGATTAGGATTCTAAACCCTGAATCTGGAGTTCCTTTCATGGCTCAGCGGGTTAAGAACCCAACTAGTATCCGTGAGGATACAGGTTCAGTCCCTGGCCTTGCTCAGTAGCTTAAGGATCCAGCATTGCTGCAAGCTGTGCATAGGTTGCAGATGGGGCTCGGATCTGGTGTTGCTGTGGCTGTGGTGTAGGCCGGTGGATGCAGCTTCAGTTCGACCCCTAGCCTGGGAGCTTCTATATGCTACAGATGCAGCCATAAAAAGAAAAAAATAAATAAAACCTTCCCCAAAATTGCCCCTTCTTGAGCCTGGGAATGTCCAAGCTGATAACGGTCTCTGTGCCCCTGGGCCTGGGGTCCTGACCGCCATTCGTGCTGTCGGTGTGATTTGTGGGGGGAGGGGCACGGCCGCGCATCCATTTGACCGGGGGTGGGGCTGGGGTCTGAGTGGATCAGCTCAGCCAGGGTGCTCCACACCTTTGGGACTGAGCCCCGGTACAAGCCTGGACGCCGAGGCTCATGAGCGTCTCCGGTTGGCCACGCCCCACACGTGCTGTCACAAGCTGTTGCCAGAGAATCTGCGGTGTCCCCGCAACGCCCCTGAGAGGACAGTGCAGGGAAGCTCACGCTGGCCTCTCCTGGGCTCCTCCCGGCACCCTCCCCACGGTGGGTTTTCATCTGCATCTTCTCACTGTAATTAACTGTGACCTCTGTGTCCCAAGAGTCTTTCCAGAAGATCTTCAAACCTAAGGGTGGTCTTGGGGACCTTGGAAGGTCCTTCTCCCCAGAAATGTCCCTGACTGGCACCTCCATTGGATGAGGTGACTCCTGCCCTTTCTGGGAGAACGGGACCTTCTATTATTTTTTTCCTTTTTTGGCCACACCTGTGGCATATGGAAGTTCCCAAGCAGGGACTGAATCTGAGCCACCGCTAAGACCTACATCACAGCTGCGGCAGCATCAGACACTTAACCCACTGCACTGGGCCAGAGATGGAACCTGTACCTCTACAGTGACCTGAGCTGCTGGTTCGGATCTTTAACCCACTGTACCGCAGTGGGAACTCTATTTTATTTTATTTATTTATTGGTTTTTTGTCTTTCCAGAGCTGCACCGGCAGCACATAGAAGTTCCCAGGCTAGGGGTTGAATCGGAGCTACAGTGGCAGGTCTACACCACAGCCACAGCAACGTGGGATCCAAGCCACATCTGCGACCTACACCACAGCTCACAGCAATGCTGGATTCTTAACCCACTGAGCATGGCCAGGGACTGAACCCTCACCCTCATGGATACTAGTCAGGTTCCTAACCCTCTGAGCTGCGGTGGGAACTCTGAAAGGGACCTAACGTTCTCATAAGAGGAGGATGGGCCGGCGGCTGTGAAGGCAGGAAAACCGCATGGCCCTTCTTTCCCTGCCACTGAGACCCGGTCCCCAGGGGAAGCCCTCTTGCCCCCGGTTCTAGGACCGTCTGGTGCAGCATGATGTGGCCCCGAGAACAGCCAGGGGCTTGCTCCCAAGTCCGGCTGCTATGCTGAAGCGGCCATGGTTGTCAACCCCAGGCGCGCGGACAGGGTGGGAGCGGCCCGCCAGCACCCACTTCCTTCCACTCTTGGGCTCAGTTTCTCCTGGCGAATGAGGAGCAGCTTCCTGCCTCAAAAGTAGATGAAAGGTAGTTCCCGTCGTGGTGCAGCAGAAATGAATCCGACTGGGAACCATGAGGTTGCGGGTTCAATCCCTGGCCTCGCTCAGTGGGTTAAGGATCCGGGTTGCTGTGAGTTGAGGTGTAGGTCGCAGACGCGGCTTGGATCCTGTGTTGCTGTGGCTGTGGTGTAGGCCGGCAGCTGTAGCTCTGATTCGACCCCTAGCCTGGGAACCTCCATATGCTGTGGGTGCGGCCCTAAAAAATGACCAGAAAAAGACAAAAAAAAAAAGAGAGAGAGAGGTAGATGAAGCGATAGAATCTACGTGAAACGCATGCATCAGTGCCCGGTACCTAAGTGCTAGCATCGGAGACAGCGTGTGTGCCCAAGTCAGGGGCTGCCTCGGTCCTGGATCCCCAGCAGCCAGCCTGGCAGCTGTCACAACCCTCCCCCGGTTCGGCAGCCCCAGCAGCTTCTGTGCCGTCTGTGTGACGGGGCAGTGACCGCTCCTGCACAGCAGGGGGCGTGATGGAGCTGCCACAGCGCGTCACCACCACTAAAAGCCAGCCCTGGTTTCCAAGTTCCCGGGGCGCCAGTCACGTGACCTTGATCAGCCTCCCTTAAAGTGTCCCAGCGTCTGCATCCTCACCTAGGAAACGGGGAACAAGCCTGCTGCCCACTCGGTCCTTGTAGGGACCACAGGACAGAGCACACGGAGTGGCCTGCGATCGCACACACGCCGCCTAGGCTCACGCCAGATGGAGGCTGTTTCCCTGCAGAACAGCCTGAAGCTCTTTCCAGAAGCGGGGACAGGCCCTGGAGAGCAGCCGGAGAGCCCAAGACAGGTGCAAAGTCGGGAGCGGACCGGGCGGCCTCATTCACCTGCCGTCTGCAGGGGCATCGCTCAGCTGGGCAGCGACCCCGGACTCACAGCCAGACCAGGACGTGTGGCACCTCCAGACGGGAGACCTTGAAACTAATTGTTTTTTTTTTTCTTTTCAGGGCCACACCTGCAGCACATGGAAGCTCCCAGGCTAAGGGTCAAATCAGAGCTGCAGCTACCGGTCTACACCACAGCCACCGCCACGCCAGATCTGAGCCGCATCTGTGACCTATGCCACAGCTCACAGGAACTCCAGGTCCTTAACCCACTGAGCGAGGCCAGGGATCGAACCCATGTCTCAGGGACACCATGTCGGGTTCTTAGCTTGCTGAGCCACAATGGGAACTCTCCTTGAAACTAATTCAGAATCCAGGCAGGGAGGACACAGAGAGTTGAGTCTGACCATTGATGGAGCCGCAGGAGGGCAGCAGAGGTCACCAGACAGAAGGACAGGAGACTCACTGGGAGAACTGGAGGGCAGGGCCTGGAAGCCCCGTGCCCTGGCAGGTGTGAGGGTCGCTCTCAGCAAAGGTCTTGTCAGAGGCCTGACAGAACCATCTGGAAGGTCGCAATGCCCGGTCTCAAATACAGACCCCAGTCTCTCCCCCTTTCGGGGGTAACCCTGCTCCCGCTTGGGGTGCTGAACCTGTGTCTGAAGTAGAGAAGCCCCTTTGAACTCCAGGGATGTTTCGAAAGAACCAATCAGACCCATCCTATTGATCCTTTCCGGTTACGTTCCGGAAGCGTCTGCGTATTTGTTTTCGGGTTTGCAATATCGAAGGGAATGCAGCATATTAGGGGCTCCCACGGCAGAGCTTTCTCCTAGTTCATGCCGTACAACAGTTGACGCTAGTTTACGTGCATCCTGTGATGGGCTCGTGCACCCAAGTTGAAAGGCCTAAGAGAAACGGACTGAATGTAGTGGAAACAGACTTGGGACTTTCCTTAGATCCGAGAAGCATCCAGTTCTAGGCTTGGTTATCAGCAGCCTCGCTAGAGTTTTCGAGAGCACGTGCGGGGAGTCCCTGTTGTGGCCCAGCGGGTTACGAAGCCAGCGAGTATCCGTGAGGACACGGGTTCAATTCCTGGCCTCGCTCAGCCGGTGAAGTTTCCGGCGTTTGCTGTGAGCTGCAGTGCAGGTCGCAGAAGCGGTTCTGATTTGACCCCTAGTCCAGGAACTTCCAAATGCGGTGGGTGCAGCCCTAAAAAATAATACATCTAAATTAATTAATTAATTAATTAATTAAAGCACCAGGGCCATGCAGTAAAAGCTCCTTGGAAGGAAAATCAAAGAAATTAAATTAGTTCATGCAGTTGTCAATGCCCAAGAGAAATTAACTAAATGGATTGGTTACAAGGATTTTTGGCACTTGAGTTCTTCAAACTCGGAGTCCCCTTGAAAGTGATTGTTAGAAGTCCCCAGAGGTAGGCAAAATCAATGTAAAAGATTCATAAGGTGAATTTAATTAAAGGAAAATAAGTCGTCTTAAAAATCTAACCTCAATAAATGATCTCTTAAATTTTCAGTAGCCGTGAAGGTGTTTTCTGTGCACCGCAGCCTCCGGGGACGTCAGAGGCCCTGCGGGCTGGGTCATTGCGGGTGGGGTTGGGGGCGCAGGGCCAGGACACCCCCAGGACTGAAGGCCGGAAGCCCAGGGCCAGAGGGGACTGTGAGCGAACTGGCTCCCCTCCTGGGCCTCCGCCCCCGCCCCCACCGGCAGGGGTGCCCTGCAGGCTCAGAGGCACTTGCACGGCCAGCTCCTGGCCCCTTCTGGGCTTGGAGTGGGAAGTGGGTAAGAGGTCTGTGCCGGACTGAAAAGTGTGTCACCCGGGCACCTGGGCCGCCCACACGGAGTCCCCGCCTGCCCGACAAGCCAGCATCTCCCTAAATGAGCAGAGGGGTGTCCTGTTTGCCCCCGCCCCTGACCCCTCCACCGTGGCCAGACCTGAGAAAGTAAATTACACGAGCCTTCCTGGGGAAGGGGGTGGGTGCTGGGGGTGAGGAGGTGACAGGTGGCCCCGGAGCAGGGCTTCTCTGGTTAGAAACTGGATTCAGGCACAGCCTGGGCTGCTGGGGTGACGTGAACTGGCCCCAGTACCGTGAAAAGGGGAACAAGCCCGAGAGAGGCCTGCCCTTGGACAAGGCCTGACCTGGCCTTCAGACCGGCTCAGGATGCCTACGGGGGGGCTTCCTGATAGGGTGGGCCCTGAGGGGCCACCAGGCTCCCCCCACGGTGACCGGGCGACTGGGGTCCCGGATGAGATTCCAGCAAGGATGGCTTCCGACGGAGAGAGACCCGGAATGCTGCGGAATGTTGCTGGGGTTCCCACCCCACGGTCCCAGCCCCCTCCCCAGGGTCCTGCCAGGTGGGTGAGCACCCACCCCACCCCGCCCAGCCCACCTGGCGGCCAAGCCTCGCGCTCAGCCCTGGGTCCTGTGTTTAATCATCTCTGCTGCTGACCCGAGTCGTGAAAACGTCTCTTTACAGAGACGGAGAGTGAGGTCAAGGTTACAGCTCGGCCAGGCCTGGGGTGGAGGCCCCGCCCATCCACCGTGCGGTCGGGAGAGAAGAGAGCTCATCATGAGCGCCGCGCGGCCTTGCTTGGCCAGCTTTCCCC
This sequence comes from Catagonus wagneri, assembly GCA_004024745.2. Classification (NCBI taxonomy): domain Eukaryota; kingdom Metazoa; phylum Chordata; class Mammalia; order Artiodactyla; family Tayassuidae; genus Catagonus; species Catagonus wagneri. Next base: position 10,808,940 of record PVHT020000170.1, on the reverse strand, counting down.
TGGGACGCGGGGTGATGGCCGCGGCCGCGGCCAGCCCCGGGCCGACTCCAGCTCGGCCGCTTACTGCCTAGCAGTGTCTCGGGGATGCTGCTGTCTTGCTCTGACCTGACGCTGGCCTCCCAAGAAGGCAGCACAAGTGGGCGATGCGTGTCCGGCCGCGGCCTCAGGGCACGGGTGAGCATTCTGCGTCATCAGCCGCCGGCCCACTGCGAGGATGGTGCCAGGACCCTGACCCTAAAGGCTAAGTGGCTTCTCAGCCTCTCCCTTGGCCGCCACAGGCCGACTCAGAAGAGAATTCACTCGGCGCACCCAGGTGCCCCCAGGGCCCGGGGCGCACACCCCTCACCGCCGCTGGGGCGCTGCTTTCCTCCCTGCGGAGGGCTTCTCCCCGGGAATGGGAACCTTCCTGCCAGAACCGTCCAATCAGAAGTCATTGGTCACCCACGAAGAACATTCTGGAAGAATGATTTGATAAGGCCGGGTTATTCTTCCCTGGTTCCCAGGAAACATTCTGGGAGATGGAGCCCCTGGAACCCAAGGGAGAGGCAGACGTCCACGCAGATTCCATCACAGCCTTCTGGCGTCCTCTCCCCCTCACGGCGCCAGGCCCGGGCCGCGGGAGTCAGGAACAGGTGCTCTGGAATCCTGTGGCCTCGGACTGGCTGACAATGACCGGCAAGGACGCGGCTCAGGGCCCAGGCCCCGGCTGTCTACACGGGACATCCTCCTGGTCAGAGTGACTAACTCAGGGTTGGGACAGGACCCAGGATGTCTCAATCAAGAGGTGATCCTGGCCCCTGGATCAACAGTTGGGGAGATCCTTCTTTCTTTTGCTGGACACGAATGAGCTTGTTATCTGGTTACTGTATTTGGGGACTAGGGGGGATCTTCTGGTTGAAGCCAGAACTGTGGAAAAAGAGCAGAGAGCGGATGAAGCCTGGGTCCTGGAGAGCTGCAGGAGAGAGCATTGCCTGAAGTCCACCCTGGCTTGGACTTCGCCCTTGAAGACATCATGAATGATCTTTATTGTCAGAGCCTGTTAGAGCCAGCGCTTCTGTCACTCAAATCCCCCGACTCCCTCATTAGTGCTAGTACTGTCCCCATCTCACAGGGGGAAACTGAGGCTCAGAGAGGTTAGATGACAAGGCCCCGCGTGGCAGAGCGGGCGCCTTTCACCTCGACACCACCCTGATGCCCGCAGTCACACGCTGCCTTGTGAAATGCAAGCTCTAGGTTCAAAGGAACCCCCAGGCCGAGATCTTACTGTGCATTTCTTTCCACCAGAGTCACTTTGGGGTCTGGGACCCCGAAAAGCTGGCATCCTGAGTCCCTGATGGTGGGCTGGCCGTCCTGCTCCCAACCAGGGCTGCACCCCCAGGCTGGAAGCTCCCTCACTCAGCACCTCCCAATCCCCTGCCAGTCCATGGCAGCCCTTTTCTTCCCAGAAACAGAGAAGGAGACGAAGGTGCCCCCACCCCAGGAGGTCCCAGGCTGAGGGGGCCAAGCCCGCGTGGACTCCGCTTTCTCCCCACAGTCGCCCAGGCCAGCGCCTCTAATGTCTGCTCTGAAGGCGCCGGGTCTGGCCACCCTGAAAGACTGTGGACAGAAGAAAAATGCGCATTTTAAGTCAGCAAGAACTTCTCCTCCGCTCCCTCCTCTCCCGCGGGCATTGTGGGCTAACCAGACCTCCGGAAGTGCAAACACTGGCTCAGGCATAAAGATCATTTTTTCTCCTCCTGACCCCAGCCGCATAGCTGCTTGAAAGCCATTCCTTTCTCAGGCCCATGAGATGCCCCGCCCCCTGCCTCGTATGAGCAGTCCTCTTTGATGGACTTGGATGGACTTGCGCCAGTTTATCCTTTCCCTTAATGACAGCCATTGGAACCGGTGGGCAGGCGACCTGGGAGGTACTGAGGCCCACTCGATGGGAGCTCCTTGCTTAAATGTTTACTTAGGGCCCTACGACCGTTATTACTAGCTGTACTACTTGTATTCTGTCTTGCAAGGTTGTTTTTCTTGCAATACCAAATGTGGGACTGAGTCACAGATAAAAGTAGTGATGATTAGGCAACTTGAAACCATTGATCAAAAATATACTTCTGGAGTTCCCTGGTGGTACAGTGGGTTAAGGCTCTGGCGTTGTCACCAGTGTGGCTCGGGTTGCCGCTATAGTGCATGTTCGATCCCTAGCCCAGGAACATCTGCATGCCTCAGGCTTGGCAAAAAAAAAAAAAAAAAAAAAAAAAAAAAAGGAGTTCCCACTGTGGCTCAGAGGGTTGGGACCTGACATTGTCTCCATGAGGATGTGGGTTCAATCCCTGGCCTCTCTCAGTGGGTTAGAGATCTGGCATTGCTACAAGCCCAGGTGTAGGCTGCAGATGCAGCTTGGATCCAGCATTGCCATGGCTGTGGTGTAGGCCTCAGTTCCAGCTCTGACTAACCCCTGGCCTGGGAACTTCATATGCCACAGGTGCAGAGGTTAAAAGAATGTATATGTATATGTATATATATATATATATGTATGTATGTATGTATTTATTTTTTAATAAGATCAATGATTGTAAACGGGTAACTCCAGCTATGGGAAGAAGCGACAAGGCCCATTTCCTGGACAGTAACATCCCACAGGCTGGGGTCACTGTGAACAGGGCCTGGTCCAGCAACGGCTCAGCAAGCGGCCTGTCAACAAAATTCACCTGATCTGGGAATTCCCAACACCACGGGACAAGCTGGTCAAGAAACGCCTCCCAAATTTGGTGGAAATTAAGAGCAAAAGGGAAGGGATTGGGAGTTCCCGTCGTGTCGCAGCAGTTAACAAATCTGACTAGGAACCATGAGGTTGCGGGTTGGATCCCTGGCCTCACTCAGTGGCTTAATGATCCGGCGTTGCCGTGAGCTGTGGTGTAGGTCGCAGACGCGGCTCGGATCCCGCGTTGCTGTGGCTGTGGCGTAGGCCGGCGGCTACAGCTCCTGTTAGACCCCTAGCCTGGAAACCTCCACATGCCACAGGTGTGGCCCTAAAACGACAAAAAGGAAAAAAAAAGGGAAGGGATTGTAAATAAAGAATGACGCCCACTTTCCTATTCTACAGGAATTGAGTCAGGAGCCCCTGCAGTCGCCAGCCCATAAGGAATTAAGGACAAACAGCAGAGCTCTGTGCTCTGGGAAAACTGGCAGAACCGGCCCCAGGTAGTTAGACATTTTTTTTTGTCTTTTTTTGCCTTTATCTAGAGCCACACCCGCGGCATATGGAGGTTCCCAGGCTAGGGGTCTAACAGGAGCTGGAGCTGCCGGCCTTCGCCTCAGCCACAGCAACACGGGATCCGAGCCGCGTCTGCAACCTACCCCACAGCTCACGGCAACGCCGGATCCTTAACCCACTGAGCGAGGCCAGGGATCGAACCCGCAACCTCACGGTTCTTAGTCAGATTCGTTAACCACTGAGCCACGAAGGGAACTCCGGTAGTTAGACATTTTTTGATGAACCTAGATTCTTGCGTCTTAGATAAACACTCAAGGGAGATCCCTGGTGGCTCAGGGGGTTAAAGATCAGCGTTGTCACTGTCGCGGCACAGGTTCTATCCCTGGCCTGGGAACTTCTGTACGCCTTGGGTGTGGCCAAAAACAGCAAAAAAAGAGAAGAGCCCTCAAATCTTCCACTAAAATGTCTGCTCCTGGTGACCGGGACGCTTCTACAGAGATGTGATGTGTGCTCGCCTGTCCGGACCTCTCCCCCGCAAACCACACAAAGACTGGCCTCCCCCTCCCCCACCTCTTCGGGACAGCGCTCACAGCTGGAGGACCGTCTCCTGGGTCAGAATACTCAGGTTGGCTGGAATAAAACTTGTCATTTCTTTCTTAGATCGACTACTGATTAAATTTTTCCAACACCAGCGAGGTTGTCTGAGCCCCACCCCAGACACGTGCCCTGGGACCTGGAAGCTCTGTGCAGTGATTTCAGAGTCCCCTCGTTTGGAGCCAAGAGCCTCAAACTGGGCAAAGAGAACAAACCAGAGAAGCAGGACTCTCCGGGGGTTGCAGGAAAACGGGACTCCCGCCCCGGTCCGCAGCGCCATCGCGTGGTGACGCTGGGGAAGTGCAGGATGGGCTGGAGGGTGCGAGGGGGCGCTGGTGAGTTGCCGCCCCCATCAGACCCTCAGATTCCATCAGACCCTCCACCGCAGAGAAGATCACAAAACTTTACAACCAGGCAGGCCCGGTTTCAGTTCTAGTTCCTCCACTTACTAGCTTTGTGTCTTTGGGGAAGTTTCATAAGGTCTCCATATAGACTGAGGATGATGGTTTGTGGAAGACCTGTAATGAGTTTTGAATGAGGAAATCCAGGCAAGGTGCCGGCACGGGGTGCACACAAGCCCCGCCTCCACAGGGGGACAGCCCACCCGCCCTGGGAGGGGTTCGCTGGAGGGCCTCCAAGGCCCCCAAGTCTGACCTCACAACCTGCAAGGCACAACCTGCCAGTGACCCCTGCACTGGAGAGCAGTGGACAACCTCTGCAGAGGCCCAGGACCACCCTGCCTCAGCCCCTTGCTCCTTCGGCTTCAGGATGCTGTTTATTTAATTCTGGAGCCATGCCAGCAGAAAGAGGCTGGGATTCGAGGATTTAAACTACAAGCAAGATGCAGACCAGGTCCACCCTCACGCGGCAGCCTGGACACAGCAGCCTCTCAGAAGCTCCCGCAGAAGGGACGTGAGCACACGTGCATGTGTGCTTTATCCCGTCTCCTCGCTCCCTCCCAGTCTCGCCAACTTTATAGCACGTCGTATTCACAGGGGCTTCTCTCTAGATGGATTTTCAGTTCCCGGGGCAAAGACTCTACCCTCTTGTCTTACTAACGTCAGTGTAAGAATTGGAACTCAACAGTGTTTCCTGGTTAAATGGATGGGTAAGTGGGTGGATGGAAGGATGAAAGGCAGACGAGGATGGGTGGACAGATGGATAGCTGAGTGGGTGGGTGGAGAGGAGGATGGTGGGTGGGCTGGACGAGTGAGTGGGTGAAGAAATTCGTGGATAAATGAATGGAAGGAAGGATGGACAAGAGAGTGAGTGGGTGGATGGATGGATGGACGGACAGATGGGTGGGTGGAAGTGTGGGTGGATGGAGGAGTGGATGGATGGATGGATGATGGATGAGTAAACGGATGGATGCGTGCACGATGGACGGGTGGATGGATGATGGATGGACGGGTGGATGGATGACGGATGGGTGGATGGGTGATGGACGGTGGGCGGGTAGAGAGGGGAAGGGGTGGGTAGTTGGAAGAGTGGCGGGTGGGCCATCAGGGGTCCCTCTCAGCACTTACCATCACCGTCTAGTGACTTGAATGTCTCTTTCCCCTGCAAGACCTTGTGTTCTGTAAGGGCAGAACGGAGCCCGCCCCTCCACAGCCTTCAGCACTGAGCCCGGGGCCTGAGGCACGGCGTGTGCGCAGGAAAGAAGTCAAAACAGAGACTGTGGCAGTGGAGGAGAAAGGGGGGGGAGGCCAAATTTTCGCTGTTACAGGAAACAGAAATGGATGGGCGCGGTAATTACGGAGATTCCTTGAAAACTGCAGATGACGGTTTAAGGGTGGAGATTAAAACGCAAGTCAGCTGCTTTATCTGAAATCCAAAGAGCCACACAGCCATGGGGCTTCAGCCTGGGTTTACAGAATGCTTACTGTCTCTTCCTCAAGAAAGGTAAGTGGGAGTTCCCACCGTGGCTCAGTGGTTAACGAATCCGACTAGGAACCATGGGGTTGCGGGTTCGATCCCTGGCCTTGCTCAGTGGGTTAAGGATCCGGCGTTGCCGTGAGCTGTGGTGTAGGTTGCAGACGCGGCTCGGATCCCGCGTTGCTGTGGCTGTGGTGAAGGCCAGCAGCTACAGCTCCTGTTAGACCCCTAGCCTGGGAACCTCCATATGCCACGGGTGCGGCCCTAGATAAAAGGCAAAAAGACAAAAAAAAGAAAGAAAGAAAAGAAAGGTAAGTGACAGGTCCTGAGCTGATGTCAGAATAAGCGGCTCCCAGTCTCCTTGGAAGGTGCAGCCGGCAGGCGCAGATGCTGGGTGAAGGTGTGTCGGGGCGGAACCAGACAAGGCAGCCGGCACAGTCACATTTCAATGTCATTAGCAATTTATTCTGCTTGTTCAGAATTAGTTCTCCACAGTATTACGTCTTGCCATTCCATAATGACTCTGAGAGTCTCCAGAACATCAAAATATATTTCCCGAACGTTCTGTATCAATGGCAGTTAATTACATTCAACAAAATTAATCTCATGAAAAAAATTAAGACTGTGTTATAATGCTAAGTTCATTCAGGAGAAACACTAAACTCGCAGGTGTTCGCCATCAAAGACAATGCCATTTAGTTTAAAGTAGCAGAGTGTCATGAAGAAAATTCTAGACTAAAATGCTTAGATTCTAGACCCATTTTGTCAATAATGCATCGCATGATCTTAGGTAACCAACTCACCTCTCCCTCTGTGGTTTCCCACTGAGTCATGGAGAAATAGCGCCTTGCCCCGGCAAAAGTATTTATTTTAATATCTGTGAAAACGCTTGGAAAAATATATAATGTTGTTCCTACTCGTAAAGATGTTCAATTAATAGTGCAGAGTTGCCTTTCCAGCCACTGCTGTGCAAATAAAAACCATGTCCTGGTAAAATGCAGGAGAAAAATTCTAAAGCATCGTCATCTACCAAAAATGACACTAGTAATATATTTACGACTGCCTTATCTTTAAAAGAACTTCGAGGGCACTGTTAGATATTTTTGAAAATGTGAGCTATGTATTTGACAGGGTGTCGGATGGATGAAGAGTTGATGGGTGGAGGATGAGAAACATCAGCGGTGAGCCCAGCCGGGAAGGGTCACCCGGGCCGGTTAGGGAGGAGAGGGGGCTGGGAGCTCGGGGTGAAGGTGATTTGGTTGACGGGAGAGCTGCTTGGAAGATCCCTGTGTCTGAGGCTCCGGGAAGCCAGGCTTGCTGCCCGCTTCTCCCCAGCCCGCAGCCGCTGCTTGTCAGGTTCTCCAGGCGGGGCGTGGAGGCTGCTTCTGCAGCATCTCTGGGGCTCATCCAGGCTCTGGACGTGGAGACAGCAGGCTCGCTTGAGCAGGGACCGGAGCTTGTGTCCCGGCTACCTGCGTGGGGAAGGAGGGCTGCTGGGTCAGTCTGCTCACAGGACGGGCGAGGTTTATGCTAGAAATCCCAGAATGGGCAGCGGAGGGTAGCCACCAGCCCCCAGGACGTGATACCTGCGCCCGCCGCATAGGGCGGGATTGTGCCCCGGTGAAAGGGCAGCGACTCCAGGAGGCACAGAGGAAGGGGTACCGGTCTCCGGGCGGCAGGCAGGTGAGACAGGTGAGGGGGCGGGCCCCTCTGGGGCTTTGTGCCTTTGCCCTCTCTGCGGACAACCCACCCGGATGGGGCTCTTTGCCAAGTGAGGCTGTGCCAAGTGCCGACCTCGGCAATGTCTTTATTTGACGTTTTCCAAAGGGCTGACTTTTGCGGGAACTTGAGAACTCATTACAGAGGTCTCCACTTTGGAAGACAGAAGCCCAGGAGGATAAGAAAAGATGTGGCCGGTTTTCTCTCCTGTGTTTTCACTTCAGGCAGGAGGGTACCCGGCTCGGCCGAGGCACCAACGCCCCAGATCTCCTCAGAAATTGCCCAGGACAAGCGTTGGCCTCCTGGTTGGAATTCACTGAAATTCTCTTGTCATCCTATGGGGGTGCTGACCGGCCCCGCGGGCTGGCCCTGGTCCCCCCGCTTCCTGTCCCTCCCAGGCTGTCAGGCTCCCAGGACCTCGGAGCAAAGGGGCTGAAACAAGTGAAGGCTCTGGTCTCCGGTGTCTGCAGAAGCAGCTCCTTGAGCAGGTGACCTTTGCTGCGAGGACAATGACGTCGCCCAGAAAGGGACAAGCCTTGTGGAGCAGTGCGCTGTGACGCGGCCTCTGCTGCGGGACGCTGTGGGGACTCACCTTAGACCTCTGGGCTGTCTCCTCCTTTCTTTTCTTTTTTCTCTCATTTCTCTCTCTCTTTTTTTTTTTTTTTTAAGGGCCACACCTGCGGCATATGGAAGCTCCCGGGCTAGGGGTCGAATCGGAGCTGCAGCTGCCGGCCTACGCCCCCAGTGCCACACTGGATCTCAACCACGTCTGCAGTCTGCACGGCAGCCCACGGCCGTGCCCTGTCCTTAACCCACTGAGCGGGGCCAGGGATCGAACCCATGTCCTCATGGACACTTTGTCGGGTTCCTAACCCGCTGAGCCACAGTGGGGACTCCGCAGCCTCCTTTCCAGGATGAGGCCAGGATGGACCGCACTTTGTTGAGCTGTGTCGAATTTCTGTTACCTCGAGAGACTGAAGAGCTGAGGTTGGGGGAGGAGGCCCGGCAGGGAAGCTGCAGGCCCGGGAGACGGGGACACGGGCCGGCCACGAAGGGCGCGTCCGCCTGACAGGACCCCGGACGGATGGAGGGGTCGGTGAGCGGCAAGATCTTCATGATGGAACCTGCTGGGCTCCCGACTAGACCAGCAGGCGCCCCGCTGAGGCGGCCGGAAGCTTTATTCCCAGGGGAAAGTTGACCTGGAGTTACCACCATCGGCCCCTGTTTGGGACCTTAGAGGACACCAGGCCTCTAATGAGGAGGCTGGTACCCCTGGCCACCAGCCCCCATCCTTAGGCGCGTGCAGGCCAAAGGTCACCTCGTTAACACAACCAGACCCGCCCCTCTGGCCCCATCACTTAGAAAAGCCTGAGGATTTTGGGAGCTTTGGGCCAGGAGCCAGGGACGAAGACCAAATACAGATTTCTTATTACACACCCCAGCATCACAGGCAGGAGAGGCCCGCACGCACCGTCTCCCGGTTCGCGAACCCCAGCGTGCGGTGCCATCACCGCGGGCGGCGAAGGCAGCGGGCAACCCGGATCTGCACCCACCTCCAGCGCGGGCGCCTCATTCACGGAAGGCCTGGTAGCTGAAGGTGCCGGGCTGGGTCTTGAAGCTGTACCTTCCGGTCATTCTCCGGTGGCTCAGGAGGACAAGCGCGGCTGCCCCCGCCACCAAGGCGAAGGCGGCCACGGCGATGAGCACCAGGTAACCGGCTCCCAGGCCTGGCTCTGCGCCTGGAGGCTCTCCTGCAGGGGACAGGGGACGAGACGGGCATGGGTGGGGGGCCTGCCGAAGCAGCTGGACCCCAGCATCGGCCCCGGCACGGAGCCCGTGAGCCTGGCCGCTCTGTGAGGCCATCCGCTGTCCCCGTGTACCCGAGGCGCCAGGGAGCTGCCCCAAGCCCGGGAGAGCACGGCCCCCGGGACAGCCCCGCCTGCCCATGTTCCGCAAGATCACCAGCTGCGTGGGGGCAGCTGACCCTCCGGGGGGGGTGGGGAGCTCAGCACAGAGACACGCTGCGTCCACGCGCGCAGCACAGCACAGGGGCAAGAAAAACACATGAGGGCCTGTGTCCTTTCGAGCTGAAAACGGGGATTCAAGTAAACCCTGGTACAGGCAGGTTTGCAGCGGCATCTCTGCAACAGCCACGAGGGAGAAACATGCCAGCGAAGCATGAAGGAGCAAGCAAAGTGCGGTCCGTCTTCGGCCACGAAAGGGATGAGGCTCTGACACGCATCTGCTAGACGGGGGTGAGCCTTGAAAACACCCACCGGGCTGAGCAAAAGGCAGCAATCACCGAGGACCGCACGTCCTGGACCCCGAGACCCCATTTCTAGGGAAACCAGAGACAGAAAGCTGACCTCGGTGGGCTCAGGGCGGAGAGGGGCTGGCAAGTCCCTCCCTGTGGGCACGGAGCGGCGTCGCGGTGATGAAAATGTTTTGAAATGACAGGAAAGCGGTCATCATATGCCGCTGTGAATGTGCTCAGTTTTGCTCCGTTGTTTATTTTAAAGCAATTGACTTTATATGAGGTGAATTTTATCTCGATTTTACCACAATAGCTCATCAGAAAGGTCTGCGTAGGAAAGAGCCTTCCTGGACACCAAGGGTCACTCGACAGCCAGTTTCCCATTCGAGGGGCTGCTGCCAGAAGTGGCCACTGCTCTGGGTTCCCCCAGTCATGGCTGGGACGTGTGCAGTCACCAAAGTGGTCTGACAGTGGTGCAGAAGAGGCTCCCTTGCCACTGCCTGGACTGGACAGAGGGCCAGCTGGAACCTGGGCAACCCTCTCCTCAAGAGGGAGGGAACACCGGGACTGGGATACTGCGGTCGATTGCTGGAGTGACTGCAACCTCCCAAGGAACCTGAGGCCCCCAGACTCTCTCTCTCTCATACTTCTGAGGAATATTCCTGACTCCTCTGAATCCTGTTCATCTACCCATTTGGTTTTGCTCTACAGTGTCCTGCGGAACCTGGCTCTGTCCAGCTCCTGTCCCCCTGGTCCAAGATGTCACTGGCTGCAGCCATCTCCCCTGTATGTCACGCAGCAGGTCAGGTGCCAGATGTTTATAAGGAGGGCACCCTTTGAAAAGTTGTCACCTGGGAGCTCCCTTCGTGGCTCAGTGGTTAACGAATCTGACTAGGAACCATGAGGTTGCGGGTTCGATCCCTGGCCTTGCTCAGTGGGTTAAGGATCCGGCGTTGCCGTGAGCTATGGTGTAGGTTGCAGACGCAGCTCGGATCCCGCGTTGCTGTGGCTGTGGCGAAGGCTGGCAGCTACAGCTCTGATTAGACCCCTAGCCTGGGAACCTCCATATGCCGTGGGTGTGGCCCTAGAAAAAGGCAAAAAAAAAAAACAACAAAAAAAGTTGTCACCTGACAGTCCCTTTTGCACTTCATTACCCAGAACTCACTCGTATGGCCACTCTTGGCAATCAGGTTGGGAATTACAGTTTTTATTCCCGACAGCCACAAGTCCCTGAAAAACTGGTGGTTCTGGGACCACGGAAGGAGAGGAGAACAGATATTGGGGGGCAGTTAGCAGTTTCTGTCTCATAAAACAAAGTGCACAATTACCCAAAGCAATTTGTTTCAAAATTATAGGAGAGATCACAAAGAAAATAAAGTGTTTTCCTGGAAAATTAATGGTGAGTTTTGAAAACACATGGAATGTAATTAACTGATGGAAGTTTTCTACGAGGGAGAGCAACAGTGCCATGTTTTTTGCATTTTTTGCCAAGCCTAGAAGAAAACAGCTTCCTTGTGTGCATGAACCCTCACACACACACACACACGCACATGCAGAATTTAACCTGGCTGTAGACTTCCCCATAACAAGCTCCCTGAGGCATCTACCCAGTGGCAAGAGACTTCCCTCGCTTCGTATTATGCAGCTCAAATATCGCATTATTTACACTTGTGCCAGCTTCCTGAAGCCTGGTCTTTCCTCTACAACATGGGGTAACAAGAGCTCCTACGTCATGTCTGCATATAAAGAACTCATCGCCACTCTGGAAGACTGGACTCTCTAAGAACATTAGCTCATTTCTCCTAGAATGAATTTTCTGCTACAATCTTAAGATCTCCATCTTCCCAAGCGGTTGCTTGTCAGTGTCCATGCCAGTGAAATGGAATTGGCTGCGTCTCTTCTCGAGCTGTCTAAACCAACTCACCTTCCGACCGAATGAGGGGCCCCCAGGACATCTGGTGTGTCACAGACATGCCGCCGCTCCTCGGCGACCGAGCATCGTCACAGTTCTGTTGGTGTAAAAAGAGAGACGTTCGAATTAGGAGAAACGAACCCGCCTCATGGATGACACTCTGACGGATGCTTCTTTTTCCCACTGGAAATGTCGGGGTGAGGTGGGCGCGTTCGCTCAGAGAGGAAGGAGGACGGGGGGCTGGACCACCCGGACCTCAGGGCTGTGCCAGGCAGGATGGCCAGTGGACCGGGGTAGGGCTGGGCAGCGGAGGCCTGAAGGAAGGGAGATGTAGCCCCCGAGCGGTCCCCAGTTACCAGCTCCGGCCCCTTGGCCCCAGGGAACATCATTTCAAGGTCACCCTTGTGTTCTCCGTAGCCTGTGCAGACACCTGCTCCTTTCAACGCCTTTACAGAAAGGTTCAGCAACACAATGGAATCTACTTACTATACACCTGCTGTGGGGGGCACTGGGCCCCCCCAAAGATGTTGCAGTCCTAACCCTGGTACCTGTGTTTGTGACCTTAACTGTTCATGGGGTCTTTGCAGATGATGAAACTAGGATGAGTCACTAGGGAGGGTCCTGTTTCAATAAAAAAAAAAAGGGGACATTTGTACACGGGCACAGACGGGCACACAGAGAAGAGAAGGTGACGTGAAGACACGGGGGGAGGCGCTGTCCACCAGCCGGGGCGCTGGACCCGGGACAGACTCTCTTCACAGCCTCAGAAGGAACAGCCCGGCTGACACCTTGATCTCAGACCTTCAGGCCCCAGCACTCTGCAAGGATAAATGTCTGTTATTTCATCCGCCCAGTCTGGGTACTTCATTACAGCAGCCCCAGGACACCAACACGACACCTGTCCTAAAGGAACTTGGAGAGAAATATGTGAGGTTCACGCTGTCGAGAATCCGAGGACTGGCAGCTCCTTGCTGAGGCCGTGTGGCCGTCAACGGCTGTAGTGCTTCTAAGGGCTGATGGAAGCAGGTGCAGGCTTGGAGCCCCCTCACTGGGCAGGTGTCAGGAGTCCATGCTCCTTTCCACCTATTGTTCCAGAGGATCTACTGTTTGAGAAAAAGTGACAACAAGATCAGGGGTCACTAGGAGTTCCCTTAGTGGCTCAGTGGTTAACGAATCCAACTAAGAACCATGAGGTTGCGGGTTCGATCCCTGGCCTTGCTCAGTGGGTTAAGGATCCGGCGTTGCCGTGAGCTGTGGTGTAGGTCGCAGACGCGGCTTGGATCCCGCGTTGCTGTGGCTGTGGCGTAGGCCGGCGGCTACAGCTCCTGTTAGACCCCTAGCCTGGGAACCTCCATATGCCGCGGGTGCGGCTCTACATAAAGGCAAAAAGACAAAAAAAAAAAAAAAAAGATCAGGGGTCACTGGGTTTCTCTTCCTGTGCGTTCCACCTGATGCTCGGCAGCTGACCACCCAGGAAAGTCGCCCGAGTTCTCTGAGGAGCACGGGAAGGAGTATAGTCTCCAGCAGAGAGGGGGTTCATGTGGGAGCTGAACCAAAGGCCAGCCGAGCCCTCCCCGCGCCATCCCCAGCCACAGGCAACCCATGACAAACCGTCACTTCTCATACTGGTCCATGGTGAAGAAGAACTCTCCAACCCAGAAATGCAAAGCACATTTCAAATTCAAAGGTCTGAGGAAATGAGTGTAAAATTATTCATAATCCTGGCACAAATGCTGAACAGGAAAGAAATCTGATTATATATCGCAGTGGTTAAGATTCAGTAGTTGAATCTTAGTGCTCCGTTGATGTTGCTAAAAATAATTTCAAACTTAAATAACATTTTTACATCTAAACAGGCATTAAATTGCCTTGAGGAGAAGCATGGCAGCACCATGACAAGGAAAGTCTGATGTGACAGCCAGTGGGACAAGTCAGCCATCCGATGACACTGGTCCTCCACCCCAGGCTGCCCACCATCATTCCACAGCTTTTAAGGCCGAATCTGCAGGGTCAGTGCCTCCTCCCTGAAGCTGGGCCCCACGGCTGCCCAGGCCCTGAGCTCTTGCTAGCAGAGCAGCTCCCCTCTTAACAAGCGTGAGTCCAGAGACTTAGAACAGCAAAGCACCTACTATTTTGCATGTGGTTCCAGGGGAGTCCATGCAGATTCGAAGTTTGCAGTGCAAATAGACTATGGAGTTGTTGATGAAGGAGAAGATTTTCAGCTTCACCTGGGCCTTGTCGGAGTTCCCGTTCTCAATCACATTCGTGTGTGTGTTGGGGATGGGGCAGCTGGGAAGAGAGAAGACTCAACTCTAAACCAGGCCTCCTGTCCGCATTCCCAGGTGAGTTTCTTTGTGATGCATCTGAGTGAACACGAGCATCCCCACAAGGCTCCGAGAAGGCAAGGATGGCTTGAGCTCCTGTCCCCAGGAGGAGGGTCTCCCAGGTCTGCATCCATGCATGGCTAGAAATTCAGAGCAGGCTACACAGCAAAGGGCAGGTACTGAGTTCCCCCCAAATCCCTACCTGTTGTTAATGAAGCCAAACATGATGGGGTCCTTGGCGTTACTGGACGGCGTAGCCCAGCACTCAGTCAGGACCACTTTGAGGTTGCTTTTCTGCTTATAGAGCCCTACTTCGATCTTGACATCATCACTGGCAGACACACTATAATTCTGAGGAATAGGAGAGTCTCCGATAAATAACTGCATTTCAGTGACAAATCTTCCAGCTCCATGGAGGTCCTCAATGATGGTGTAAACACTGCAAGAAAGAGAATTTGCAGAGGGTCTGCTTCTGTGACCCTCCTTTTCCCGTTCCTCCCCAAAAGGCAGCTCCAAAGAAGAACGGAAACAAAAGAAGTCTGCCCAAATGAGAACAAGCAGAGGATGGCTATTTCTTCCGAGCTGGCTGGAGCTGGGGTTGGTCCCCATCAATTGCGTTTGGTGGAGACTTGAAGCCAGGCGGGGGAGGGGATGAGCTTCACAGGGGGGAGGGAGCTCAGTGTGCCCTGAAGGGGGCACCCTAGGTGACTGGCTGGGAGAGCAGATCTGCCTTTTACTGGTTGGACCTAACTGGAAATGGGGACAAAAGTTAGGAGAGCTGGCCATTAATAACCAGGTCCTGGTCACTGCCCTTTTGAATGTTCAGTCTCTTGGAAGGGTCTTCAAGTGATTGACACTCTAGAGAAACTCCCAGATGAGGGCACTGGGAGGAGCACGGGCCCTGGAGAGTTGGGGAGACACCTCTGCACTCACCCCCACTCCGGGGTGTAGCCTGAGGACGTCAGGAGGTGGTTCTGGAAGGCACAGTGGATGGGACTCAGGATCTTCAGGTGGTGGATGACGCCCTCTGGGGACAGGTCATTCCTCAGCGTGGTCCTCACCACCGTACTGGTCATGTTCTGGACACAAACGGGAAGTGAGGGAGCCTGCAGGTCCCAGCAGGCCCCCAGCAGGGCTCTGGGTGCAACCCCACCCCCCAACTATGAAACCCTGATGATTCTCTCCAGTGTAAACTGCCGAGGAAAACCTAATGGCATGACATCTGGCCCAACCTGTTTCCTGTGCTCATTTTATGTCTTCCTTGAAAGAGAGCCAGAGAAGGGAGCTCCTGTTGTGGCTCAGAGGTTACAAACCCGACTAGTGTCCATAAGGTCTTCCTCAGAGGATTAAGGGTTGGGCATTGCCGTGAGCTGTGGTGTAGACTGCAGACGTGGCTCAGATCTCATGGTACTGTGACTGCGGTGTAGGCCAGCGGTTGTGGCTCCAATTCAACCCCTACCCTGGGAACCTCCATATGCCACAGGTGTGGCCCTAAAACAAAAAAATAAAAAATAAAAAATAAAAGAGAACCAGAGACAAATTAGATCAGATGATACCCCCAAACAGATCTGATTTCTCCCCAAATCATCCCCAAGTACACTTCTGGAAAGGAGAGTACGAAGCCCTCACCAAAGAAATCGTGAGCTGGGAATGCATATTGGTGCAGCCACTATGGGAGAACAGTATGGAGGCTCCTCAAAGAACTAATATAGCGGTTGTCTTGTGGTGCTGTGGGTTAAGGATCTGGCATTGTCACTGTAGCAGCTCGGGTCATTGCTGTGGCATGGGTTTGATCCCTGGCCCGGGAACTTCTGCAAGCTGCAGATGCAGCCAAAAAAACAAAAACAAAAACAAAAAACTTAATATAGAATTACCATATGATGCAGCAATCCCCGCCCTGGGCTATATTCAGAGAAAATCATAATTTGACAAGATAATGCACCCCCATATTCATATCAGCACTATTTACAATAGCCAAGACACAGAAACAGCCTAAATGTCCACTGACAGAGGACTAGATAAAGATACGGTACATATATACACAGCAGAATATTACTCAGCCATAAAAAAGAGTGAAATAATGCCATTTGCAGCAACATGGATGGACAGATTATCACACTAAGTGAAGTAAATCAGAGAAAGACAAATATCATATGCTGTCACTTACATATGGACTCAAAATAATGATACAAATGAACTTATTTACCGAACATAAATAAGTTCATCAACATGGAAAACAAACAGGGTTACCACAAAGGGTATAGCAGGGGTGGGGAGAAATAAATTAGGAGTTTGGGATTTACAGATACACACTACTATGTATAAAATAGATAAACAACAAGGACCTACTATGTAGCACAGGGAACTATATTCAGTATCTTGTAATAATGTATAATGGAAAAGAATCTGAAAAAGAATATATATATGTGTGTGTGTGTTGTGTGTGTATACACATACACACACATATATATATAATTGAATCACTTTACTGTACACCTAAAACCAAGTCAATGTTGTAAATTAACTGTATTTCAGTTTTTTAAAAGATAAAAGAAATCGTGTTAAAACAAATTGGTTAAAGTCTGTGGCTCAGCAACCTGCATTCTTTCTAATTCTGGGGGCTAATTAGAAAGAACCAAGGACTAGAAGGCAACCTAAAGAAAATGAATGTGATCTGGAGGAGGACTCAGGGACGTGAAATGAGAACAGCTCATGCTGGACCCAAGTCCCCAGGGAACATCGTGATGCCTGTTAGCATTAATGAGGCTAAGCCCATAAACAGAAGCGCAGAGCAAATCCATTTCATCCTAGAGAAATTATCTCAAGGTCAGCTGGTATGAAGGACTGGTTGCTCAGAATGTGGATGTTTAGCACAAAAGAAGAGAAGGTTTTCAGGCAGTTATGAGGCTGGGCTTTCCAACATCAAAGTGAGTTCTGAAATTTCTCCAAAGCCAAAAACAGAGATGAAGATGCTGTGATGGGCAATTTCATCACTGGACTGAGTGGAGTGCACTGCAGGAGGAAATAAAAATCCCTCTGAAAATTGCCATCATTATACTGAAGCCGGTCTTTTGTTTGACAAAATGCCTGAAGTTGTAGCACTTTACTTGCCAGTGGCTTAAGTCTGATTGTCATGGTGGCAGATCCTCCAAAATCAACACCCCTTAGTGACACCTCCAAAAGTACCAAAGGACAGGGCACAGGGCCAGCCGAGGACAGCCTGGATATCCCTGGCTGCAGTGCTTCTATGTCACAACAGGTAGTAGACACTGCCCTGCTTCCTTTAGAGTCGCCAGCCTTAACCGTTTAACACTAGAGAAGGGAAAGTCTGTGTGAAATAGGTAAATCAGAGCCATCAAGTGAAGAGGAGACCAGGGACTTGGTTGAAAAGTACGCCAATGAAGAAGTGTGGAGTAAGTCAGTGAAAATACACAGCCAAGAAGAAGTTACTGGATTTCTTGGAGGACAGAAAAGCAGGGTATGAGCACATAAAAAAGGGTCTAATTCTGATAGGGTGGCCAGTAAAGCATTTGCTGAAAATAGAAATTCTGAGACTAACAACACCAACGGGACCCTGAATCCGCCAGGTGAGGAATCCAGAGGTCAAACCAGCCTTGACATGAGTGGGTCTGAGAACAAAACATCATCTGTGGGGCAAAGCTTTCAGGAGCAGAAAGGGAACTGTCTGCTCTCTGATGACCTGAAAGTCACCGACGAGAAGGATGTTTGAGTCTCTTTCCTTCCACAGCTACTGCATCCGCCCCTTATTTGCTGTTTTATAAGAAATTATAGAATGAGGTATTTTCCTTGTGTGCATATTAAAAAGACCTAGACAAACTGATAAAGCTGTTTACATCAAAGAGTCTAGCTCTTGAATGTCATACTCAATGGTGGAAAGCTGAAAGCATTTTCTCTCAGATCAGGAATAAGACAAGGATACCCACAGCCACTGCTTTTATTCAAAATAACATTAGAAGTCTTAGCCACGGCAACGAGATTAAAAAAAAGAAATAAGAGGAATCTGACTGGAAATGAAGTAAAACTGTCACTATTTGCAGATGGCATGATACTATATACAGAAAATCCTAAAGCTGCCACAAAGAAAACTCATCAATGAATTCAGGAAAGTTGCAGGAACAAAATTAACATGCAGAAGTCTGTTGCATTTCTGTACACCAACAACAAACTATCAGAGGGAGAAACTGAGAATATGCTCTCATTTACAATCACATACAAAAATTAAAATACCTAGGAATAGGAGTTCCCATCGTGGCTCAGTGGTAATGAACCCAACTAGTATCAGTGAGCACTTGAGTTTGATCCCTGACCTCATTCAGTAGATTGGGAATCTGGCATTGCTGTGGGCTATGGTGTAGTTCGAAGACATGGTTCGGATCTGGCATCACTGCTGCTGTGGTGTAGGCTGGCGGTTACAGCTCTAATTTGACCCCTAGCCTGGGAACTTCCATGTGCAGTGGGTGTGGCCCTAAAAAAAGGCAAAAATAATACAATACAATACAATACAATACAATACAATACCTAGGAATGAAAAAGGAGGTAAAAGACTTGTATTCAGAAAGCTATAAGACACTGATGACAGAAATGAAGATGACACCAACAGATGGCCAGATATACTATGTCCATGGACTAGAAGAATTAATATCATTAAAATATTCATACTATTCAAGGCAATTAACAGATCCAATGCAATCCCTTATCAAAAATACCAATCGCGTTTTTCATACAACTAGAACAAATAATTTTAAAATCTGTGTGGAAATCCCAAAGACCCTGAAGAGCTAAAACAATCTTGAGAAAAAAGAGCAAAGTTGAGATCCACACTCTGAAATTTCAAACTATGTTACAAAGCTACAATTATCAAAACAGCATGGTATTGGCATTAAAAACAGATATACAGACCATTGGAACAGAACAGAGAGCCCAGAAATGAACCCATACTTGCAGGGGAAATTAATCTATAACAAAAGAGTCTAGAATATGCAATGGGTAGAAGACCAGCTCTTCAACAAATAATATTGGGAACACAGGACAGCTACATGCACAAGAATCAGACTAGACCACTCTCATACCCTGAACAAAAATAAATTCAAAATGGACTGCAGACTTAAATGTAAGACCTGAAACCAAAAACTTCTAGAAGATAACATAGGCAGTGTGCTCTCTGACATCAATCTTAGTAATACTTATGAGGATGTGTCTCCCCAGGCAAGGGAGACAAAAGCAAAAATAAAGAAATGAGACTACATCATACCAAAATACTTTTTCACTGTGAAGGAAACTATAAACAAAAGGCCACTTACTGAACAGGAGAAGATATTTGAAAATGATTTATCTGATAAGGAGTTAATTTCCAAAATATACAAAGAACTCAACCCACCCAACAAAAAATAATTTTTAAATGGGCACAGGATCTGAAATGACTTTTTTCCAAAGACATATAGTTGGCCGACAGACACATGAAAAGATGTTCAAAATCAAAACCATGGGGTCAATGCAAATCAAAACTACAATGAGGTACCACCTCACACCGGTCAGAATGGCCATGATTAAAAGTCTACACGTAATAGGAGAGTTCCCATCGTGGCGTGACGGAAACAAATCCGACAAGGAACCGTGAGACTGCGGGTTCGATCCTTGGCATCATTCAGTGGGTTAAGGACCCGGCGTTGCCATGAGCTGTGGTGTAGGTCGCAGACGTGGCTCGGATCTGGCATTGCTGTGGCTGTGGCATAGGCCAGTGGCTATAGCTCCGATTAGACCCCTAGCCTGGGAACCTCCACATGCCATGGGTGAGGCCCTAAAATGACAAAAGGCAAAAAAAATAAAAAGTCTACAAGTAATAAGTGCTGGAGAGGATGTGGAGAAAAAGGAACCCTCTTACACCGTTGGTGGGAATAGAAATAGGTGCCACCACTATGGAAAACAGTATGGAGATTCCTTAAAAATTAAAAATTGAATTCCCATATGATCCGGCAATCCTACTTCTGGGCATATAATCTGGAGAAAATTCTAATCTGAAAAGATACACGCTTCCCAATATTTACAGCAGCAGTATTTACAGTAGCCAAGACATGGAAACCAATTACATATTCATCGACGGAGGAATGGATAAAGAAGATGTGATATATAGACATAGACAGATAGATAGATAGAGATACACACATACGTGCATAGATAATAGAAGATTACTCATCCATGAAAAAGAACAAAATAATGTCATTTGCAACAACACAGATGGGTCTAAGGATTATCATACTAAGTGAAGTCAGTCAGAGAAAGACAAATATCATATGATACCATTCACATGCAGAATCTAAAATATGACACAAATGAACTGATTTATAAAACAGGAACAGACTCACAGACACAGAAAACAAACTCATGGTTAACAAAGGAGAAAGGGGAGGAGGGATAAATTAGGAGTTTGGGATTAAGATACACTGCTATATTTAAACAGATCACCAAAAAGGACCAACTGTGTAGCACAGGGAACGCCCTTCAATTTTTTACAATAACCTAAAGGAGGTTTTTGCATTTACACCTGTCTTCTGTGTTTGCATCTTAAGATAAAATGCTGTGTTCCTGTCTCGCTGTTTTGGAACAATTATCTGCATGATATTTACGGGTCCTGTAGTTTTGCAACTAAAGCACATTTAGTTTTAGAACAAACATGAAGCCACATCTTGGATGTGCATCAGAGACACCGAGTCTAGAACATGTGTCTTCACGATGGTCAACTTTTTGTGCCTTCAATCACCTCGAAACCTGCCTCAGAAAGTCTGGGCATTTCCCTTCTATTATGACAAGAATTCAACATGTATCTATTTCTTATTTGATTTTTTTGTCCTTTGTCTTTTTACTGCCACTCCTACACCATATGGAGGTTCCCAGATTAGGGGTCAAATCGGAGCTGTACCTGCCAGCCTACGCCACAGCCACAGCAACGTGGGATCCAAGCCGGGTCTACTACCTACACCACAGCTCAGAGCAACGCCAGACCCTTAACCCACTGAGTGGGGCCGGGGATCGAACCTGTGTCCTCATGGACCATATTTATGAAGATGAGTCTGCACTCCAGGGCCTGAGCTAATTTGTAACTCTGCAATGTCTAGGATGAAACATAGGTTGATGTAGGTAGAACATCAAACTGAGAGCTGAGACCTTAAATTTAATTAAAAAAAAAAACCAAAGCTCAAGAAAATTAAAAAAAAAAAGGGGGTGGGTGGGGAGACAGAACCTGCTAACCATGCATAATGTGTTCTATTTGTCTAAGTAAGTTTTGGGGGTGATCTTAGTTTTTGACAAATTACAAGAGGCATAAGAGATCCTGCGGTCTCCAGGGCCTGGATGACTCAGAAGAATTTCCTTTGATCTGGGCTAGCCCTGAATCCCACTGAATTTAATTGCTAAACCAGGTGCTTGCCTCTGCAGCCGCGTCTCTGGCCCCCGCTGACCGCGTCCTGAAGGAGGTGCTGACTCACCCGCGGGACAGCCTGGAGGACCCATTGCCACGGGCAGGAGCTGTCTTGTTTCTAGCATCTTCCACGTGGGTTGCACAAGCTGCTCCCGGCGTGGATCAGAGAACCATCCGCACCCCCAGCTTGGGCTCAGAATTGAAGTTGCCCAGAAGCTCACACCTGCTGGCGGCCCCCCAGCCCCCGAGCCCCCACTTCCAGGCGGAGGTCTTGGGGATCTTTAAGAAGGAGGAGCAAAACCCTGACGGCTATTTTCCTTTTGGCTGGTGCGAGAAGCTGGAAGGCTGTGGCCACCGGAAACGTCCCACTTGGTCCTCCAGCCCGGGGATCTGTCTGTGGGGCCGAGACCCCGCAGCGGGGGCGCAGAACTGCCTGCGCACCCTGACCCCCCCAACCCCTTCCCCACCTCCCCGCCCCGGGCCTCTGCCTACTCAGCCCAAGGTCGCGTCCGGGCCTCCTGCACAGCCCACACCCCTAGCCTCACCCTTTCGGCCTGAGGTGTCGCCTCCCTGTGCCCTTGACTTGGGGTCATCAGCAAGCGCAGCCCAACCCGTGCCCGATCTCACGCCCCACAAGGGACCACCCAGGGCCCAACCTGAGCCTCTGAGGGTGAGGGGTCCCTGCCCACTCTGTGCCCACTCTGTGCCTCCGGAGAGGCAGGGTCACGGAGGCCACAGGGCTGGTCCTCGGAGGCAGGGCCACCTTGATCTTGAACCCCATACACCCTGCTGAGCCTCCAGATCCCTCTGGTTCAACATGGAAACGAACGCTCAGCCTGGGGGTGACGAGGGTGCTGAACACCCAGCCACGTGGGTCCTCAGGGTCCTCAGGGCCGAGTACCCTCCCACCTCTGTTCCAGAACAAGGCCTCGGGCCCTCAGGCCTCCCTACCCAGCAGCACCACTTCCCCCAGGGCCAGGCCCGCCCCCCGCGGAGATCGCCCCGCCCCCCGCAGGGACCCCCGCCCCGCCCCCCGCGGAGATCGCCCCGCCCCCCGCAGAGACCCCCGCCCCGCCCCCCTGCAGCGGAGGCCCCTGCGCGGGCCCACCGCCTCCCACCCCGGCCCCCGCGGTCCCGCCGGCCAGAACCACTCAGACACCCTCTATCTCGTAACTCCGCCCCATCTCTTGCCTCCCAAATCCAGCCACCACCTCACGTCCCCTGGCCGCCCTCGCGGTCTCCCCTTGGGACCATTTCAGCCTCCTCTCACAGCCGCTTCCAGAAGGCCCCTCCCCACCCGCGGCCCAGGAAGCCGGGCCGCTGGGCTCAGCGCTGGCCTGGCCCCACCCGGCACTGCTGGGTGGTGGCACCTCCTGTCCCGGGACCCCACGTTTCTCCAGGGACAAGCGCCCCCAGTGCTGGGCGCTGGCTGAGCCCAAGGGAGGTGCTGCCCACCCGCCTGGCAGGGCCCTGAATAGAGGCTGGTGCTCAGGGGCCGAGCGTGGGGAGGGGGCGGGGCGGGGGGCAGGAGCGAAGCTGTGGCCTAGAAGATGCCGCGTCTGGAGCTGTCAGCCAGCGTGTGGTGGACGCTGCAAACCAGAGGCGCTGATGTGGGCCCGGGAGCCCCAGCCCAGAGCCACGCCAGCAAGGGGGACACACGGGAGCCCCTCTTGGCACTGAGATGGGACTGCCTCCCAGCCACGACTCCACCCACTGGGCTGCCCTCTGCGGCGGAGGCAGCTAAGAGATTTTTGATACGGCCCCGCCCCTCGGGCCAGCTAGCTCTGATGCCACCTGTCACCCAACAACGCAGGTGCACCCACAGCCTCTCACACATACTCCACAAGCACACACATCCCCCCCACACACACACACGCTCACACACTGGCCCACACACATGCACACAGACACGTCATGCGCACGCGCGCACACACACACACGGACACGCGCTCACACGGGTCGGCCTCCCCGCCCTTTCTGCTCCCCACCGGCCGTCCATCCTGCCTGCACAGCAGACTCACTGGGAAGCTTCTTTACTTTTGTTCTGGCCACGCCCACTGTATCTGGGAGTTCCCAGGCCAGGGACCGAATCCCGGCCGCAGCTGTGACCTGTGCTGAGGCTGCAGCAATGCCGGACCCTTTAACCCACGGAGAGAGCTGGGCTGGGAACGGGACCCAGGCCTCTGCAGCAAACTGAGCCACTGCAGGTGGATTCTTTTTTTTTCCTTCTTTTTGTCTTTTTAGGGCCGCACCCGCAGCACATGGAGGTTCCCAGGCTAGGGGTCTAATCGGAGCTGTAGCTGCCAGCCTACACCACAGCTGCAGCAATGCGGGACCCAGCTGCGTCTGCAACCTACAGCACAGCTCACGGCAACGCCAGGTCCTTAACCCACAGAGCGATGCCAGGGATCGAACCTGCAACCTCATGGTTCCTAGTTGGATTCATTAACCACTGAGCCACAACAGGAATTCCCAGGTGGATTTCTTTTTTTTTTTGTTTCAGGGCCGCACTTGCCACTTGCTGCATACGGAAGTTCCCAGGCTAGGGGTCAAATCGGAGCTGCAGCTGCTGGTCTACACAACAGCCACAACAATGCAGGATCCGAGTCATATATGCAACCTTCACCACAGCTCACGACAATGCCGGATCCTTAACCCAGTTAGCAGAGCCAAGGATCGAACCCGTGTCCTCATGGATACTAGTTGGGTTTGTTACTGCTGAGCCACGATGGGAACTCCTGCGTTCTTAACCCACGGCGCCACAGCGGGAACGCCTGGGAGGGTTGTCTAAACCCCGCCTTTGCACCAGCACCCCCGGGCCGAGGTGCCGCCTGGTCCCCCTGAGAATTCGGCCCTGTTCTAACCCTCTGCTGGGTCCCTCACCAAGTCAGGGACCTCAGGGTACAGAGTCTTCCGTGTCCCCCAGGCCAGATGCAGACCCTCCCCGCCTAGAGACCCAGACCCCTGCGGCCCCTCCCCGCCCACGGGGGTCCGGGCCAGGCCTCACACTCCGCACGACCGTTCCGCACTCGCTCCACGCAGCCACCAGGATCACATGCGTGCTGTTGCGGTCGCTGACGTTGCAGGACGGGTGCCCCAGGTACAGGGCCGACTCGGGGATGGACTCCTGCCGCAGGAAGCGCCGCTGGATGGCGACGGCCACCCTGTCGGTCTCGCAGAGCACCCTGACGGCTCCGCTCAGGTTCACCCGCGGGGGCAGGCCCTGGGGCGCCGGGCGGGCACCCTGCGCAGACGGAGCCCCAGGTCCCGCCTGGGTGGGGGGCCACTCTGGGCCTGGGGCCCGGGTTGTGTTGCCAGGAGAGTCGCCTGCAAGGCACGGAGAGACGAAAGCACAGGGTGGGTCTGTGTGTGGGGGCCGCTGCAGGAGCCTGGCCGGCGGGCAGCAGGCAGCGGGCAGCGGGCAGCGGGCGGGCAGCAGAGCGAGGGGCTCTGAGCCCTGCAGCTGCACACGCCGGGGTCGTGCGTCACCGCCAGCCCAGGGGACTGGCCTTGGCTCACAGTGGCCTCCATGGGCAGGGGACCTGAGGGCCCTGTGCCCTCCCAGCCTCTCCCAGGACGATCCTGGCCGTGGTACCAAACCCACAGGCTTGGGATCAGCTGTCTATCCCCAGGGCCCCCTGAGGCTTGTTTCTGAAATGGGTTCATGAAGTTTACTCTCCGCCTCCGTGCGTCGCTAGCTCCTGCCCCAGCCTCCTGTCGCCCTCCAAGCACACTCAGTTTTCTTTTCTTTTTTTTTCTTTTTTTAAGGTCCACAGCTGTGGCATATGGAGGTTCCTAGGCTAGGGGTCGAGTCATCAGAGCTGTAGCAGCAATGGGAGATCCAAGCTGCATCTGTGACCCACACCACAGCTCATGGCAACGCTGGATCCTTAACCCACTGGGCGAGGCCAGGGATCGAACCCATGTCCTCATGGATATTGGTCAGGTTCTTAGCCTGCTGAGCCACAGCGGGAGCTCCAGCAAGCTCAGTTTCAATCTCTAAAGGAGCAGCAGGCTCAGTGATAGCATCCACTGTTCTCCGAGGCCGGACCCAGGACTTGTGGGATCCAAAACGCGTCTGTGACCTACACCACAGCAAAACCAAATCCTTAATCCACTGAGTGAGGCCAGGGATCGAACCCACATTCTCACAGACACTAGTCAGGTTCATAACCCACTGAGCCACAAAGGGAACCCCTGAGCTATCCTTTAAGACCAGTTTGAAAAGGTCTCTTCCAGGGTGCCCTCCCTGACTGCACTGACTGGGCTCAAACAACTTGGTTCGTCTGGGCTTCGGCTTCTGCCCCAAGCAGAGTAATTCCACAGTCCCCCGTGTTCACCCCCATCATCGTCCGTCTCCTCCACCTGACCACAGAGCCCTAGATGGCCGGGGTCACCTCAGGGTCAACGCCAGTCCACAGAGGCCCCAATTAATGGGGAAAATGCTGCGAGGACAGTGGGGCCAAACACTACTGAAGTGTTCCGAGTTTCCACGTGCAAGATCATCGTTTAGCATCTAAGAGGATACACCTGAGTGTGCGTAGCTCCTCGTCACGGGGATCGGAGGACGCGCTTTGGGTGAGGCAGCACCCAGAAGGCTGGAGGCACATGGAAGGGTGGGCAGGCACTGCGGGCGCACACAGGCTCGCACACACACACACACAGGCTCACACA
>PVHT020000170.1:10721763-10781951 GCA_004024745.2 Catagonus wagneri | reverse complement strand
ACACAGGCTCACACACACACACACACACAGGCTTGCACACACACACACACACACACACAGGCTCGCACGCGCACACACACACGTGCGTGGAAACTTGCCCAAGACATAAAACTATCCTTGTGTCATTTGGAAAAGACAGGCCTTTCAAAAGGTGACTGTCCTCAAGTAACAGACCACTTGATGGTATTCCAGACCAGGGATCCCAAGGATGTTACCTCCGCAGGGTCTTCCAGAATATTCTATGGGAAGGCCAGGGGCCCCTCCCTCGCAGCGGCAGGTGAACGAGCCCAGGATGTTGTGGCAGGTGGAGCCGGGGGCACAGTCGTCCTCTTCCCTCTCGCACTCGTCGTAATCTGCGCGGAATTGAGAAAACAGAGCAGGAACCCCTCTGAGGGCCACGCTGCGCCCGCTGTTCACAGGCGGCCTGGCGGGGAAGGAGCACCTGGGGGGGGGGGCGGCCGAGCGACGTTAAAACGATCAAAGGACAGCAAGGACGGCCAGCGCTGCGGGGTTCAGGAGACCGGGCAGCTCCCCATTTCCTGCTGGGCGTGGGGGTGCCGGGAAGGCGGCAGGGCTGTTCTGGAAGGAGGACCCCCGGTCCTGGGCGGCGGGGGAGGGGAGCGGGCCAAGCAGCAGCCCCCTGGCTCCGTGGGGACCAGGGGGGTCCCCACCTGGACCCGGGTCTCAGGCAGAGGGACCCCGGCACCCACTTGCCTCGGCCCCTCTACGTTCACGCGGTTACTCATCCGCAGCAATGCGAGTCCACTGCAGAAAACGGATAAGAAGCGGAACAGCTTAGGGAAGACATCAAAGCCCACCCCCACCGGCACGAGGCCACCTCGCGGTGCAGGTGTTTGCACATCGAGGTGTTCCCAGTCCTTTGCGAGGCAGACAGGACGCAGCTAAGATCAAGCTTTAAACACAAATGTGAGTCCTGCGTTCATCCCTTTTCTTGGATCAGGAATCCTGTCTGGCTCAGCAAACCTCATTTTTCATAACTGCCTCACTGACGGTGGCCTCGATACGGCGTGATGACCTAAATAATCTCTTCCCTGTTACCGATGACAGGTTATTCCCCAGCTTCTGCTTTCAAAGTAACACTGAAGGAGTTTCTATTGTGGCCCAGGGGTAACAAACCTGACTAGTATCCATGAGGACGAAGGTTCGATCCCTGGCCCCGCTCAGTGGGTTAAGGATCCGGCGTTGCCGTGAGCTATGGTGTAGGTTGCAGACGCGGCTCGGATCCTGCGTGGCTGTGGCTGTGGCGAAGGCCGGCAGCTACAGCTCCTGCTAGACCCCTAGCCCGGGAACCTCCATATGCCGCGGGTGCGGCCCTAAAATGACAACGAATAAACAAACACTGAGATGAATGTTTTGTATATAAACTAGGATCCGCACTGAGGTCTGTTTCCTCAGGGTGGAGTTTCTCTGGTCCAAAGTCAAAGTGGATGAACATTTTTAAATCTCTTGACAAACACTGTGGAATCGGTTGCCGGGCAGGGAGGGCGAATTCTGCTCCCCAGCACGGCGCACAAGGCTGCCGCAGGGCTGTCTGGTTCAAGGTGCCCTCAGAGAGGCGAAAAGAGCGGCTCGTGTTAGCGGGAATATGCCCCGATCCCCTGTCTTTGTCAGTTACGTGTGTCTCTTTCATGCATCGTCTATTTGGGTCTTTGGCGCCTGTGTCTGTTGGGTTCTCAGTATTTTATGATCGATGCGTGTGACTGCTCTATATTTAGGATACCATTCTTCATCAGATCGTGGAAGTTATTTTGGGATTCGGGGCTTGCTTTATAATGATGACTTTATTTTGTTTGCCTTGAGAGTTTTAACTTTTTTTTCCTTTTTACAGCCACACCCGCAGTATATGGAAATTCCTGGGCTAGGGGTCGAATCTGAGCCGCATCTCCGAACTACGCTGCAGCCTGTGGCAACGCCAGATCCTTAACCCACTGAGCGAGGCCAGGGATTGAACCCACAGCCTCACAGAGACGACATCACATTCTTAACCCGCTGAGTCACATCAGGAACTCTGAGAGACTTAACTTCTTATGAGGTCTGATATTCCAGGCTTTTCCTCTGTGGGCTTAACACTTCCCATTCCAAAAATCAGAAAAATATTCATCCATGTTGTCTTTGATTTTATTCAAACATGTAACTCTGGGACTTCGATCATTTACTCTCAGGTATGATGTGTTAGGGGTGAACTCTGTCTCCTCAAAACCCGTGTGTTGAAGCCCTGGCCCTCAATGCGACGGCATTTGGAGATGGGCCCTTTAGGAGATAGTCAAGGGTAAATGAGGCCCGGAGTTCCCGTCGTGGCTCAGTGGTTAACGAATCCAACTAGGAACCATGAGGTTGTGGGTTCGATCCCTGGCCTTGCTCAGTGGGTTAAGGATCCGGCGTTGCCATGAGCTGTGGTGTAGGTTGCAGACGTGGCTTGGATCCCGCGTTGCTGTGGCTGTGGCGAAGGCCAGTGGCTGCAGCTCCTGTTAGACTCCTAGCCTGGGAACCTCCATATGCCGCGGGTGTGGCTCTAGATGAGGTAAAAAGACAAAAAAAAAAAAAAAAAAAAGGTAAATGAGGCCCTCAGGGAGGGTCCCTGACCTGACAGGACAGATGTCCCCGTAAGAGCAACACCAGCGCCCTCCCTGTCTACACACACACACACACACACACAGCAGCGAGGCGACCGTCCTCATGTCAGGAGTGGCCCTCACCAAAACCACCCAACACCCCGACGTTAGATTTCCAGCCTCTGCAACTGTGAGAAAGCAAGTGTCCACTGTTTAAGCCTCTGTGTCCCCGGAATTTTGTTACGACAGCTCGAGCTAACACAGTGTGATAAGAGACTATGTTGCCTTTGCTCCCTGCTTTCCTTTTCAATCATTTTTACTAGATCTCCTTGGAAACTGCAGAGGGGGCTGTGTCTGCCCTCAGCCCCTCCCACCTTGACAGAGGCGGGAGGGGCGGGACGGAGCCCACGGGAAGGGAGCAGCACCCTGGGAATCTTTGCAGGCTCACCCAAAGATATTTTCGACATTTAAAACATTTTTTCAAAAAAAAAAAAAAAACCCACAGTAGTGGGAGTTCCCATTGTGGCTCAGTGGGTTAAAAACCCAACCACTATCCATGAGAATGTGGGTTCGATCCCTGGCCTTGCTCAGTGGGTTAAGGATCTGGTGTTGCCATGAGCTGTGGTGTGGGTTGCTGGTGTGGCTCAGATCTGGTGTGGCTGTGGTGCAGGCCAGCAGCTGCAGCTCCGATTCAGTCCCCAGCCTGGGAACTTCCATATGCCGCAGGTGCAGCCCTAAAAAGAAAAGAAAACACAAAAAACCACAGCAGCGCTAAGAGAGATGCGGGTCCTGTACGGTTCACATTTTCCTATCATGCAGGGAAGCCCTTAAGAGGAGGCCCGGTTTTCAGAAACAAAGCCAGTGGCGAGGATTTCACCCCGTTTGGAGCGGGGGTCTCCAGCGAGCCCGGCTCTGCGTACCCCATATGAGGGCGTCCCCCGCGACCACCTCCAGTGGAGAGGCGTCCTGAAAGGCGGCGAGGAACGCGGCGGACACCGCCCGGACGTCCAGGTCGGCGACGACCAGCAAGTCAAACTCCACCACGACGCTGCCGTCGCTGATGCGCGTCACCTCCACCTGCACCCCTCCTGTGTCCAGGTGCTGACGCACGGAGGCCGGCAAGGAATTCCGCACCTTTAGAGAAACGGGGCTCGTGAGAAGAGCTGCCCGCGGAGAGAGGAAATGGGGGGCTCGCCTCGAGGTGGCTTCTCCTGGGATTCCGGCCAGCAGCGGAGCTGGCCTTGGCCAAGAGGTCAAGGCCACAGGTCCCTGCTATCTGATGAGACCCCAGGCCTGGCACAAACGGCGGTGACTTGAGACACTGAGTCATTAACCAGGGTCAGCATGGCGCTAGGCGCCAACGCCCTGCCCCAAGGGGCTTGTAACTCTGGAGCGGGCATGCGGCAGCATTTAGAATCTGCTGCTCTTTCTGAATTACAGTTTTGCCCAGATAGATGCCCAGGAGAGGGACTGCTGGATCACATGGTAGTTCTATGCTTAATTTTCTGAGAACGCTCCATACTGTTTTCCATAGTGGTTGTACCAATTTACATTCCCACCCACAGTGTAGGAAGGTTCTCTTTTCTCCACACCCTCTCCAGCATTTGTTATTTGTAGACTTATTAATGACGGCCATTCCGACCAGTGCGAGGTGGTACAAACTGTAATTCAGGAAGATTCATGCACCTGTGTGTTCGCAGCGGCACTGTTCACTAAAGCTGGAGTGCTGTTCACGTGAAAGCTGCCTAAACGTCATCAGCATATGAATGGATTAAGAAGATGTGATACAGATGTTCAGTGGAACACTACTCAGCCGCAAAAAAGAACGAAATAATGTCGTTTGCAGAAAAATGGATACAACTAGAGAGTCTCATACTCAGGGAAGCAAGTCAGAAAGAGAAAGACACGTCCCATATGATATCACTTACACGTGGAATCTAAAATATGGCACAAATAAACTTATCTACAAAACAGAGACAGACACACAGACACAGAGAACAGATTTGCCGTTGCCAAGGGGGAGGGGGAGGGAGCAGGACGGACGGGGAGCGTGGGGATGGTGGATGCAAACTATGACATTTAGGATGGATAAGCAATGAGGTCCTGCGGTACAGCACAGGGAACTATGTACAGTCTCTCGGGATAGGACACAGTGGAAGATAATATGAGAAAAAGCATGTATATATATGTATGATTTGGGTCGCTATACTGTACATCGGAAACTGACACAACATTGTAAATCAACTACAATTTAATTAAAACAAAAATCTACTACTCTCAGCTCAGAGCCGTGGAAGGCGGGGCTGAGCCAGTGGCCACAGGGAGCGACGACACCTCCCCCACTTCGTTTTTTCTAGAACAGGCCGTGTGAGCCCCCTCCCTTTCTTCCTCCTGCCTTTCGGAAAACCGCTTCCCTGTTAGCGTCCTTGTGGGACAGGCAGCTTCTGCCTCCAAAAGCCTGGCTTGTCAGTCTCTCAGTGTGGACGAAGGCCTACATCACACGCTGTGCCCTTTCATTCTAGCCCCCCGTGCTCAAAATGCCCAGAAAGGTACCCAAGCTTATGGGCTTGAAGTAGTCCACGGAACGCGAATCTGCTCCAGAGAAGCCCACCTGCACCGTCTGGCTTCACAGAGAAAACCTTGTCTGCATCTGAACTGCATCGTGTTCGGCAGCTCAGGGCACGGCTTGTGCATGCCCAGCCCTGGGACAGCCA
Source organism: Catagonus wagneri (assembly GCA_004024745.2). NCBI lineage: Eukaryota > Metazoa > Chordata > Mammalia > Artiodactyla > Tayassuidae > Catagonus > Catagonus wagneri. The sequence continues at coordinate 10,776,664 of PVHT020000170.1, read as the reverse complement.
GTGTGGGCAAGCCTGTTGTCACCCGTCAGAGGCTGCAGGTGCCCAAGTGACCCCAGAGCTTCCCGCAGGCACGTGGCCACCAGCACCAGCACTGGAAGGGCGGGGCTTCTCTGTCTCTGGGTCTCTCTTTCTCTCCGGGATTTCCTGAGAGGTCTCTGCAGAGCCTGGAGGAATGTCATGTTTGGCTGCATCTCAAGCCAGACTCAAAGCAAAGTTCCACGCCCCTTGCTAGGAAGTGACAAAGAAAAGGGTGACACGTTAACCCTCAGCCTCTCCAAACGTGTCCCAACGCCCTGTACTGGTGTTAAGTCGCACAGTTATTTGCTGTCCTGAAATCCCAGACAGACAAAAACTGTCTCCCGCCCCCGACAGGCAAAAGACGAATGTTTTAGAAAGTAAAGATGAGTGAAGGAACTGGGAGTGGCAGAGAAGCTGCCTTCTGTGACTGCTAGAGCTACGTGATGTCACAGTGATGTCACTTAACGTGATGGGCAACTATCATTTAACCTAAAGAAGAGAGTGATACCGATACCCACATGAGTCAAACCATCACTGACCTTGAATCCATGGACCGGACCAGGAGCTGGGGGCCTCATAATAAATAAAGCAGGGTCCTAGGTTCTGAGGAGCCCCAATGGGACAGTTCCAGGCAGCAGCAATGGAACCATCCCATCATTTTATCAAGCAGCAGTGCTGATGAGGTTGAACAGAATTCCCAGTAGATCTAAGGCGCTATCTGTTACTCCACCAATAGATGGCGCTGCCAAGCTCTCTCTAGTCTCTCAAACTCCCAGGACAAGGAAAAGAGAAAAATGCATGAGAAGAGCCCTAGATTATGACAAATGCATTGTCTGTTCATCAAAGGGCAATCTAACCATCAGCAAAAGGAATACTGAGATTGCTACTCTAACTAAATTGCAGCAATACACCATCCCAAAGAATGCCGGTGGGATGGCAGAGGGCACAGCAAAAAAGAGTTGGAAAGGAGTTCCCGTGGCGGCTCAGCGGAAACAAATCTGACTAGCATCCATGAAGACACAGGTTCGATCCCCAGCCTCACTCAGTGGGTTAAGGATACGGCATTGCTGTGGGCTGTGGTGTAGGTCGCAGATGTGGCTCCCATCCCACTTGGCTGTGGCTGTGGCGTAAGCCAGCAGCTACAGCTCTGATTCGACCCCTAGCCTAGGAACCTCCATATGCTTTGGGTGCGGCCTTAAAAAAGACCAAAGAAAGTAGGTCCCGTCGTGGCGCAGCAGTTAAACGAATCTAACTAGGAACCATGAGGTTGCAGGTTCGATCCCTGGCCTTGCGCAATGGGTTAATGATCCGGCGTTGCCATGAGCTGTAGTGTAGGTCACAGATGCAGCTCGGATCTGGCATTGCTGTGGCTGTGGTGTAGGCCAGCAGCTGTAGCTCTGATTTGACCCCTAGCCTGGGAACCTCCATATGCCATGGGTGTTGCCCTAAAAAGCAAAAAAAAAAAAAAAAAAAAGACAAAAAAAGAGTAGGAAAAAGAATTCTTTTAAGGCAGGGATCACAGTGGCATTAGTCACACTAGCCAAAAAGTGGAAGCAACCCAAATGTCCATCAGTGGATGGTGGATAAACAGAAAGTGGCCCGTCCATACAATGGAATATTAAACAGCCATGAAAAAGGAATGAAGGTCTGATACTGGTGCCGGGATGAACCTTGAAGACGCTATACTCAGTGAAACAACCCAGACACAAAGGTCACATACTGTCTGATTCTTTTCTAGAAAATATCCCCAACAGGCAAATCCACAGGGACAGAAAGGTTCCAGGGTCAGTGAGAAGGGAAGATGAATGACTGGGGTTTCTTCTTGCAGTGATGAGAACATTCTGGAATCAGATGATATTGACGGTCGCACAATTTTGTAACTACAAACTAAACCACCAAATTGTGCACTATAAAATTATGAGTTCTATGGGATGTGATGCAGACCTCGATTTTAAATGTCTTTTTTTTCCCCTTTTTAAGGCAGAGGAAGGGGGAGGCCATCTGCTCCATGGGGTCCCCAATGAATAAAGAGGTTTCACCGACCAGGAGACGTGAGAAGCAAGCATGCAGCAGAGGAAAGGGGGCGTCTCCCCCTGCTGGTGAGTCCATTAGTGGCAGGACACACTCACACCACGCCACAGCTGGAAGTGCCACCTCCCTTCGGAAGCGAGGGGCCCGTGGAACCTCCAGGTCTAGGGACAGGCTGGCTGCGACTAGGATGCTACCGCTGCCCTCCTCTACATCCCAAGAGAAAACAAGGACCGATTCCGCCCACTCACCGTTCTGAAGAACAGCTCCAGGAAGGCCCGGGACTCCGTGCTGCTTGCGTTGCGGAAGGATTCTAAATACCTGACGTTCGCTATTCTGACTTTTCCGCTGAGCTTCTGGGCCGCTGCAGGGTGGAGAACAAACATGTTTGGGACGGGATCAGGGAAGACACCGTCATCTCTATCTTAACGGCGTATTTTCAGGTCGCCCAGGAAGAGCGTCAGATTGAGGCTGGCCTGCCCTCCGTAAAGCAGGGCCAGCGCCCGGTCCGCAGACACGGCCCGCCAGCCCCCCGGCATGTCGGGGCAAGGCCTGGGCACTGAGGGAGACCCTTCCGGAGGCCGCAGAACCAGCGCAGCCCCTGCAACTCCCTGGGCCACCACCTTGCACAGGTGTCCCCGCACGTGGCCAGCAAGCCAGGGCAATTTCAGACTGAAAGGAAGCACCACTGGGCAATGAGGAGTGTGTGCCAGCTGTGTACACAGACCCGGACGGACACAGAGAGAATCGCCACGCCCAGGGATCCCCTGGCAGCCAGGCCTTCCTGCCCCAGCTCCACAGCCCTGCCTCTGTGCGGACCGGGCTGTCCCTGCGCCCTCGCGCCGGCCTGTCCCCTCTGAATCTTCTCCCTCTGAGCAGGGCTTCCAGGAGTACGTGGTCCGGGAGCATCGCCCCGCTGCGGGCTGGGTCGCGCATGGCAGCCGTCGTCCTGAGGTCTTGTTCAGAGCTTTGCCGGGTGCCACGTGCTGGGCGTTCAGTGACGGGGGTCCAGGTTCCCCTGTCCGGGCCTGAGAGCCCCTCCCTGGGATCTTGCTGCCCAGGCGTCAGACAGGCACACAGCTGTCGCACGCCCTCCTGGATGAACCCCAAGCCCCACGTCCTCGGGATCGCGGCTGTCCCCGGACCTGAGGGCCCCCTCCAGATTCATGACAGCTGAGCGTGTGACCTGACCTGAAGGCCATCGGGAGCAGGATGGGCACACAGGTGAGGGCAGACGTGGACCCGTTTCAGGCAGGGTCACACGCCCGTGGGCAGCACCTCTCTCCAGGCTCAGGCGACACCTTCAGAGGCCACAGATTTACACCAAAAGCCGGGCAGCAGCTCTCCTTGGGGGCTGCCCTGCCTGGCCGTCTGGCCGGCGGTGACCGTCCCTTCTCCAGCTTGCCGTGAACTTGCACGGGGCGCCATCACCCATCACCTCCTGTAATTTCCCCGTCCACGGCCAGTCCATATGGAAAGTGTATCGGCGAAAGTCCCGAGCTTTGCTGACTGCACCCCTATAGGTGGTGCCAGGCATCTCCCGGGGTGTGTACCCCCATCGCAGAGACCAACGCTACCCACTCCTGGAGGGCAGCCCTAGATCTGCAACATCGGCCTGCCCTTGGCTGTTCGGGTAAGTGAGTCATTCAAGAAAAGATGCGGGTGACAAATGCTAATGAGGAGAGAAGAGGAATTTTATCCGAACGTGTAACTACCGACGAGGACCGGCTCACCTTGCCAGAGTCTGCGTCTGACCTGCTCAGTTCTAGTCCCTCCATTTTACCACGCAGCCCCGGGCACTGGGAACCACTCACCTTCCACTCCTCCTTCCTGAAAGCCGGGCCCGGGTCCGCCAGGAGGAGAACGCGCAGAGGGCGCGGAGGAACTGGCGCCGCCGCCCCCACCTCCCTGCCTCGCACCCCCGACGGCACAGGCGAGCCAGCGACTGCCACCTCTGCAGGGTCTGGAGCACTTTGCCCCCTGTCTGCCCAACACCTGCCCCTGAAATAAGCCCCCTCCTGGGTGGTCCTCACACGGGCGCCGAGTATGAAGCGAGACAGACGCTCCTACACTGAGAGGAAACCCAGCGTCCACAAGTGAATGCAGCTGTTTAACCCTTAACCCACCGAAAATCGTTTTCATACTTTCCCCCTCCCTTTAAGAACCAGTGGTGTGGGAGTTCCCACTGTGACTCAGCAGGTTAAGAACCAGCTAGTATCCACGAGGACACAGGTTCGATCCCTGGTCTTGCTCAGTGGGTTAAGGACCTGGCGTTGCCCTGAGCTGTGGTGTAGGTTGCAGACGCGGCTCGGATCCTGAGTTGCTGTGGCTGTGGTATGGCTGTGATTTGACCCCTAGCCTGGGAACATCCATATGCTGCAGGTGTGGCCCTAGGAAAAAAAAAAGGAACCAACGGCAACAGCATTTCTGAAGCCCGTTACCTGTCCTCACTTTCAGGCGGGCTCTGGACGTTTCTTTCCCGCACACTTTGGCCATGATCTCCGCCTGGTGCAAGACGCCAGGCTCCAGGCCTGACAGCATCAGGCTTGTGTCCCGGGTCTCCAGGGTCACGGCGGGGCTCTGAGCAGAGGTCAGGGTGAGCTGGAACGTGGGGCGCGGGGTGAGGTCTGCCGTCCATGCCACACGAAAGCCTGTGCCGGTCACATTGGAGACGGTGACCCTTCTGATGGGGACAGGAGCTGGGGGGTGGAATATAAACGCCTTGATTGAAATCAATCCAGGAGTTCCCACTGTGGAGCAACGGAACCAGCAGCGTCTCTGCGACGCCAGGACGTGGGTTCAATCCCCGGCCCAGCACAGTGGGTTAAAGGATCTGCTGCTGCCCGCAGCTGTGTGTAGGTTGCTGCTGTGGCTAAGATCTGACCCCCAGCATGGGAACTCCATATGCCAAGGGGCAGCCAATAAAGAAAATGGAATGGAATGGAACAGAATGGAACAGAATAGAATAGAAAAAATAAAATAAATAAAATACAAGCAATCCGACACTCCGAGGAGGCAAAAGGAGAAGCTGCCCCTCTCCGCTCAGGGACACACGAGCTAAGGCCCCCGGCTGCCGGCAGCACACGCGGGTGTGGTGTCCCCGGATGGCCCCTGAGCCCTGCGGTCCGGGGATGGCAACCCTGTCTCTGTCCCTCAGGTCTGTTCTGTGTCCACCCCCGAGGTCCTGCTGAGACCTCCTGAAACGAAGTTTCCTGGAGCTGGTTCTGGGTAAACTTCACAAGAAATGGTGGAATGGCCACTGCTGGCTCCAGACGGTTCCCGCAGGGGCCCGGGCGCCTGGCCGCGGTGCTTTGCACGGGCTTCGGAGCTTAGTCTCAGATCCCACTCTGTTCAGCAGAGGAAATGCATCGATGGGGCTGCCTTTAACAGCTAGCCCATCTGGATGCAATCCAGGGCCGGGCTAGCTCGGTGAGCTCACCCAGGTGCCCGCACGGCCAGGCCCGTCTCCTCCACAAAGCGGCCACCTGTCTCCTGGGGTACCGCCAGGGGTCTTGGCTAAGCCCCCTGCAATAATGGGTAATGGAGGACAGCCAGGGCTCAGCACGGCTGGGGGTGCAGAACTGTTGGGAGGCTGCACCAAGCTGGGGTGCAGCACGGCTGGGGGTGCAGAACTGTTGGGGGAGCAAGAACTCTGGGGGATGTGTCCCTGACGTCCGTGTGCTTAATTCGACACGCTTCAGCTGTTGGTCACGGGGAGGCTGAGAAAGGGGGGTACAGGGCTGGAGGACAAGGGGGGGACCGAGTTCTCTTCCTACCTAGACAGGGAGCCCTTGGCCAAGGGGCAGGGCTGCGCTGCACCAGGCTTGCCCGCCGTGCAGAGAGCCCCACCTCGGTGCTGCCGAACGGCTTTCGCCCACGGGAACTCGCACCCCACGTGCTCCACATGGCCCCCCGGGGGCACCATTGCTGCCACTCACCACAGGAGGAGGTCTTCAGAGACTCGGGGGTCGGGGCTGAGGGCAGGTCCTGAGACGTGGCTCTAGGGTGCAAGGTCTGTGGCCCTGCGGGGTCCAGAGGTGCTGGTAGTGTGTCCCTTGTGGAGAGGCCGCCTTGCCCCTCGACGTGGCCCGTGGGACGCTCGGTAGGAATGGGCCAGAAGAGCGGCTCTGTCGTGGAGTTTGGAGACAACATCCCAGGGGGGCCCGGCAGGCTGTCTGTGGCCCCGGGAGCCCCGGGGGAGAAGGCGGTGCCCGCCACGCTGCTGGCCATCCACGGGCCAGCCCCCAGGCCTGGGGCCACACTGCGTGGCTCCTCCTCCATGCCTCGCCCCGTGCTGTTCCTGCCGTGGTCAGTCATGCTGCTGACCCCGCTCCTGGCTGGGAGCCCTGGGGTCCAGGCCTGGCCTGCTGCAGGGGTCCCCCCTGGGTGGCGTCCAGGACCGGGGGACAAGGTGGTGGTCTCCAGGCCAACGGCTGCTGTTTCCGTGCCGGGAGCTGGAGACAGCGCGCCTCCCGTGGGGCTCACCACGTCACCTGCAGAGACACACACTCTATCAGATGGGGCGTCTGGTCCAGACATACCTGAGTAAGAGCTCCCCCACCCCAGATGCCACCTACAAGAGCCCTCGGGTGACCCCAAGTGGGGACCCACCCAGAGGGTGATTAAGAATGTCTAATGGGGACACAGGGGCAGTCCTCTCTCGGCGAGAACGCCGAGATCCCGAGGGTAGGGTCCAGCCGGGTGGCTGCAGAACCAGGACAGAAACAGGGGGCTGGGTTCTTGCAGGCCTCAGACGGATCCGCCAGGTGTGGGGGGACTTGGGGAAATTTGCCCCGAAGGTGCGCTCAGCATGGGGTTCCGTGCTGGGCACTCACCACCTGCTGGACTTTACACATAAAACAAACCGGGTGGGCGGGAGAAGTGGTGCGGGCACGAGTCCTCGGAAGCAGGACAAGGCACGCGGCCGTTAAGGACCAGAGGCACCGTCCTCGGGGAACGGGTCTCCGCTGCTTCTTCCAGGGAGCAGCCTCAGCAGGTACGGCAAACAGGCAGCCGAGCGCCCATGCTGCCCGGCCTGCATCCCGAGCAGACATTGCTAGTCGATCCCAGCACCGTAAGGCTGTGTACAAGCTTTTCCTGTTTCTCAATCCAGCACTCCAGGCAGCCCCGACCAGCTGGTCAGAACCAGCCCCGCAGAAACTTGGGCCCGAGACGTGCCAAGAATGGGCTCAGAAGCCCCGCCTCCAGGGCTTCTCCAAGCTCGCCTAGGCTCCTACACCCACTTCCGGGGTTTCATCATGACTCTCAGAGCCCTTCATTCGCAAAATTCATTTAAAATCATACGTTGAAGCTGCATCGGTATAAAGACTGGATTCGGAATTGATATTTACTGTTATGATATAAATTTCCTTCTTCTGGTTTGAAAAGCCATTAGATTGTCCTCGAGGGCCTTCAAGAGCATGCCAGGGGCGGGGGTGCCAGGCCCCGTGCCCACCCTGCTTGACAGCGGAGTCAGCCCTGCCCCACCCCAGGCCCCGGGGTGGGGGGCGCACCGCTGCAGGCCCGGCCCGGTCGGGAGGGGTTGGCGTCCCTGGCCGTCCAGCACCGGCAGGTGTACGAGCCCTCGAGGTTGATGCACTGGGCGGCCGGCGAGCAGTCGCGCTCCAGGCTGTCTGCACACTCGTCCCAGTCTGCGGGGCGAGAAGGAGACAGGGCCCTGGCGGGTGAGGAGACAGCCAGAGGCTGCTCAGAGGACAGAGGCTGTCTAGACAATGGAGCAGTGACAGGGCCAAGTGCTTCCTGACCGTCTTTGCAGCGAACGTCCAGAGGGGCCGGGCCGGGCTTCGGTGAGGCCCTTGGTGTCCAGCACCTGCGGACAGTGGGGGAGAGGGCTGCACAGAGCCCGCCCAGAAGCTTCTCCTGGACCCGCAACGACGAGCCCAGCGCCCACCTGCGCCCTCCTCCAGCCAGGCGGGCTGGTCTGGGGGCAGAGATTAGGGGACATTGGTCCCTTAGGCAGTATCAGCGCCCCTGGGCGTGACTATATTCCCCTGCTGCTATTCTTTGTCCCTGGCTTGCTTTCTCTTCTCTCCTCTAACTTTTAGCGTCTCAAGAAAGAAGCTGAAAAATAACTGCGCTGGGAGCTGTCCAGCTAAATATGAACCTTCCGGGCCGTGGATGGGCACGGCCCGTTAACACCTCCTCCCCAGGTCCAGGAAATGACTGTAAGAGACCCAAAGGCCCCGGGCCACCGGGAAGCCCTGATCCTTCCGCCGTGGGCAAGCAAGGCTGTTCAATGAGTTGCCCCTCCCGGCACCCTCCCGAAGACCCCGTCCTTTCTGCCGGTCTGCGGGCAGCCAGGACCAGCGTGGCCAGACTGGGCAATACCCATGAAAATATCACCCTACCTCCTTCTCCCGCTCTCTCTCCTGCCTGCTCCCACCCCTGCCCAGGGGAGCGGGCGGCTCTCAGAATTGTCGCTTTGAGCGGGAGAAGCCGGAGCACCTCGAAGGGCTGAGGTTCCCTGCGTGGGGCGGCCTCGAGGCCCCTCTGCGTGTGTTGCCTGAGCACCGCAGGCGGAGCTCCCGAGCCGGAGGAAGAGCCTGGCTCACTGGGCTCCAGGTCAAGAGAGGGGACGAGCCCAGTTCTGTGCAGAGAAACCTCTGCAGCCAAGCGCTCAGAAGCCTGTTTTGTGGTTTTCGGTTTTGCTTCATGTGACTGTCACGAAGCGGCTCCCCCGGGACCAGCAGGCTCATCGGCTGATGTAACAGTTACACGCCACCCGGCTCCCAGATCCTCCCGGAGCGCAGCCGGCCCCCAGCCTGCAGGCGGCTCGAGGCTGCTGGGGGCTGGCGGCCGGGGCCCGAGCCAGGCCGGCCGGGCAGCAGCGCCAGGAGGAAAACGGAGGCCCTGGAAGAGACCTGGGCTCAAAGCACAGAGCGCTTGGATGCTGTCTTGGGGGGTGGGGGGGTTCGGGTGGGGGGGTCCCGGAGCAAGCTCGCCTAAGATGCAGACAGCTCTGGTCCCAGGTCAAAGCCCGAGGCCCCGCAGTCCCCTGGCGCGGAGGCGGGAGGCGGGTCTGTGAGCCCTGAGGGAGGCCAGGTGGCTTTGCCCCTCCTGAGTCCCAGACGAGGACATGGGTGGGACACGGGCACGCTGCTCCTGCCGGCCTGGAAGGTGGGCAGCAGAGGCCGCGCTGTGACTTCCAGGACAGGGAACCCCAGGAACGAGTCAGGACACCCCCTGACTGTCTTTGAGACTCGATGGTTTTTGGTGGTAAGACCTGGCCAGAGCCAGTCCCAGGCTGGCGTCAGGGTCTCATAGAAAGAGGAAGGCGGGCACAGAGCACTGGGTTCCTATGGCAGCAAGTGCAGAAGCCGGGCCCGGGGCCGCGGCCCACAACCTGGAGAAAGCGAGCCCCCAAGATCCAGGGGGAGGTGACGGCCCCAGGCTGGGCTCTTCACTCACACCCCTTCTCCCCCTGCCCGCAGAGGCGACAGGTAGGGCCGCTGCATCTGCGAAGCTGTCGGGAGCATGCAGCCGACCGGAAGCTTCAGGAGCATGGTCAGGCCTGTCCCGGGCCCACGGAATGTGGTGGCTGCCCTCGCCACCGACTGGAGGTGACCCCAGGCGACCCCCTCCCATAGGACATGCCCCTGGCAGAGCCTGGTTTGGCTGACTTGGCACCGAGGGCCCAGGCAGGTGCACGCGGAGGCCTGGGGTCTGCCCTTCGGCAGGTGAGCAGGACGGCGCTTCCTGGGCAGGTGTTTGCAAAGAGGAGGGACGGGGAGTGGGGGGCGGACTGGCCAGGACCGGGGGACCTTCGGGGCCTGAGAACACACCCGAGATACGGAGGTGCGTCCTGGAGAAGAGGGGCCGGAAAACGCGGGAGGTGCCGTCAGACGTCCGGGCCTGTGCGGGCTCTCGGCTCGCCCCGAGGTGGCCGTTATCCTCACCACCCGTCTCCTGGGGGAGCACGGGGGGCCAGTCCCGGGCACCCACAGCGAGTGTGTCAGAGCTGGGATCCCCGCCCGCCCCAGGCAGCACCCGCTGGACAGGGTGAGCGGGACCAGAAGACCAGGGTGCTGCCCGGAGGAGAACCGGGACCTGCGGCCACCCAGTGAGCCCAGGGGGATGGGCGAGGGGAGAAGATGAGGTCAAGACCACAGGACGCCCCGCTGCTGAGAAGAGCTCCCGGATCACAGGTGGCGGCTCCAGCAGCGCCATTTCCGTGGGAGCCTCGGGGGCCCCGAGTTTTCTGTGCTGTCTGCTGCGAGCTTGCAGACTGGCGGGAACGCGTGTCGTGTCTCCAGTTCCCCGGCTGCGTGGGGGTCGGGGGCCGGGGGAGAACGGCTCTCCCACACTCAGGCTCCAGCCCCCCAGGTGGGACTGTCCCCCCGGCTCTGGGACCAGCGGCCAGCGGGTCAGGGGGCTCCGCAGGCAGGGCGGCCTCCTCGTGTCACCCGGCCCTGGTGGCCTTCCCGCAGTGGCCCTCGGCTCCGCAGTGTTAGGCCAAGGAGCTGCCTGTTGGTCAGGGACGCTGTAGGACACGAGCCTGCTCAGGGCTGCCGACCTCTGAGGTCACCTCTGGAACTGCGGGGGAGGGGCTTAGAAACGGACGGCTGAGAGCCGGGGATGTCAGCAAGGCCGGGCCCTCTTCTCCCTCTGCACGGCTCTGCCGAGGCCAGCGTCACTCCCAGTGCCCCACGCTTTCAAGCTGGCTTAAAGCAGGGTTCCTTTCCTCTAGTTCTAGAAGGAAAGTCCAAAACCAGGACAGGGGAGGGCCCAGCACCCTCTGTGGCACTCGGGGAGGGTCCTTCGTGCCTCTTCTCGGGGCCCTTGGGTTCCTTGGCCCGTCTCTGCCCCCATCATCACACGGTCTCCTCCATGGGTCCCTGGGTCTTTTCTCCTCCGAGGACACTGTCATCGGACTCAGGTCCCACCCCCCTCCAGGAGGATTTCAGGTCCTTAACTTCACCTGCAAAGACTCTTCTTCCAAATACGATCACGTCTTATCTTTGGGGCCACCACTCAGCACACTGTGTCACTTGAAGATCAACAACTTAGGCCCGGTGCCCGGGCGCGTGGCTGGGAAGCATCACACGCGGTGGGGCTGGGCTGGACCCAAGGGGGCTCAGATCTGCCCCAGGGGGTGCCCCCGAGGGTCTCCCCGCAAGCCGCCCGGCGTCTGCCCGGCACTCAGCCCCCGAGCCCCGGCAGGCAGGGCCTTCAGGCGAGAGGGCCGGTTCCACCTCAGTCCCCGAGGCACTAAGCGCCAGGAGATCCCAGGCCAAGCAGGCAGGTCCTCCCCAGGTGTGACTTCCGGTGCGACATTGCCGCGGCCGTCCCTGCGTTCTCGGGTTGCCGGCGCTGGACTGAGCTCAAAGGAGACGGCAGAGCTCACTCGGGGACCCATGCCATCGGGGGGCCAGGGGGACGCCCGCTCCCCAGACAGAGCCCGGACAGGCTCTTTGACGTGGACTGCGGTGCCCTCGCCACAAGGGGGACTTCATCCCTGAGCCTGATGGCAAAGCGCCCTGACGTGACAGCCAAGTCTCTGACTCTCTGTGTCCCTGTCCCCGTCCCTGTCTCTCACCTCCCCCAATCTCCCCTGTATCCTCCGCGTCTCTGTCTGTCTCCATCTTACCTCTGACTCTGTCTCCCGCCCGCGGCCCCCGCCTCTGTCTCTCTCACCTCCTCGCTCCCTGGCCCCCCCGCCCGTCTCTGTCTCTGGTCCCTCCCCCGTCCCCCCGACCTGTGACTTCCTGCCTCAAAGTAACACCAAGTAAAATGACACAGCGCGAGTTAAGTCACCCGGTGTTAGGGAGTCACACACCGCCAGGCGGCGCTGGGCCCCGACAGGGACACAGCGAGCCCCGGTCCTCTTACCCCTCGCGCGCCCTCCAGCCCCGAACCCCCCGGGTGGGCTCTGGGTCTCAGGTGGCCAAGAAGCACTTCCCAGGCAACAAGCGTCCGCAAGCTCCAAGGGTCGCTTCTCCCACTGGGAATCAGAGGTGGGTACAGGTGGGCTCGCCGTGTTGGGGTGTCAGCCCTAGCCCCCCCAAACATGGGCTAAGGACTCCGATTTCATGTACTTTATCCACCTTTCTGAATAAAGTGGATGTTGACCAGAAACCCCGCAGCCCGGGCTCTGGAGGGGTGGCGCCTGAGCGTGGGAAGAGGCCCCACCTTGCACGAGCGTCCCCTGCCGGTCAACCTGGAACACGGTGCTGGCCCACAGAGGCGGGAGCATGGGGGCCAGCGCGGACAGGCCCAGCGGGAACTCGGGGTCCTGCACCGCCACTCTGAGCCTCACCACCACGCTTCCCGCCTGGAGAGACACGATCTGCATCCTCAGCTTCCCTCTTCGGTACAGGTCGGAAACCACCGGCGGGAAGGAGCTGGCAACCTGGCCCGGGAGAGGGACGCGGCGCTCAGATGGAGCAGAACCTTCGATCCACGTCTTCCAAACCGCTGAGCGGGCCCCGGGTGCCGCAAAGGGAGGGGCACAGATCCCACGAGTCCGGCTCATAGCCGAGGGGAGGGGCCCAGCCGCCAACCTCTTGGGGCAGCAGAGTCGCCCCCCAGCTCAGGGCACCCTGGGACAGTGGGCCAGGCCTGGGGGGGTCGGGTCTTTGTGGGGATTCAGAGGCCCCGACGGCCAGCTGCCCACCGTGCAGCCCCAGATGTGCGGCTCATCCTGGGTGCCTTGGAAACTGGTGTGAAGGTAACGTGTGTGCGAGAGACAGAGTGAGCGGCTCTTGGCACCGATGGATGCATTGATGGAGCGGCCAAGAGAGACCGCAGGGCGCAGTCCCATGGCACTGTCCCCTCTTACTGGGCTTGATCCCCCAGGAAATACAGGCACTGCCAGGTGTTCGGGGCCACTTGTGCCTGAGCAACGGAGACACTGCCTGGCCCCGCCTCCCTCCACGCCACCTGCACATACAGGCCAATTACTGCTTAAAAGGCCAGAGAATTCTCTTGGGAGTTCCCGTTGTGGCTCGGTGGTAACACACCCGACTAGAATCCATGAAGGCGTGGGTTCAATCCCTGGCCTCGCTCAGTGGGATAAGGATCTGGCATTGCAGTGGCTGTGATGCAGGCCGGCAGCTGCGGCTCCAATTCCACGCCTAGCCTGGGAACCTCCATATGCTGCAGCTGTGGCCATAAAAAGCCAAAAAAAAAAAAAAAAGACATTTTGGCCCCAAATCTAGATTAAGTGTCCCATAAAGGAGGCATCTTGAGTAATTTCTGCAGATTTGGGCTTGCCCCTCCCCAGCCGTGGTGACAGGCACTTGTCCCACTGCCACACAGGCAGGCTGGCTCCGGCTTCCGACTCGGACCCTCGGAAAGCTCCCTCCAGGGCTTTACCTCGTGCAGGAGCTGCCGGGAGAAGTTCTGGAACTCGGGGCTGAGGCGGTCCAGCAGCCGCTCGTCCAAGCTGCGGTTTAGGATCTTCACTGTGACTTGGAACAAACGGGCCTCTGGGGCAGATGACAACGCATGTCAGCCGGAATCCGGTGAACATGAGTCACGCGCTTTTCTGTCAACAGTTTCCAACATCCCCTATGCTTCGGAGGGGACGTCTTTAGAAAACAGACTGAAGCGCGAGTCTGAGGTTTGGGTGTCAAGTGGGGAGAAACCAGCGTGATACACACAACCCTCTAGGCTGGAGCCAAGGAAGCTCAGACATAATCACACGCTTCCAAGGCCAGAGCCGGGAGCAAGGGCCACAGCAGCGGGAACTGAGGTTCAGCCAGTGCACGTGGGGTACGCAGCCCCGCCAGCAATTCCTCACGTGGCACGGCCGCTATTCCCTTGGCTGCTGCTTCCCAGCCAGGCCCCCAGCACCCGGCTGAGTGACTGGTCCTGATCTGCCTTGGACTCTGCAGCTTTCCCGCCGAAGCTCCCATCTTTAGAGAGCCTGCTCTGTCTCAGGCAAAGTCACAGGCGTGTCACCTTCAAGACAAGCGTCCTTTCCTTTGGACACAAAGCAAAGCTGGAGAAGGCGCGCGATGGCACGTGGGAGCCTGTCCTTCTGGTTACAGAGAGTGACACTCACGCCCTCAACTTCGCTTTAGTAAGAAAGAGAGAGATGGATGGATGGAAGGAAGGAAGGAAGGAAGGAAGGAAGGGAAGGGAAGGGAGAAAGGGAGGGAGGGAGGAAAGCGAGGGAGAGAAAGAAAAGAGAGAAAGAAAGAAAGAAAGAAAGAAAGGAAGGAAGGAAGGAAGGAAGGGGGGAGGGAGGGAGGGAGGGAAGGAAGAGGGAGGGAAGGAAGAGAGGAAGGAAGGGACGCACAGCCACAGCGGCCCCCGCAGCCATGATCTGAATTCTAATGACCTAAAAGCCGCTCACACTTGGCCCCGACCCCGAGTCTCCGCCAGCCAGCCAGCCTTGGGTGGGGGCAGAGCTCATGCACACACCACTTAAGCCCCAGAAATGTCCCTAGCGTTGCACAGTGTACAGATCTGGACCAGAGTTTTCATACAGCGACCTCTGCTCCCTGCTTGCTCTGAACCCCCGGGCTAGGGCTCCCGCCTGCTCTGGTCCCCAACGCCCACTTTCGCATCCAGAGGCCGGCCTAGGCGGGAACTCCCGACCCCTCCTCTGGGCTGTACCCCACTGGGGCCGACACTCCCCGGGGACCGCCGTGTCCAGGCAGAGGCGTGATGGGGTCACGGGGCAGGACTAGGTTTGGTCGCTTGGCATAGTCATGTGCACCAGGCCATCTGCCTTCTGGGCACTGGAATTTCCAACTCATGCTACGTTGTGTTTGACTGGGGGAAAGTGTTCGTTCAGGCTTGGACATGGGGGACACTGTGTTAGCTTCGCCAGAGCACAGAGGGAGAAACAAGGCGTGTGTCCTGAAGATTTTACAGGATGCTCGGCTCTTGGGTTGCAGGAAGTGATACAGACACAGCCGTGTGGCCTTAAGAATGCCCAAAGAAGAGTTCCCGCTGTGGCTCAGTGGGTTAAGAACCTGACCAGCATCCATGAGGATGCAGGTTCGATCCCTGGCCTTTTCGGTGTGTTAAGGATTCAGCATGGCTATGGTGCAGGGGGGCAGCTGCAGCTCAGACTCGACACCTAGCCTGGAAACGTCCACAGGCGTGGCCCTAAAAGAAAAGAAGAGAATGGCCGAGGGTCCTTCGGGGCGTGCGGCTCTCTGCCTGTCCTGCTCTACTACAGTCTGGGCCTCGCTCTGCCGGTGGCTTTACGGCTCCCTCAAACCGCGGAAACATGGGATTCGCAGAGTCCTCATCACGCCAGGGGTCCGAGGAGCCCCCAGGCAGGACGAGTGGAGGGGAGCCGGGGGGCCTTGCGGACCAGGAGTCCTGCTCTGGGACTCGGAACGTCCCACTGCCACCCGGGAAGCCTGGGGCCACGTCCACGACCACGCCTGCCCTGCGCATCGGAAGCGCAGCTCTTCGAACCACAGGGGCCGGCGGAACTGGGTTAGAAGGACAGACTCGCTGATGATGGTTTCAGACTCGTGGCCTTACCGGTCCTGACGGTGAGCATGCTGGTGACCTCGGCCCCGCACGCCCGGTGGCCGGTCTGCACTCTGTACAGCACTCCGGCCTCCAGCCCGGCCACCTCCAGGCTCGTCCCCCAGGTGCTGGCCTTCCTGAACAGCTCCTCGCCCCTGAAGACCCGCACCTGGAAAGTGCGGTTCTGGGTGGAATTCAAACTCCAAGACACTTGAAAGCTGCTGCTGGTGACATTGAAGATCACGTGGTCAGTGATGGGAGGGCAACCTACGGACGCGAAGAGGGAGGAAGGAACAGAAAATGTCAGGGAAGTAACGGAAGCCAGAGTCAGCAGGTGGGCCTGCATCACACCGAGACGCTTCCGCCCAGCAAAGGAAGCCGGCCCCACAGCGAGAAGGCGGCCTGCAGACTGGGAGAAAACACGTGCAAACCAGAGATCTATCTGATAAGGGGCTAATATCCAAAATACGCACGAAAATCATACAACTCATCAGCAAAATAATAATAACCCAATTTAAAAATGGGCAGAGGATCTGAATAGCTGTTTTTCCAAAGAAGACCTAGAGCTGGCCAGCGAGCACAGGAGAAGTCGCTCGGCATCGCCAATCATCCGGGAAACGCAGACGGAAACCTCAGTGAGGCACCACTTCACACGCCGGGGTGGCTACTGTCACAAAGACAAGAGGCGACGCGTGCTGGGGGGGTAGAGAAAAGGGGACCTTGGGCGCCGCTGGCGGGAATGGAAATCGGTGCGGCTACCCTGGAAAACATTTTGGAGTTCCCTCAAGAAATGAAAACTGAAACGACCCTATGATATGGCAACTGCACTCCCAAGCATCTACCTGAAGGAGACGAAATCACCATTTTCGAAGAGCTGCTTGCACCCCTCGTTCACCACAGCATTATTCACAACAGCCAAGCGGTGGAGACGGCCCGAACCACGCTCCCCTAAAGTTCGCGGGTTGGGTTCTAACCCCCAGTACCTCAAAACGTGACCATGTGGAGGCTGAGTCTACTGAGAGGCTTTAAAGTGAGGTCATTAGGCTGGACTCCAACCCAACAGGACTCGTGTCCTTATAAGAAAGAAGAGGACACTAGGACACAGACACACAGAGAGACCAGATGAGGCCCCGGGGAGAAGATGGCCTACACGCCAAGAGGCCCGAGACGGCACCAGCCCGGCCACCAACACCCCAGCCCTGCCGACATCCCAGCCTCCTGACAGTAAGAAAGCAAATGCCTGCGGCTGAAGCTGCCCAGTTGGTGGCGTGTGTTACAGTGGCCTGAGCAGGTTAACACATGGCGTGACGTTTCCGCGCTTCATCTATAAATACGATCTCAGCACCAATTCAAAGGGCCCGCTCTTCTGATTCACCAGGACTTAGTCGCCTGCCCTAAGGTGTCTGCTCAGCTGGGGACAACGGCCCGCGGGAAGCAGGACTCAGGAGTCAGGCTGAGGGCCCCCGTGTTTTCACACCAAACGCCACGCTCCGTCAGTGGGTTAAGGACCCGCTGTTGTCACTGCAGTGGCTCAGGTTTGATCCCTGGTCTGGGAACTTCCGCATGCCGTGGGTGCGGCCAAAAAAATAAAATCCGTGCTTTAGGGAGCAACGCTCTGAACACAATCGCCGATATGTATTTCCATGCTCAAATGGAATTCAGTCTCTTTGGAGGGAGAAAAACTCTGGCTTTACAGCAGGCCCCTGGTAAATAAGAATTACACCAAAAGTAGGGTGGCCCTCGGCCTAGGCGCCAACATTTTTATAGTAGAATTTGCGGTCTATAGAAATAAACTGTGAAGAGATTTAAAAAAAAAAAAAAAAAAGAACCTTTTTTGCAAAACCATAGGAAAGAATTAAAATCTCTGTCAAGTTTCGAAAAACCTTCACATAAGGATTCCTAGGCTGTTTGCTTTCTAAAATTATGAAAAAATTGTCTTTCCAACAAACGGGTGGGCTTCCTTTCAGTGAAAATTAAAACTGGTACCATTCAACGCATTTCCCTCTTTGCCTTGGCTGCCAAGAAGCTCTGGATCCAGCTTAGTGCCCCACTCTCGTCCTGCAGCTCAGTCCTGCCACGTCCTCCCCGCGCTGCCCCATCAGGAGCCCCCCAGAGCCCCGTGAAGCAGGGCTGTAAACTGCCAGACGCTCCAGGCAGAGGAGAGCGTGCGCGCGCGCGCGCACACACACACACACACACACACACACACACACACACACACACCCCGACCCTGTCTAAATCCTCACAGTTTCCTGAAAACTCTCCTTGCCTGGGGAGGTCGGAGTGCTTTAAAGAGCAGACATCTGTCCTTTCACTGAATTGTCCAGCGATTTTCTGTACTATTGTCTTATAAACAATTTTCATTCTTTACGACGCTGTCCTTTCTTTGGCTGGGGACGAGCCAGCAGCTCGGGCCCTGAAACCGCTGGTCTCACCCCCAGCTCCCTGCTCACACTCACGAGGACCCTGAAGTCCAGAAGACCCCCAGTGACAACCATGTGGCTTTTCTATCTGTTCCCCAGGGACGGGTCTCTCTGAAAGAGGAAGGAAGGGCTAAAACCGTCCTGAAACTTCACTCAAAGCACTGAAGGTTCTGATGCACGTGGTCAAACCACGCGGCCCCAGACAGGTTTCAGTCCCACGGGCAACGGCACAGCAGCCGGCAAACGGGACAGTGGGGCCGAGCACGAGGCCCGGGGGCCAGGACAGCAGCGTCCCACCAGCTTCCGGGCTGTGACACCGCCTCCTGGTTGCCAGTGGGCGTCAGACTAGATGTGGGACCCAGAAAACCAGTCCAGGCCACAGGCCTATGTGCAGCCCTCTCCTAGCACGTTCTAGAGAGTGCCTCCAAGCTGGGGGTGAAAAGAGAAAAGGTCCCCTCGGCATTGGGAGGAGCCTGGGGACTGGCGGGTATCGGGCTGGCTGGAGACACAGTCAATCTTTTCTTTGTCTTTCTAGGGCCACACCCGTGGCACATGGAGGTTCCCAGGCTAGGGGTTGAATCGGAGATGTAGCCGCCAGCCTATGCCACAGGCACAGCCATGCCAGATCTGAGCCACGGCTGCGACCAGCACCACAGCTCACGGCAACACCTGATCCTTAACCACTGAGTGGGGCCAGGGATCGAACCCAAATTCTCCTGGATACTAGTCAGGTTTGTAACCCACTGAGCCACGACGGAAACTCCCTCACATTCATTCTTTAACTTAAGATGCCAGGAGTTCCTGTTGTGACTCAGCAGGTTACAAAACCAACTAGTATCCAGGAAGATTCAGGTTCGATTCCTGGCCTCACTCAGGGGGTTAAGGATCCGGCGTTGCCATGAGCTGTGGTGCAGGTCGCAAACGTGGCTCAGATCCCGCGTTGCTGTGGCTGTGGTGTAGGAACCTGATTCGACCCCTAGCCTGGGAACCCCCATATGCTGCAGGTGTGACCCTAAAAATTAATTACTACGCCGGGGGGTCCCCGGATCCCTGGGCTGAGGAGCTGCCAGGCGGGCATTTCTATGGCTGAAAAAGCCTCCAGGGCATCTGCCAAAGTCCGTCTGTGGTTTCTGCAGCTCAGACACTGTGAGCTCGTGGCCTCTCATCCACAGAAATAAATCTCTCCAAGGAAAGGCTGATCACTGAGTGTTTGTTTAGCCCTTTACCCAATGTGCTACCTCGAAGCCAAAACAGACCCACAGATGCAGAACAGACTTGTGGCTGCCAAGAAGGACAGGGAGAGACCAGGAGTTTGGGGTCAGGAGATGCGAACTATTACATTCAGAACGGATATGCGGCGGTCCCGCTGCCCAGCGCAGGGAACGACGCCCAGTCCCTCGGGACAGACCAGGATGGAAAGGAATACAAGGAAGCGAATGTCTGTACACGTGTGGCCAGGCTACTTTGCTGTACAGCGGAAACCGGCACCGCGTTGTAAGTCAACTCTGTTATTTTTTTATGGCCACATCCGCAGCACATGGAAGTTCCCAGGCCAGGGACAGAATTCGAGCCCTAGCCGCAACCACGCTGGATCCTTTAACCCACTGCTCTGGGCCAGGGATCAAACCCTCGCCTCTGCAGGACCTGAGCTGCTGCAGTTGGATTCTTAACCCAATGTGCCACAGCAGGAACTCCCAACTATACCTTAACTAAATGTGTACATATACATAAGGTATACATACATACATAAACATCTATATTATCTTGAGGCATCTGCAATTGTCCAGATTCTATAATGTTTGACCAACTACAGGGGAAGTTCATGTGGTTTGACATTTACTGAACATCTGCTAGGTGCCAGCACTGCCCCAGCCAGTGATGGAAACCGGGACGGATTAAGGGCCACAGCGATTCCAGACACACGCACAGGATGTCCAAGCCGGCATGGGGGGCCTCACGGCAACAGTGGGGATATGGGGCCGTGGGGGCACTCTCGGGGCTACGGGCACCCCGAGAACCCCATCAGGCTGCCGTCCAACCGCTCCCACCGGCCGAGTGCCATGCGCTCCGGGAACACCCCTCCGCGCGCTCTCCCAACAACACTGCGTAACGGGTTCTACTGCGGTCCCATTTCACAGAGGATGAAACTGAGGCCTAGGAAGGGCAAGTAGAGAGTCGATGCCAAAGCTGTCCAAGAAGAGGTGAGGGCAAAATTCCCGTGCTGGAATCTAAACTATCTCCCAGCGGGAACAGACTGGATAATAACCTCCAAAGACAGCAGCGAATCGACTCCTTGGGAAAAGGGGCTTTGCAGGTGGGATAGAGTTCAGGATCCCGACCACCCTGGGTTACCCAGGTTGGCCCTCAACGCTGTCACAAGACAGAGTCAGCCAAGTGGACGCGCGCAGGGGGAAGGCCACGCACAGCAGGAGTGGGGGGAATTGAGGCTGTCGGCCTTGAAGATGGCAGTGACGTGGCCACCAGCCAAGGGATTCAAGCAGCCCCCGGAAGGAGGGGACGGCAGAGCAGGTGCCCCCCAGAGCGTTTGGAGGGAACCCTGCCCGCTCCTTGTCTTGCACCCAGCAATACTACGGCTGCTTCTGCCCTCCAGAACTGGGGGAGAAGAGCCTTCTTTTGTTTCAACCGCCAAGTCTGTGGGGCGTTGTCACAGCCGGCGCAGGAAATGAATCCACCTCTTGACCCTTCCTCAAGC
Source organism: Catagonus wagneri (assembly GCA_004024745.2). Taxonomy (NCBI): domain Eukaryota; kingdom Metazoa; phylum Chordata; class Mammalia; order Artiodactyla; family Tayassuidae; genus Catagonus; species Catagonus wagneri. The sequence continues at coordinate 10,756,027 of PVHT020000170.1, read as the reverse complement.
AGTTTTCCAGGCCGTGGTTGGGGGGACGGCAGGACTTGCTAGAAAGTTCTCTTGTGTTGCTGCAAAACCGGCCAACCCCTGACCTACTAAGACTGATCCCTCTTCTGGAGGACAGACCTCAAGGTACCTTCAGCCGGAAATGCTCCTTCATTCCTGACCCTTCTGCCTTCCCTACGACCTGGATTTCAGTTCACTGCTCAGGACATTGCCTGTCGCCACCTCTGGCCGGGCCACATCCTTCCATCTTAAAATGCGGCCCCAGAAAATAAACCCACCTCTTGCTCGTGTCTGATCCCAGGGCACCGCTGCCCTGTGGCCCTTGCAGGCCACGGCTGTGAACCCGAACTCAGGGGCAGATGTCTGCCGCAGCGAAGCATGTGGGATTCTCTGTGTCCACGGGGAGGGGCCCTCGCTTCTCGCAGGCAGCCCTGACCTGGGCCTGGAGGGGCAGGAAGAGGGCTGCCGAGGACTCGGGCTCTCCCGCGATCTCGCACGGCAGGCTCTGCGCCCCTTTAACCCCCGGGCCTGTCTGCTGAACCCCTGAACCTTGTCGAGGTACCAGAACTGAGGATTCAAGATATAGAGTGTTCCGTTGTCGAAAATCTGGTTGTAGGTCAGGTGTGTGACCTTGAGCAGCCGTTCTTGGCAGCCTGGCGGCCTCTCCAGGGTCAGCCTCGTCCTTACCAAGGAGCCAACTCAGAAGACGGTCTTGATGGAGCTGAAGGGCCATCAGGCTCCAGCTGGGGAGGGGACCGTGCTGGAAGGAGCTGGGATACGGTTCCACTCCGTCCTCAGAGCAGAAGGCGTTCCTGGGACATTAAGTGGGAACCGGGCAAGATTTCTTGGGGGTTTTATTTTGTGCAAGAAACCAGCTGCCCCAAGATTCATTAATCGGGTGACGAATTTCACAAGAAAAGCATCTGAAATGTGTGCTGTCTTTTCCACAGATTTGTGCCTCTAACTTATTCCAGCAGATTGCTCATTTTTTATATTAGCTTCTAAATTTAAAACATGTGCTGGTTTCCCTCAGCAATATGCAATCGGAATTCCCTGGAGATTTCTGATCTGGAGACGCCGGCTTGGCCTTTTCTGTCCCGCTGGGGGTAACGTGGGGCCGGCGGCTTTCCCTGTTTGTGTCCCACTGTCGCACAGGCCTTTACCTGAGGGGCAGCGGGGCACTCCGGCTGCTAAATCTCCCCCCAGGGCCTGACGTTGGTTCCGATGCCTGAGCAGAGAACTTTCAGTAACTGATCCAACTTTCGGGTCTCACTGGGGGGGGCAGGATGCTCCCCGCAGAGGCCACAGGCCAGGGCACGTCGGCTAATCTGCAAAGCTCTGCGGGCACGTTCGAGCACATGCACCGGTCCAAGCAGACAGAGCCCTGAGGCACAGGAGACGAGCGTTTTGTTGCCAGAGGTGGGGCTGGGAGGTGACCTTTTTTTTTTTTAAATCCCAAACTTGAGGAATAGCCACCACTCACTCACCCCTCTTCCCTTAAAGTGAAAGGAACATGCGGATTAAATCGGTAATTCAGGGAATTCCCGTCATGGCGCAGCAGAAACAACCCAGCTGGGAACCAAGAGGTTGCAGGTTTGATCCCTGGCCTCGCTCAGTGGGTTAAGGATCCAGCATTGCCGTGAGCTGTGGTGTAGGTCGCAGACTCGGCTTGGATCCGGCGTTGCCGTGGCTGTGGTGTAGGCTGGTGGCTGCAGCTCCAATTCGACCCCTAGCCTGGGAACCTCCATATGCCATGGGTGCGGCCCTAAAAAGACAGAAATAAATAAATAGATAAATAAATAAATAAATAAATAAACAGTCAATTCAAAGCCGGTTCTAACCATTTTCTCCATAACCACTTCACAATGTCAGCAAAGTTCCAGTTTTTAGCCGGAATGTTGGAGCGACCTAAGCCCCCGCCCCCCCGGAGGAAACAGCGAAGCGCGTCACACCATGACTGTAGCACACCACTCTTTCTCAACCACTGAAAATCGTAATTACGAAGGGACCAGCTTGCTTCCTGGAAAACTTTACATGACACAGCGGCAAGCAAAGAGAGCAGAATACAAAACTGCATACGTGGCAGGATTTAAACAAGTCAAAAAAAAAAAAAAACTGGGAGGGAAAGGAACAGAAAAAAATAAAAATGATGTGCAAGGGTTCTGAGGCGGGAGGGACTTCTCCTCCTGAGTTTAGAATGTTGGTAAAGTAATAAATCAGATCCTTTTTTTGTTTTTCTTTTTTTGTCTTTTTAGGGCCACACCTGCAGCACATGGAGGTTCCCAGGCTAGGGGTCGAACTGGAGCTGTAGCCGCCAGTCTACACCACAGCCACAGCCACGTCAGATCCAAGCCGCGTCTGCGACCTACACCACAGCTCACAGCAACCCTGGATCCTTAACCCACTGAGCAAGGCCAGGGATCAAACCCGAAACCTCATGGTTACAGTTGGATTCATTTCCGCTGCACCAGAAGCGGGACTCTGTTAATCAAATTCTCGAATGAGAAAAGAAAGTTCTAGCAGCCAGGCAGAAGCAGGTGTATCTGCCTCTGGGCTGAACTGTGTGAAAGGAAGTAGCAGGTCCACCCAAAGCCTATTCTGCAGCCTCCTCTCGGGCCACCTCTGCCTCTGCTGTGCACCCAGGTGTCCTGGGGAGGCCAGTGGCCACTTCCCAGATGCCCGTCCCCCACCAGGCCACTGCTTCCTGCCTTTGTCCCAAGTCACTTGAACTGAAATGAGCCACTGCGTGAACAGAGCACCCCCCCGTGGCGGGGCGCCACCCCACCCACGACGGGACTCCACCCCCCCACGACGGGGCTCCACCCCCCACGACGGGGCTCCACCCCCCTGATGGGGCTCCACCCCCCATGACGGGGCTCCAACCCACCAGGGGCAGCCCTTCCCTAGAGAACAGCCTTGGCCCCTCAGGCCCTGCCCCCTTCACTCTCTGCTCCTCCATCCCTAATGTCTGGGGCTTATCCTCAAGGTCACCCCCTGTCACAGGTGACCGACGGGGACTCAGCCGTCACGGTGCCCTGCCGAGCCTGGTCTCAGCAGAGCCCGTCACCTTTCAGCCGTCTTCCCAACTCCATGGAAATTTCCTCGATGGCTCATTGGCTAAGAGGAGTCACGTGGCCCCCCACCTGTGGGGAGGTTGGGAAATGTGGTCTTTTCAACCGGCTCATTTCCACACAAAAGCCCGTCTCGACGTGTCACTAAGGAAGGAGAGAGTGGATCGGGGGTCTGCCAGGCCCCCTCGGGTCGATGCGGCCAGCAGCGGAGCACACCTGAACACAGGTGTGGGGGTTCCCGGCAGCGGCGGGGTACCCCAGAGCTCCTGTCTTAGACACCGTCCCACACAGGTCCGCGTGCTCATCACCTGCCTGGCGGCCGCAAAAGGAAGGACAACACATGGGAGAACAAGACACCGCCCATGGAGCATCAGAGTCTTGCCAAAAAAGAAGTCAGGGGAGTTCCCGTCCTGGCGCAACAGAAGAGAATCCGATTAGTATCCATGAAGATGAAGGTTCGATCCCTGGCTCTGCTCAGTGGATCAGGGATCTGATATTGCCGTGAGCTGTGGTGCAAGTCACAGACGTGGCTCGGATCCCACGTTGCTGTGGCTGTGGTGTAGGCCGGCAGCTACAGCTCTGATTTGACCCCCTAGCCTGGGAACTTCCATGTGCTACAGGAATGGCCCTAAAAAAAAATTATGAAAAAGTTGAGACCATTAGAAACCTTAACACACTGGGCATTTGATGATATTAAGGAATTACTGTTTTGGTTTTTAAATAGGGACAGATGAAGTGATACGAGCAAGTGGCTTCAAAATGATGGAGGAGCGGGAGGGAGGGCTGACGGGAACGGATCAGAGCCAGACGGGGTCTGAGAGCATCGGGGGTTGCTGTTACACCGCTCTCCCTGTGTTTCTATTTGTCGGCAGTGTTCTGGAGTAAAAATTACAAGTCCCCATGGCCTGCCACTTCTGCACCACACGGGCCCGCCTGGCTCTGTCCCTCGGAGCCAACCCCATCCTCTCAGGTCCGTCCCCACCGGCCTCCTGGTTCCTGGTTTCCACGCACACACACCGCTGGGCCCTGACCTGACTCCGTGTAGCTTCCCACGGCTGCTGTGACGAACTACCACATCTAGTGGCTTAAAGCAAGAAAAACTGGCTCCTGCCGCTCTGGAGGTCAGGAGTCTACACCCAGGTGGGGGCAGGGCCGCGTTCCCTCCGGCTCCTTCCTGCCTCGGCCTCGAGGCTCCACGCCCCGCGGCTGGCGGTCCCTCTCCACCCGCCAGGCCAGCAGCACGGGGCTTCTCCCATCCCTGCCTCCCTCGTCCCGTCGGCTCCCTCTGGCTCTGACCCTCTGGCTCCCTCTCCTACGGACCCCGGTGATGACACTGGCGTCCAGATGGTCCAGGACCATCACCCGTCTTGAGGTCCCCAGCCTAATCCCACCGGCAGAGTCCCCGTGGTGTGCGAGGCGCCACTCACGTGCTGAGCCGGGACGTGGACTCCTTTGGGGACGTCCCTCAGCCCTCCTTGTCCCTTGTCAGCCTCACGACTCCCTCCCACACTCCTGAAGGTCACCCTGTCTGAGGAGCGGGCCTGGCCACTGCACCTGAGACAACACACCCAGGCCCCGCCCCACTTGTCACTCTCCTATGTCATTTTTCTTCATCGCAGAACTGTCACCCCATGTTCTATATTTGTCCATGACTTTGTCATCTTCCCCGCTGACCTATGCATTCCAAGGGACTGAGGGCTCGTGGACACTGGAGAATCACCATTTAAGCAATGCCTGGTGCATAGCAGGTGCTCATTAAAATGTGTCCCGTATTAAAATAAAACTGTAAATTTCTTATTTGCCTCAAAAATTAAAATAAATAAAAATAAAATAAAATGTGTCCCATAAGTGAACAGATGCTCGCCTGACCCTCACCACCCGTCCATGCTAGCGGAACCTTCCACCTGCTGACCTCTCACTCGCCATCCCAGCTGCCAGCCAGGCACCTGCACCTGCAGCCTCGCCCCCTGCAGGCAGCCCCGCAGGCTGCAGGCATCACGCTCCCCTGAGCCGCATGGTCACCGGAGCAGCTGCAGGAGACTGTGATCCCCAGCCAGGGGGGAGCGGAGAGAAGCGATGCCAAGGGCAGCTGCCCTGAGGAGAGAAGGCTTAAACTGGGTCCCGGGGCTGCAAGAACTAGCAGCGTCTCTCCCAGGTGTGCTCTGGCATCCCCGGCTTTGAGAAGGACCCTCCTGGAAGCCCACCGGTTCTCCAGATTCTGCTCAGTCTCTCCGAGCCCCTTCTCAGTAAACGTCTATGAAGCAGCACCTCTCCTTGGCTCCTGGAAGCTGTCTCTCCTGTGCTCTCCCGCCTCACTCCGTCTCTGCACGCACCTCTCCCGTACTGACATCTAAGTCTCGGGATTCCTTCCCTTCTTGCCCGGAGTGCAGATGCCACCTGCACACCCCAGGTTACTGCGGCCCAGCCCCGCTCTGAGCTCCAGCACCAAAGAGCCAACTCAGGCAGCACCTGCCGTCTCCCTTCCGCCTCCCTCTCCGTGTAAACTGCATCGTCATCTTCCACGGCCCCTGCGGAACGGCCATCTCTCCACCGCTGGACCAGGACACGCTGCCCTATTCTCCTCTTCCTCTCCTGCATCTCATTAGTCACTAAGTCCCACGGCTTTCGTTTCCGAAATGTTCCTTGAACCCATCTCCCCCCATTACCTTCTCCCACCTACACTGCAGCTCTCTGCACTTTTCAAATTACAGTTGTTTCTTATTCGGAGTCACTCACATGCACCAGCATCCATCACCGACCCAACCGGCACAGAGCTGGGACTTCCTTTTCAGTGTGTACCCAGCACTCAGCACATTTTTCACCATCTAGGTTGACCACGCAATTCCAGGGGCAGAGTCCGGGTAATTCCTGGGGCCCAGTGTAAGCAGCAGTCACACCCCCTTCACTCTGAAGAGGGTCCCCATTAAACAAGAGAGTGTACAGGCATCCTGTTTACACACCACCAGCCTGGCAGGCACCTAGCACGTTCTCTACCAAGTTTCTGGAGAGCAAAGGTTATGATCTGTTCATGTGTGTTTCTTTTACCAGCACCTGCCACAATGAATGACATATAATCATCTGTTAACTCAAAGAATGAAGGCAAGAATGGCCCCCCATGGGGCAGGGAACAATATCAATATTTTGTAATAACCTATAAGGGAAAAGAATCTGAACAATATTATATATGTATATGTATACATATACATCGAATATGTATTTTATATGTATATACATAACTGAACCACTGTGCTATACACCAGAAGCTAATACAGCATTGACAATCAACTATACTTCAATTTAAAAAAAGAATAGGAGGTCCGCTGATGGCTCAGTGAATTAAGGACCCGGCATTGACACTGCTGTGGCTCCGGTCACTGCTGTGAGTCACTGCTGAGGTGCAGGTTCAGTCCCTGAACCAGGAATGTTCACATGCCATGGGCATCCCCGCCCCCCAAAAAAGAAGAGCCCAGCACGAGATCAGGAACTCTCAAACGAGCCACAGGTCCGTCCTACCCTCCTTGCAAGCAGAGACAGTCTCGGTGGCTGAGGACCACCTGGCCTGGGAGATGTCAAGACCGTCCTTCTCCACCTGGAGAGCCCGTCACTCACCTTCACACGTGCCGTCCAGCTTCTGGGGACACAGGGCCGGCACCTCGGGGCGACGGGCACACCGGTAGGAGCCCTCCGTGTTTACACACAGCTCCCCTCCCGAGCAGGCGTTGAGCTCATCATAGGAGCACTCATTTACATCTGTTGAAAAGGAGAAGAGGTGAGAACGCTCATCAGAGACATTGGTTGTTCTCACTAACCTCCAAACTCTTTCACAGGAGCAGAGGAAGAGGGTCAGGCCACGGTCCCAAGGGCCTCTGGACACCCTGCTTTAGAGGCCCGATCAGCCCCCAGCCCCGGTCACTGGGGCAGCCGATCCAAGGCTCAAGGCACAGCTCTGGGTGCTTGGGCGGCTGCTGTTGGCTCAGCAAGTAACTTCGGGGCTGCAGTCAAGTCTGAAATGATAGGATCTAGGGAGTTCCCGTCGTGGCTCAGCAGAAACAACTCCGACTAGGATCCATGAGGATGCAGGTTGATCCCTGGCCTCACTCAGTGGGTAGGGGATCTGGCGTTGCCATGAGCTGAGGTTCAGGTCACAGACACTGCTTGGATCTGGTGTTGCTTTTGTAACTTGGATAGGCTTGCAATTGTAACTCTGATCTGACCTCTAGCCTGGGAACTTCCATATGCCGCGGGTGCAGCCCTAAAAAGCAAAAAGAAAAAATGAAATGATGGGGTCTAGACCTCCTCCCCAAGCATCAATCCTGCAGACGGCAGTGCGTGGACAGAAACGGGGCGGAGCGGCCCCGACGGCCCCCTTCCTCGCCTGTGCGGCGGGAGCGCCAGCTCAGAACAGCTGGACCAGCTCCTCCGTGACCAGGACAGAGCGAGACGAGGAGAGGTCACGTCTCCATTTCATCAAAGCCAGATGGAAACAAGGTCATCGTGGCACCAAGTACCCAGCCCTCTCTTGGCCACCGCGAGAGGCTGCTGGTTCTTCACCAATCACAGCGCATCCTCACGCCGGCCGCCCCGCCCCTGGATGAGATTCACCGAGACGCCCAATCACAGACGCGCGTCCGCCGTCCGCAGCATCCAATCCGGAACGAGCCCCACTTCCTCACTCCCCTCCTCACCCACAGCACCCGGTCAAAGCCAAGGACCATAACGGATCCTGTCTCCCACTGCGACGCTCGCAGTCCCCGCCCTGTGCCTTCGCCTCCAGATCCCCGGGGTCCCCGGACGGAGGGCCTGTCTGAGCACAGAGACAGGCACTTGGCATACTGGCACCAAGTGCTCAGTGTGGTTTTCAAGAACATTGGTGGAGTTTAAAGGGAATTAACTGCCGTCATTAAACTCTCCCTGGACCCCAGGCCCTGGCATGGTGATGTGTGACCTTCAGTGTCACAGAAGGAGCTTCTTGAGCAAGAGCAGCCCAGGAATGCAGCAAATTGCCAACGCCTCCTGTTGCGGGGAAAAAAAGTTCCACACTGTCCACGGCAAAGCCCAGCCACTGAAACAGGTCACGTGGGCCACGGCCAAAGGCATTTACTGTCTGGCCTTTTTTAGAAAGTTTACTGACCCCTGATATAGATCCTCCTCCAAAAAACAAAAAAAAAAAAGAATGAAATAATGCCATTTGCAGCGACATGGATGGACCTAGAGACTCTCAGACTAAGTGAAGTAGGTCAGAGACAAATATCTATGACATCACTTATAGGTGGAATCCTTTAAAAATGGCTGAGATGACCTTATTTACGAAATAGAAACAGACTCGCCGACTTCAAAAACAAACTTATGGCTACCAGAGCAGAGGGCGGGGAAGGGATGGGGAGGTCTGGGGAGGACACAGGCACCTTGCTGTCTATGGACTGGAGGGTCAGCAGCGCCCTGCTGCTCTCCTGCACTGGGAACTCTACCCAGTGTTCTATGATCATCTATGTGGGAAAAGAATCTGAAAGAGAACAGATGCGTGTACATGAATAACTGAATCAAGAGTTCCCGTTGTGGCTCAGCGGAAATGAACCCGACTAGCATCCATAAGGACACAGGTTCTATCCCTGGCCTCACTCAGTGGGTTAAGGATCCGGCATTGCCGTGAGCTGTGGTGTAGGCCGCAGATGCAGCTCAGATCCCACGCTGCTGTGCCTGTGGTGTAGGCCGGCAGCTGTAGCTCTGATTTGACCTTTAGCCTGGGAACCTCCATATGGCACAGGTGCTGCCTTAAAAAGACAAAACAAAACAAAAAGTTTAACCGAATCACTTAGCCGTACAGCAGAAATTATCACAACACTGTAAATCAACTATACTTCAAAAAACTTTTAAAAATGAAAAAAAAAGAAAGAAAGAAAAGACCAGGTAATTTCTTCCAGAAACGCATCTGTGTGCTTTCCCAGGCTCAGCTTTGTGCAGATTCTGCTGCCAGAGCCTCTGGATACAAGGGTGCTCTTGGCGAGGGTGGGAAGAGGCGGGAGGGGAATTTGGGAGCCCACGATCTGAGGTTGTGCCTGTGCTGCTCCGGGTTGCGTCCTCCAGCCCCACCCGGAGAGAAGGAGACGCTGGGCCTGGGGGCTGCGGAGGGGACAGAGAAGGGTAGCAAAGACAGTGCTGGAGCAGAACCCTTCCCAACATTTTGGTTTCGGAACTCGGAGTTCAAACTTTGGGCCACGATGAGCTAAAGATGGATCGGGCCAGCCCCCGCCTACTGGGTGACTCCTCCCTCCTGCGGCCCCGCTCCCACCCCAGGGGACACCGACAGAAGCCCCACCTTGAACCTGGACGCCAACCACTTCATAGATGCGCTTTGCCATGCCGTCCAGCGCCGCAGAGACGTGAGCCACCGACACCGGCTGTGGCAGGCCCAGCAGCAGCCAGGACACCGTGGTTGAGGTGTCCCAACCGGCTGAGTGCAGGTGGTAGACAGCCACGTCCAGCGGCTGCAGGGCACCAGTGACCTGTGAAATCAGAGGCAGGGTGTCAGACAGTGGAACGGTGCTTCCAGGGGACAGACTGGGAGACAGAGGCCCAAAGATCTTAAATTGATTGTACACACACACACACCATTCTCCTGTGCAGATAAAAAAAAAAAAAAATCTACAATATTTTTCTTTTCTCATCATTCCAATAACAGTCCTGCAAAGCGGATTTTACATCCTTTTGGGTTGAACAGTGGCGCCCCCATAAAACTCTCCATGTTGGGGTCCTAAGCCCCCAGAACCTCAGAATATGGCCCCTGAGGGGACAGGGCTGTGGCAGAGCGAGCAGTGAGGGTGAGGTCATGAGGCTGGGCCTCGTGGTGTCCTTGTGCAAAGAAGTTTGGACACGGACAGACACTGGCAGAAGGATGTGAGGACGCAGCGAGAGCTGGGGGAGCCACCTGAAGGGGACCTCCATCCGCCAGCTCTGCCACCGCAGCCCCAGGGAGAGACCCCGTCAGCGGGACCCCCGGCCCTGCCCTTGCCGCTGCTGACAGAGAAGCAGGGCTGGAATGAGGGAACTAGACATCAAGCCCCGTGGGCTCTCTTCTGAAGTTTAACGATCCCTTTTCTCGTTTCCTACGAATTCTTTTTGCTCCCCTCTAGCATTTCAAAGCCTCAAGCTACAGTTTGCCCTGCGACGCCGGGGGGAAGGAACGTGACCACCCAGGCTCCTTCACAAAACGGGCTTTGGCAGGAAAGGCCCAGTCAGGGGACCAGACAGGGCTCTCGGGGCCCTGGGACCCGCATCCTCCTCAGCAGACCTGAAACCCTTCACAGGAAGGCAGAGCAGGAAGCCAACACTGGCCTCGTGCAAATCCCTTGGTCAGGTGCCCAGCACCTGCTGCGGCCAGGAGCCCGTGTGGACAGGCCCCTCCTGCGAGGAGGGACGCAAGCTACACTCCAGAGGAGACAACAGGAACCTGGGACAATAACGTCCAGCAACCAACAACCACGACAGCTCAGAAGCGACACGTATCAGCACCGTTTAACGTTCTTCACGTGCGCTGTCTATACCTCACAGCCGCTGTCTCAGGGAGGACTCTTCCTGGTCAGTGGAGGAGATACCGAAGGCACAGAGAGGTTAAGTAACTCGCCCAAGGTCACACAGCTGATGAGTGACAGCACTGGGATTTGAATCCAGCAGTCTGGCTGCAGAGCCACACTTTACTGGGCAATTAGGCATCTCCAACCCTCCAATAAACTAAGAAGAAAAAAAAAATCACTTCCAGCCGGGGCACTAAGGGCTTCCAGGTGATGTTTGCGAATATCTCCCAAGCCCTTTTACTGGGCGGCCCAGGGCAAGCCGAGGACCGCGCCGTCTGTCCCGGGCCCACCCCCACTGACTCCGGGTCTGACAGTGTAACAACTGGGACGCATCTACGGGACCTGACCGTCAGCCAGGACCAGCCACACCGCGTGTGGGGCCCAACCCAGAAGGAAAATGCTAAGCCTTTCAAGAGGCAAGAGCCGAGCATTACGGGAAACGCAGGGCCCTTCCAAATGGGGGCGACCGTGCCGGTCACCTCCCTGTGAGGCCGTCTTGGGGTCAGGCCACCACCCCACGAAGGCAGCAGAGGGTGGTAACAAGCAGCGTGTGCCCACCGCCAGGCTCCCAGGACCAGAGGGACCAGCGCGGTGAAGACGTCCTGACGGCAGGTGCTGCCCAGGCGTCAGAAAGCGCCCAGGCGGGGACTCTCCCCCAGGGACAGCCTTGCCCCTCGCGGGACCTTTGGCGGCGTCCAGGACAGTTTTGGTTGTCACAACGGGGCATGCTTCTGTGTCACGTGCGTAGAGGCCAGGCATGCTGTGAATCCTAGGGGGACAGGCAGCCGCACGACAAAGAGCCACCAGCCCCAAGGGCGAGGGGGAGGAGCCGGTCTGCAGGCCCCCATCCCAGCACTTCTAGAACCTCTGCAGAACGCCCTAAGGTGGCGGCTGGAGCTGGGGGTGGGGGCTGGGGGGGAGGTGCATGAGGACACAGCTCCGGGCTGGGGTGTCTGTGCCTGCGAACTTTTGTTTAAGCCACAGACCTTGTAAGGGGAAGGGGCTCCGTGCTCGACGGGGTGGCGCCCGAACGCCCTGTACCTCACATCACACCAAACTGCACACGCCCAAGAGCGCGTTTTATTGCACGAAAATCATACCTCCTTAGAGCCTTGGGTCTTTTTTGTTGTTGTTTTAGCTTTTTAGAGCCACAGCTGCAGCATATGGAGGTTCCCAGGCTAGGGGTGGAACCAGAACTGCAGCTGCCGGCCTACACCACAGCCACAGCAACGCCAGATCCCAGCCGCATCTGCGACCTACACCACAGCTCATGCTAACGCTGGATCCTTAACCCACTGAGCGAGGCCCCGGGATCGAACCTGCATCCTCATGGATACTAGTCGGGTTCTTAACCCGCTGAGCCATGATGGGAACTCCCTTAAAGCCATTTTTAAGTAAGAATTCACGTTTGGCTCAGAGTCAGAAACCCCCCCGACTCCCAGCTCCCACCTGTTCACCGGGCGCCCTGCAGGCTCCCCACCCCGCCGCCTACCGCGGAGTGCAGCAGCCTCATGTGGTCCAGGAGCCTGCGGTCCACCTGCAGGAGCGCCTGGAAGTCCATCTTCACCAGGACCGTCACATTGTACTGGAGACTCGCCAGGTTCCTCGCTGGAGCTGCACAAGGCGCTGGGTGAGCCTCAGGCCCAGCACAGGGCGGGGTCGCCAGGGGCCACCGCGGACAGCGTGGCACGCTCCCGGTCTCCGAGCCCCGCTTCTCTGTGTTATGTATGATGCTGCATACACCACGCGCTGTGTGACTGTGTGCAGTGTGCACCAGATAACACTGTCACTCACACCGCGGTGTATGCGGTGTAACAGCGCCATACGCTGTGTGGCGTAATCCTTTGTGTTATACTATTGATTTCTGCTGTACTAACATAGTATATACCACGCTAATACATAACGTATTATAGTATCTACGGTACATTATATACATACTATTCACATATATTTCCTTAGCTCTGAGCCCTGAGCAGTCACTCCCCTGGGGGCGTGCGCTGAGGGCCAGGCCACGGACCTGCCAGATGGGGGTTCGTGCAAGGGATTTGGGGTCCCCACAGGGCAGCCTTACACCTGCCTCCTCTGACACAGCTCGGTTCCCAGCGAGCTCCAGCGGGCCTCCGAGGGCCTCCACAGGCCGACTTGGGAAACTGGGGTCCCCGCTCGCCCGGAACACCTTCCCTGCTCAGGGCCCCAGAGAGCCGGCTCCGCCCCCGGGGGTCGGCGCTGGATTTTGCTGAGTGAAGCGGGCCTCTCCACTCCTCCCGGAGCGGGTCCCAGCCCCGCCCTCGCTCAGCGTCCCGTGGGAGCCCAGCTTTGCTCGGGCCTCGCCCTACCTCGGGGAGTGGGTGCCGTGCAGACGAGGCCCCCCGACACGGGACAGCACTTCCAGAGTCCGGGACAGTCCGCATCCAGGGTGCAAGGCGAGGTGGACGCTTCTGGCCCCACCGCCGGGCAGATTCCAGGTCTGGACGCAAACTCCGCAGACCGATTCAGGGCTGGGGCGGGGGGGCGAGTGACCAGCCATTAGGCCTGTGTTGGTAGCGGAGTCCTTTTTTCTTTTTTTGCTTTTTAGGACCACACCTCCGGCCTGTGGAAGCTCCCAGGCTAGGGATCAAGTCAGAGCTGCAGCTGCCGGCCTACACCACAGCCACAGCAACGCCAGATCCCAGCCGCGTCTGAGAATCACACCACAGCCACAGCAACGCCAGATCCTTAATCCACTGAGCGAGGCCAGGGATCGATCCACATCTTCATGGATACTAGTCAGGCTCTTAACCCACCGAGCCACAAAGGGAACTCCCAGCAGCAGTGTCCTTGATGGGCTGCGTGACACCGCACCGGGTGCCTCCCGGGCCTGGGTGGTCTGTGGTGGTTCTGAGGCGCACGGCGCAGCTGTCTCGAGCCGTGTCCAGGCCAGGCCAGAGCCTCCCCGTGTCCTGCAGACCATCCGTCAAGGGCTGTTCGCTCTGACGCCAACTAGCCTGAGCGTCTCCCCTGGGAGGGGGGCAGCTTCAGCTGGGGGGCCCAGTGTCCCCTTTCCTCTAGGCCTCAGGGGCCGGGTACAGGGGCCACCACCAGCCTCTAGAGGCCCCCTTGCTGCTGGTGTGCTGACCCCTCACTCACTCACTCACTCATTCAACATTTATCGAGCACCTACTATGTGCCACACATGGTACCAGGGCCCAGGACCCAGCAGCGGGCCAGAGGCCAAGTCCCTGCCTTCAGGACACTTAGATTCCAGCAGACAGAGGCCAATATACAAATACAAGTTCAGCTGGATGAAAGCTTCAGGGAGGAAGGCAGGGCCCAGTGGGGCTGGGGGGTGGTGAGTGTGCAGGGAACGCCTGGAGGGGGCCGTCTGGGGGACCAGGGCTGTGACAGGCAGCAGGCAGACAGCAGGGTTGAAGCCCAGCAGGCGGGAGTGTGCGGGGAGGCCAGAGGGCCCCTGGGACGGAACGACGACACCAGGACGTAGAGGGAAATCCAGAGAGTGTGGGATAGAACTGACAGCACACCAGCGTCAGCCTTTCCTGGGCCCAGGGCACTTGGTAACCTAAGAGCTCACGTTAGAGACCCCGGGAGAGGTGGAAAGGGGGACTGCACTGTCTCCAAATCTTTAATCAAAAACTATGTTAGGAGTTCCCTGGCGGCTCAGTGGGTTAAGGACCCAGTGTCACTGCTGCTGCTCAGGTCGCTGTTGTGGGGAGGGTTCAGTCCCTGGCCAGGAACTTCCAGAGGCCACTGGCACAGCCGAAAAAAAAACCAAAACCTATTCTAAATCAAGAGGTTCATCTAAATGAAAGGCAAATACAGGCCACCAAGAAAAGCTGGCTTCCAAAAAGGCTTGCTTGATGGCAACAGAGGGCTTCTGAGTCATAGCTCATCTTAATTTGGAGGAAGCTGGAAACCCCCCGTCCCTGCCTCCCACCCCGGCTGGCCAGCTTACAGAGAGCCCAAGAGAGCACTCCACAGCTCCGACTTGGTAGAAAGTCAAAAATCTGCTTCTTCCCTAACTTGACACGAACGAACCGGGACCACCCAACGCCTGGCCACCCCGGGTCCCAAGGCGGAGATTTGTCCTGCGCCACAGCCCTAAAGACTCCCCAGGGCTGGGGAATAACCAGACAGTAATCCTCCCTTGGCACCCTCCTGCCCCCAAGGGCCCTGGCCGGCAGCCTGGGAGAAACGGGAGGTCTGGGGTCAGCTCCTGGTCCCATGGGGTCCTGGGCCACCATGAAGACGAGCCCGCAGAGCAGACACGCAGGGCGGGAACCGGGCGACAGTGCAGATGCTGAGGGTCCACTGAGACCCCGGCTCTGCTCCCTGGATCCATCCTGGGTTCAGCACCCAGCTTGGGTGTGGCAGCAGCGTTATTTCTAATAACAAGGAACTGGAACCCACTAGACGTTACAGGGCTGGAGATTGCCTCAGGCTGATCCAGCCGTCTGAGGCCAGGTCTTGTGGCCATTAAATCATGCTGGAGGACACTGCATGCTCCACATAAACCCCCAAGTGGCAAAAGTGTGCCACGAAACATCTCCAGGAGGGTGACGTGCTTTTGTCAAACATGTGCCCTGAGTGAAACCAGAGGAAAGTTAACGTCATTCTCGGGGTGGGTGGGGGCGAGGAGGCTTAGGGGTAATTTCGCCTTGTCCTTTTCTTTGTTTTCAAATTTTCTACATGACCTGTGTACTCATTTTTGTCATTGTATTTTAAAAATACACTTAAATAAAACAGCGTATGACTTATTGCATTTCAAATGCTGCACTTTAAAAATTTGGAAAGGGGGAGTTCCCTCCGTGGCACAGCGGTTAACGAGCGCAAATAGGATCCACAAGGTTGCAGTTTCAATCCCCGGCCTCGATCAGTGGGATACGGATAGGACATTGCTGTGAGCTGAGGTGTAGGTCGCGGACGCGGCTTGGATCCACTGTTGCGTTGGCTGTGGTGCAGGGCAGGCAGCTATAGCTCCGATTAGACCCCAGGCCTGGGAACTTCTATATGCCACAGGTGCAGCCCTAAAAGGAAAGAAAAAGAAGCAGAAAACTGTAAAAAGTCATCACACAGTGTTCTTGCCTGGCTCCTCCCCTTTTTAGGTGACGGGGTGCTGAGTGGGAAGAGGAGGAGGAAGAAAGGGAGGAGGAGGTGCGGCTGCTTCGGGGATGAGACCCTGAGCTGAGAGCTTCAAGCTGCCAAGACGCAGGCGACCCAGAGGCCCCGGGGAGGAAAGCGCCTGCCGCCCTCCTGTCCAGACTCCCAGGCTGTGCCTGCGGCTTTGGCTTCTGCCTCCCTCTGTGCAAATCGACCGGCGGGTCTCAGCGGCTCTTTTGCAGCGACCTCTCACTTCTGGTCCCAAAGAGCCAGGCTGTCATGAGGCCTCTCTGAACCCACTTTGATCAGACACGCCTGCTTTGATCAGAGGAGCCAGGCGGGCGTAGAGGAAGCTGAGCTGCGGGGCCGTGGTGTACACGCTCCCAACCCAGGCCCTTCACAGCGGCCCACGCCGTGTCCTTGCGCCCAGAGGTGGGGAGACAGACCCTCAGCGTGGGTCTCAGAAGTCACGGGAGCGCTGCAGCCCCCACATCGCAGCCCCGGCAGCAGCTGCAGCGCCAGGCGGGGCAGCACGAGAAGGGACCTCCCGGAGCAGGCATCCACGGGCCCTGGGCTCAGTATTTCTCATCACTGTCCCCCGCAGTCCCCTTCGTCAAAGGCCACAAACTGAATTGGACGGGGGTCAGGGAGACGCAGGCCCACGTCTGTGCATCTTGGTCAAGTCGCCTGCCTCCCGCAGTCTGTGGTGACGAGGCTCTCTGGGCGGCCTTTATAGGCTGCCCTTGACCAAGGGCCCTTTCCCTCTCGCCTCTCCTGCCTTCTGCGCTCCTGCCTGCCCCCCCCCACCCCGCTCCTGGAGTGACCCTCCTCAGTTGGACCCCCACCGCACCTCAGGCCCCTCCTCACCTTCAGGGCGAGCCCCTCCCTCACTCCCAGCGCGTCCCCCAGCCCGCCCCCCAACCTGCGCTTCCCCGGAGCAGATCTGCCCACTCTGTCTAGAATGTTCTGGGCCTCTCCCACCTGGTGAGTTCCTATTTAAAGGCACTAAAGCTGTGAAAGCGGGTCGGTGTCCCATGAGAGACAGCTCCCTGCCGCGGCTGGCTTGTGAGGGGAAGAAAGAAAGGTGCCTGCCACCTGCCTTCGCCCCGCGGGGAATTCACTTGCCGGCACCCGGAAAGGCAGCCTGGCCGGGCGGGGCGGGGGAGGCCACCCTCAGGCCCTCCAGACGCGTGACCCTGCCAGCCGCTCTTCAGGTGGGAGGAGTGTGGCCTCCGCAGGTGACGGCAGACAGCAAGGGGTCCCCCCGCCCCCCGCCACCGCTAGAAGCTGATGCTCCAAACTGAGCTCCTCGAGCCCCGAGGCCCCCGACGCGGCCCTCCCCCCAGGAGGAGGGGCAGAGGGTGCTCCCAGCACTGGGACATGGTCCTCGGACACAGGGGAAGTGAAGAGGGGGCCGAGTCACCACGGGAGGGAACCCCCCCGCCTGGGCAGGACGGCCGGGGGACAGCGAACCACAGGAATATACGACGACGGGCGCCAAGCCCCGGACCCGAGGCCAGCCGGCCCCTTCTGGTTTTGACTTGTGGTGGTGTCACTTCAACACTCCTGTGATCTGCTCAGCCCCGAGCTGTCGGGTCACCTCTGAGCGTGGCCCCTGGGTGGGGTCAGGATGAAGTGTCGGCCACCCCCGTCCCCTGTGGGCTTTCGGTGCCTGAGGGAGGCGTGCTCAGGCTGACCGTGTGCCCAGCCACGCGGCCTCCTGCAGGGTGAGCCTGGCCCAAGACTCTGCATCCTGTGGCCCCTGGCGTCGGGGGCAGGGCAACCCCATGTGCGGTGTGCACGCCCCCGCCCGCTGCTGTCCCGGCCTCGGGCCCCTGCACCAGCACTTTCTGCTCCTTGGAAGCTTCAGCCCTTATGGCTCGGGGTGCCCGTGACACCCCATGGAGCCACGCCCTCCCCACTTCCACCTCCACCGCCGGGGTGGGGCAGGGGGCCCTGCTGAGTTCAGAGACTCATCTTAGCTCCGGTACTGACTCAGAAGCAACAATCACCACCACCCGGCACATTCACACATGCTCACGCCCACATCCTCTGCCCTAGAAGAGGTTCTGGAAACTTCCTTCTGGTCAAGAGGCTGGGCCCTGAACTCCCACACGGCCCAGTCCACCCGACCTCACACCGGCCTGGCCCAGACGCGGCCTCCCTGGGAAGTGCCCCAAGCATCTTCTGAAACTCGCTGAGGAAATAAGCAGAGGATGTGGGGGCCTCTGGGCGGGCAGGGGGCACCCGGGGACCCTTCCGGTCACTCTCACAGATCAGGGTTCAGATTAGCATTTCACGGCTTTCAGAATGAAGAGGCTGCCTGCCAATACGGAAGCGAGGACAGCGCTGGTTCTCAAACTCGCTGCCTGTTCGAATCCCTCAGGGAGCTTTAAAAAAAAATCCCAGTGCCCAAGCTATGCCCAGACCAAATCCGTCAGTCTCTGAGAGGATACCCAGGCATGGGCGCTTTTAAAGCTGCCCACGGAACGTCAATGCACAGTCGGGTCTGAGAGCCACGGCCCCAGACAGAGCTTCTCGAAGCGGGGCCTCGAGCCCCGGCATCAGCACCCCCTGGGAACCTGCACTTCACCACGACCCTCTGGACCTGAAACCTGGGCCGGAGCCGGTGACCTGTGCCTGGACCGGCCGTCTGGATGACCCTGCTGCGCACTGGGAACCAGGGTTCCAGAAGGTTCTGGTGCGTTCAGGGTAAGGGGCGAACCGCGACTACCGCGCGCCCGGCGCCCGGACTCACGCAGGACGCAGTAGAGGCCGAGCTGCTCGTAGCCGTCGCAGCAGCCGGTCACGTTCCTCCGCTCGGGCGCCTCCACCGCGCGGTACCGGGTCCCGTACACGGTCTTCGGGCAGCGCCGCCAGGGGACCCAGCCGCCGCAGGGCACGTGGCTCAGGAGCGACGTCTGCACGGCCTCCACGCGCTGCACGCGCCGCGTGACGCTGTAGCTGCACAGCCGGTAGCCCAGCAACGAGAGGCCGGTGTCTACGGGGGCGGGACAGGGGACGCCGGGGTCAAACCAGTCCCAGGGCGTCTCCGCGAGTCCTCAGTTTCTGCCGCCTCCGCCACCATCCACACCCCCCCCCTCCCCCGCGCCGAGAGGCCGAGGCGGCAGCGCAGACTCAAGGAATAAACCGTAGGAGTTCTCTGGTGGCTCCGTGGGTTAAGGACCTGGTGGTGTCACTGCTGTGGCGTAGGTTCGATTCCTGGCCTGGGAACTTCCACATGCCACCGGCAGGCCAAAAAAAAAGGCATAAAATTATGAACAGCCACCAGCACGCCGGGCAGTCCTCCTCCAGGGGGCAGGAGGTGCCACTCCAGCCCCACCCCCGGCTCCTGGCACCCACCACCCTGACACTACAGGAAAGGAACACGGAGGAACCAAGCATATGGGCTCCTGCTGCGTGTCCTCTGACTCTGCTGGCTGGAGAGCCCTGTGCTCGCCGCTCGTCTGCACAGCTGAGGTGAATATGTGGCCCCAGGGACTCCATGCCGAGGCCGCTGTGTGCCCGGCACGCTGGCAATAGCGCCCTTGTTTGAATGAGACACGAGATGCATCAAGCACGTGTGAGACCTGCCTAGGTGATAAAGCTCAGCCCCGCCATTGCTGTCGTCAGTGAGAGTGAGGGTCCCGCGCCGGAGGCAGGACCACACAGACACCCACGGCCTTCATCCGCATCGTCACCTGCTCCTGGAGATCCCTCGGCACCCACTGCCTTCACCAGCCCTGTGCCCTCTGTCACGGACCCCCATGTCCCATCTCCCCGTGGCCTCAGGGAGCAGGGGCTGCTAGGACTGAACGGTGCCCTGCCTGAAATTCATGTTGAAGTCCTACACCCCAGGGCCTGGAATGCGACAGTGTCTGGAAGCAGGGATTTCGCAGAGGCGGTTCAGCTGGAGTGGGGTGGCGCCTAACCCAGTGTGACGGCGTCCTCATCAAAGGGGAAATTTGGACGCGGAAACAGGAATGAGCACAAGGAGACGTGACGTGAGATGAAGGCAGAGGCCCGGGGACGCTTCCACCAGCCAAGGAGCAACAAAGGTCACCACAAAGTTCAGAAGCTGTGGGGGGGGAGCTGGGACCGATTGTCCACCCCCCACCCCAGCCGCACGAGGAACCAGCCCTCCAACACCTTGACCTTGGACTTCCGGTCTCCTGACTGCGGGGACATAAATCTCCACTGTTAAGCGCCACCACCACCACCGCCTCTGCCAGTCTTTGGAACCTGGCCAAGGCAGCCTCAGGGAAGTGACAGGAGGACCTCTGCAGTGCCCCCAAACTTCACAGTCAGCAGGGGACCCGCTGCAGTCATAGGCTTCAGTGAATGTTTTCCATACAGTTTACATTTTCATTTCACTTTTTTTTTTTGGCCGAGTCCATGGCACGTAGAAGTTCCGGGGCCAGGACCCAAACCGGTGCCACAGCAGCGACCAGGGCCACAACCGGGGACAATGCCCGATTGTTAACCACTAGGCCACCAGGGAACTCCACTTTACACTTCAGATGCTGAACTTCGGAGCGCTAAGCTCTACGAGACGGTACAGCCCGTGGGTGGATGGCCTGTATCGCAGCGCATACCCTGCAGGGAGAAGCTGGGTCTCTGGGGAGGAATTCGGAGGAGGCAGCAGAAACCATCTTCATCCCCGGCACCAGGACAGCACCCCGGAAGATCCCCGCCTTTGGCTTCTCATGCGCCCACAAGCATGTGGAACGCGAGACTCGGGGGCTGGAGACACCCAGGAAGAAACGGGGCCCAGCCGGCCCTCAAGCCCAGGCTGGTGGGAGAGCCTGCCACTGAATCCGGGGTCGATTCCCACTGCCCCAGAGCGAGCCCGCTCCCAAGCCACGTGGTGGCCTCCCC
Source organism: Catagonus wagneri (assembly GCA_004024745.2). NCBI lineage: Eukaryota > Metazoa > Chordata > Mammalia > Artiodactyla > Tayassuidae > Catagonus > Catagonus wagneri. Next base: position 10,735,416 of record PVHT020000170.1, on the reverse strand, counting down.
TGGGGTGGCAGGGCTCCTGGGAGGGGACACAACCTGTGTTCACCCAAGGATGGGTCCCAGTAAGCTTTGGGAGGGGCCGGGAGGCCCCTCGCTGTGTGGGATGGGACAGGGGATGGTGCCTTCCGCGGCCGGAGCCTAGGAGAAAAGGCCACAGCGAGCATGGTCGCCAGCTGAGCGACGGGGCTGAACAGGACCAAGATTCCTGCGTGGAGAGGCTGGCGGGGCCGACTACAGGTTGTTTGTCATCTTCATTGAAGACAAGATGCCAGCTGCTAATGAAGGTTGCTTGCCAGTCTCCTGAGAGCCACCAAGCTCCACCGGGTCACAGCAAGTTCCCAGCTGCTGGTTAGCAGGGCCCTGCTGTGTGCGGGGACACAGACACACAGACACACACAGACACACACACACAGACACACACACACAGACAGACACACACACACACAGACACATACAGACACACACAGACACACACACACACACACCCCTCCTTCCAGGTGAAACTGCACTCAGAGCTGCTTGTACTGCTTTTCAGCTTCTGCTGGACCTACCGAGTCCTCGCCAAGCCTGGCTTCTTGGCTGAGCCCAGAATAGAAAGCTCGTAGCAGATCCTGCCACTCAGCAAATCCTTTGAGGAGCACAGGAGTCAGGGAACCTGGCTTCCAGTCCCAGAGGCAGGGAACCTTAACGCTGTGCTGGGTCCTGGGGCCGGGAGACCTGCGTTCATACCAGCTTCACAAATACAAATACCAGCTCTGTGACTCTAAGCCCATGTCACGCCCTCTCAGGGGCTCAGTCTTATCATTTGTAAAATCATAGCTACACCTGGGGTGACAGAAGGACTAAAGAAATCACACCTGTAACCTTGGCGTGGGGCACCCGGGGGCAAACACGTGGCTCCCTGACGGACCACTGTACAGCTGCCAGGACCCCACATGTGCATGAAATGCCTCCTAAGTTCTCCTCTGGCTTCCAAATATTTCTACCCACTCTCCCCTGAGCTGTATGGTTTGCACGTTACTCATTCCAAAGAAAATACCACCTTTTTATCACAATTTTTTTATCACAAATTCCTTGCTTTTGGACAAAAATGTTTTGAGTTAGTACAAAACTGAAATTGATGGTAGGAAGGGAATGAATCTGTGTGAATTCTCAACTGAATACAGCGGATTTCTTATTTTATTTATCTATTTATTTATTTTTAGGGCTGCTCCCACGGCTTATGGAGGTTCCCAGGCTAGGGGTGGAATCAGAGCTACGGCTGCCAGCCTACACCACAGCCACAGCAACACAAGATCATCTGCAACCTACACCACAGCTCATGGCAACATCAGACTCTTAACCCACTGAGCAAGGGGATCAAACCTACGTCCTCGTGGTTACTAGTCACATTCGTTTCTGCTGAGCCACGACGGGAACTCCAATAACATCAGAGTTCTAGAAGAAAATGATTTAAAGGGTTTGCAACCTCAGTTCTCTGAAATCTGGGGCTTCGGAAATCCAGCGTGTCTCCAGCAGGTGACATGAGCCTCTCTAAGGCCTTGGGCCTGCGCTTGGCCCCTCAGCCCCCCATGGACCACTTGCATCCCCATCCACTGCAGAGGAAATGGGGCTGGCAGAAATCAAGGTGAGTCGAAACTCCACTTTGTGGTCCCACCTTCTTGGCAGGGAAAGGGGGTCTGAGCCAGGGTCAAGGTCAGGGGTCGCCCCGGAGGAATCCTGCCCTCAGCCTGCCAGCTGTGTGGCCTTGGGCCAGCCCCTGACCACTCTGGGATTCCCTCTCCTTATCTGTAAGTTGAAGACTAATGGGCAGGGTTTCTAGAGACTTCGATGCTGAGTCCCTGGGAATCGGCTACTCAGCGTGGCTGGCAGATCTGCAGCACCCACACCACCAGCAGAAATGCAGAGTCCTGGGCCCTGCCCAGACCCGCTGACTCAGAATCTGCATTTGAACCCCACCGACCGACCCCCCGACCAGGTGACTTGAAAGCATCCTCACCACCTCCTTGGTGGTTCCAAGGAAGTTCAGCCAAGAAGGAACAGACCCCGCCTCTCCAAGCGGAGGCATTTGGGGCTGCCCAGCCCTGGGCGCCACTCCCGGGGGGGGCCCTCGCTCCCCCAGCATCACCCGCACTGAGCCCCGAGCCCTCACCTGTGAAGCCGCTGGCCTGGCTCCGGCCCACGGCGCTGACCAGAGCCAGCAGGGCCAGCCCGAGGGGCCCGAGCATGGTCGGGCAGTGGCGGTGGCTCTGGGCCTCTCGTCAGCGGCAGCGCGAAGGGACCTGGGCCGCCCGGGCCCAGAAAAAGGGCTCTCTCTCCCGTGCTCCGCCGACCGTGGCAGCGGCTTCGCAGAGTACGCTGTCGGGACGGTCCCTTATGCCTGCCCGTAAACACGCGCCACCGCTGCGGCCATGTCCCCGGGGACCCCTGCGTGTCCCAGCCCATTCTCCCTCCAGGCAGATGGCATCTTTGAGGAAAGGTGAGTAGCCAGGTGCCGGCTGCATCGCTGGGTCCCATCTCACTGTTACGCAGAGAAAGCATCCCAGACCCAAATCTGACTCCCGGCATCAATACAGAGTATATTCTTTTCCCTTATCGCCGGGAACTGGCAGGAGAAGACAGCAGCAAATCAAAGTGGTCCATCAGACCCAGAAAAGCATCTTTCTCTCAATTGGACAATACGGATCAAAAGCCATAAAAACGTCCCGTCGACCCGGAGACCTCTCCCCGAGGCTGGGGCTGAGGGCCGTGAAGCCGCAGGCTCAGAAGTGCTCCTCGCCTGCCAGAATTTAAAATGGCAAAGCATCAAAGGGGGCCTTTGGGCGGGGGGGAGTAAGTCATTGCAGGGCATCTGGATGTCACACCACACAGACCCATGTTCCCCATGAAGGCTGTTAGCAGCATGAAGCGAGACCTCGTCATATGAAATCCAAGCCTCACACATGCCGGTCTCTAAAAAGACGGCAAGTCCACAATTATATGAAAGTGAGCCCAGCCCAGAGAAGGCCAGAGGAAGAAAAGAAAAAATCATGAGGAATGACAAGAGAGCCAAATTATATCTTGTTTCAGCAGCCACGTGTGTTGTGTGAAACGGATTATTTTCAGTTTTGTATCAGAGACTTTCTAGTTGACGATGCTTTCTTACTCCTCTGCTGGGTTGTCTTTCTTGGCTTGGAACAATTTTTTTTTTGCTTTTTGCTTTTTACAGACACACCTGAGCATATGGAAGTTGCCAGGCTAGGGGTCGAATCGAAGCTGCAGCTGCCTGCCTGTGCCATAGCCACAGTAATGCAGGATCTGAGCCCCACTGGTGAACTATGCCGCAGCTTGTGGCAACACCAGATCCTTAACCCACCGAGCAAGGCCAGGGATCAAACCCGCAGCCTCATGGGGACCAGTCAGATTCTTAACCCACTGAACCACAAAGGGAACTTCCATTGCTTGCTACGATTTTTAACAGTAGACAAGGCACAATTACGAAGGTTAGGTGAAAATCTCATTCATTCTGCTGAGAAGACTTTCAAGTAGAATAACAAAGCCCCATCTTGACAGCCTGGTTCAGGAACGTAATTCCTCTGGGTTCAAAACACAAAACAGTTCATCCCTGAAGGGCCTTCTAGCTTAACTCCCAAACAACGCTCTGCGATGTCTTTTATTCTCTGTAGGTTAAACTCTGAGATGATTAACTGTTGCATTCGCATGGTTAATGACTAAATGACAGATGCCAGGACAAGAAAGAGAAAAAAAGGAGCTGGAAATAATCGTGCTGTCACGGGGCTTAGCCCCAGTCTCCCGGGAGACGGCACCTTTTATAGAAAAACAGCACTACATGACTGACTCAGAAACGACGCTGCTGTAACGGAGGGTCACAGAAACGTTTCGGTACCAAAAGAATCATTGTTCAAGCCAGAATATAATATTCAAGAAGATAGAATTCAATGAACACTAGCAGAAGACCTGGCAGAGCTGAACACTTAAAACGGTGAGACCTGTAATATTCTATTCCCTCTTAGAACGTTTGCTGCTGGAACATAGGAACGCTTCTGTAAAATATGAAGGTGACATCAAGGATAATATTATATTTTAAGACCCGAAATTGGCCCCATGCACCATTTTTTCTTGTCTTCAGAACCACCCTGCGACATACGTCCCTTATGCCCCTTGCACAGATAAAGAAACTGAGGGTCCAAGAAGCCATGCAGCCAGAAGGCCACGTTCCTCACTCTCCACGCCCTGACCGGCCACCCTTCCTACCAGGAGGACACCCAGCCTCAGACTCCCAGAGGGAAGGACAAAGTCAGGATACTTTGCCGGCTGAGCGCTTCATGCCAGTTGGAAATTGTCTGTAAAATGTTGTTGCAACGTGCTTTCTCTTTATATCAAAATTTCTATGATTAAAAAAAAAGGTAAAACCCTCAAAGGCAGCCTGTTTCTGGCTCTGTCCTCTCAGCCTCCTTTTGCACAGGCACAGGAAGGGTAAAAGTACGTGTGCTGTTTCTATTCCACCCACAGCGAGGTATCTCCCTGCAGTAATTCATGCACAGTTTTCTACACGTCAGCCACAGGGATTTTCCGCATTTGATTTCTTGTCAACACTTTGAGGAGAGATAACCTTGCAGTGCGAACAGCGGGGAGAGGGACGGCCCGCCAGGGACACCACATCCGGCTGTGTCTGGCCAGGGGTCCATCCAGAAAAGAGCCGCTGGCGCAGAAGGTCCAGCATTTTGCCAACACTGTGTCCAAGAACTGGGGGCTGAGGGGAGGCCAGCCAGGTGCGGGGCCAGATCTAAGGACAGACGCACTGCTTCACACACAACACGTGCAAAGAGCCACGCTCAGCTCACACTCATATGTATCTACACGTGGCCACACTCACAACACACTTCTGTGCACGCTCGCACATTCGCGCTCGTGTATGCACCCTCGCTCACACACAGCCACACACTCCCGTGTCTGTAAACACGCTCACACGTGCTCACACACTCTCGTGCGTGGGCAGACAGACCTGGTGCTTGCGGGCACACGGCGCTCAGATGTGTCTGCATGCTCTGCACATGCCTGTGTGCGCAGCGTCCCCAGGGGCGTGAGCCGAGCGCTCCGTCCCACCTTCCCCGGACCTGCAGGAAGACGGGCTGGGCCAGTGGCCCGCGAAGGGCCTTCCTCATCCCCGGTCCTGAGTTCTGTGGTCCCCTGAGCAGAAGGCCAACAGACTCCACTGCAAAACCACAGCTGCTGTCGTCCCACGGGCCAAGACGTACAGCTTCCAGCACTGCCCTGGGACGTGGCACCGTGTCCCGAGGAACGGAACCGTGTGACCGCTGCAGGGCTCCAGATGTCGTCTGGGGCAGGGACGATAGGCACAGCGTGGCTCACAGCCTCCTTCCAGGATGCCTGCTCCACGCGCAGCCCCAGTGACCTCCATCCTCCTGGCGGGGGGCGGGAGGGGCCGGCCTGGCCGGGCGCGCTCCTGTGCAACCTGGCCTGGGCGGGGAGGATGCACGCGAAAAGGCGTGCGTGGCAGAAACACGCGCCTGTGGTGTGGGGACCGAGTTGAGAACTGCCGCATGGTGCCGGGCCCCGGGAGGCTCTGGGCAGGGACGGGGGCGGTCTGGAGACCGCACTGCTCGTTGCCAGTTGGTGAGGGTGGTGCTGGAGGCGGGAAGGGGCCTCCGTCGCTAAGGGGTTGATTCCAGGGAACACGAGCCCTGATGGGTCACGAGCAAATATTGGGCTGGAAGACCCCTTAAGCGATCTGGTCCGGCTTCTGACCATGCCGGGATGCTCTCCACCCCCGTGGGGACCTAAAACCATGTTACCTGGAGCCAGGGAGGACCACCCGCTTCGGAATCCCGCGGATGGGCTTATTGGATAAGCAGGTGCTTTCTCAGGCTGTTCAGGTGAGTCGCGGGGGCTCAGACCCCTCGGGGGCACACCAAAGCTTGAGGACAAGGACCAACTCTTTCTAAACCCCCGAGGACACGGCCCTGTGCATGGCAGCCCCTCCTGTGAATGGCTCTGCTGGAAAAGTCCTCCAGACGGGGTATCAAAATGACCTAGCTGGATCCGCCACGCGCACGGGTGCTGGTCCTCACTCCACGCAGACACGGAAATCACAGCACCCTTCTCCCATCTGATGTCAGCCTTCCCCCAACAGCCCTGCACACTCTTCTGGAGAGTTCTCGGGGTGCCCTTGTTTTAAGCGTGGTTGTTCTTATGGCCCCTCCCTCCATTCATCTCCCCCAACACACACACACACACACACACACACACCATAGACACAGAGAGCCACAGGCATACAGAGGTAGAGACATACCTGTAGACATACGGAAACACACAGAGACACACACACAGACATGCAGACACACGCAGATGCACAGAAACACAAGACACACACGCATAGACACACCGAGAGTCACACCCAGAGACAGACACACAGAAGAGAAACTCGGGGAGGTGGGAGGGGCAGGAGGGGGGCGGCCTGGGGGCGGGTGACCTGTGCCTGAGGCCCGGTCTGGTCCGGCAGAGATGCCCAGGGACCAGTGCGCCACACCTTCTGCCTTGGGCCAGGCCACCATGGGGCGGGGGAGAGGAGCAAGTGGCAGCTAGGGTGACATTCCCATGGCTGCCTCAGCGCCCCTCCTCAGAGGCAGGGGGGCGCCCCAGGGTGTCGAGCGAGGTGGCTCCCACCCCTGCCTGCCTAGGGATGGAGTGACTGAGCGCCCTGGTTTGCCGGGGCCAAGGGGGTGACTCGGGAGGTGAGGGTGACTACGAACCCCAGGAAAGCCCCATGCAAACCGGGATGAGCTTGTCAACTCCTGGGAACGTCGTTAAGAAATACCAGCTCCCACCGCAGCCCAGGATAGGGCTTAGCCCCCCTGGGGAAGGGACGGGACCCCTCTTTAAGGCACTTGTGGGAGTCTCAAGGGGTGGCTGGACCACCCCCTTGTCCAGCCCAGACCTGGGCAGGTTTGCCAACGAGGAAACGGACATGAGATGCTCCCAGACAAAGTCACCACGTGCAGGAGTTCGCTTCATGGCTCAGTGGTTAACGAATCCAACTAAGAACCATGAGGTTGCGGGTTCGATCCCTGGCCTTGCTCAGTGGGTTAAGGATCCGGCGTTGCCGTGAGCTGTGGTGTAGGTTGCAGATGTGGCTTGGATACCGCGTTGCTGTGGCTGTGGCGAAGGCCGGCAGCTACAGCTCCTGTTAGACCCCTAGCCTGGGAACCTTCATATGCCGCGGGTGCGGCTCTACATAAACGCAAAAAAAGGCAAAAAAAGAAAAAGTCACCACCTGCAGTGGGTTGAATTGTGCCCCCACCCCCAAAGATACATCCAAACCCTAAGCCCTGGTCCTTGTAAACGTGGCTTTACTTGGAAACAGGGCCTTTTTACTATTATTATTACAGTTGATGTACAGCGCTCTGTCCCTTTCTGCTGTGCCGCCAGGTGCCCCAGGTACACGCACACACATCCTTTTTCTCACGTTATCCTCCATCCTGTTCCATCACAAGTGATTCGATGTAGCCCCCACGCTGCACGGCAGGATCCCATTGCCTCTCCACTCCACAGGCAGCAACTGGCATCTACCAACGCCAAACTCCCGGCCCACCCCAGTCTCTCCCCCTCCCCGGGCAACCACAAGTCTGTTCTCCGTGAGTGTGTCTCTTTTCTGTAGGTGGTTCATTTGTGCCATATATTAGATTCCACGTAGAAGTGACATCATATGACATTTGACTTCCCGTTACTGGCTTTCCTCACTTAGTATGAGCGTCTCTAGTTCCATCCACGTTGCTGTCAATGGGAAACGGAGTCTGGGCAGGTGTGACAAGGCAGTGCCGAGGGACGCGAGGGCTGGCGGCCGCATCGGAGCCTGGAAGCGGCAAGGAAGGGCTCTCCGACTGGGCATCCCTAGGAACCCACACGCCGACGCCTGGTTTCAGACATCCGCCCCCCAGGGCTCTGAGAAAATAATATGCATTTGCTTCGGTGCCTCCCATCTCTGGGGCTGCGACACTCGCACACTCCGTTGGTGGGTCGAAGGCAGAGACTGAGGCTCCCCCCACCACCCCCACCCCCAGCAGCCCACCCCGTTGCAGCAGAGCTTTTTGGGGTGAACAGTGAGAGATGCTTAACACACGCGGGTGGGCTCTGTGGACGCCACACCCACTCCTCCTCCAGGAAGCCCAGGCGCTGGTGTGCAGCACGGCCAGCTCCCAGGCCTCCGGGGCGCGGGGCCTTCGCGCCGGCGGCAGAGCCCGGGACGGCGGCCTTCGGGGAGCATCTCCAGAGTGACTGACACGCACATCCCTGGGCGTTTCCCGTTGTCAGTCCAGCCCACGGGCTGCCTCCGCCAGCCGTGCCTCTCGGAAGGTCCCTCTCTTTGATCTGTTGGGTCTCTAACGCCTCCGTCCCCCCCGGGAAAGCACGCGTCCCCTCCTCTGGGGGTCGGGGTGGTGCTCGGGGTTAGGCTGCATTGCCTCAGCCGCATCTGGGTGACTCACGAGCGGCCTGCACTTGGCTGCCCACACTGGGCACCAGCCCTGCCCGGCTTCTTAGCAAACCTTCCTTCACCTCCCTGTTCTCTGCTTCTGGTAGCACCTACAGCGAGAGGTTTTCAGAGAGTGTTGTCTTCGCCCTGAGGCCTTTATCCTTCTGGGCACCCCTGGGGTTCGGCTCTGCCTGTCACGGCCTCAGTCGGGAGCCCATGGCAGCATTCCTCTTTGTGTTTTACATGGAAAAAAGAGATTTGTCCTGAAAAAAAAAATGGTGTCTGTTGTAGACTGAATGTTCTTCTCCTTAAAAGCCGTGGGTTAAAATTCTAACCCCGGCGTGGCTGTATTTGGAGTAAGGACGTAACTCCTCGGGGTTAAGTGAGGCCGTAGGGTGGGGCCCTGACCTGATGGAATTAGTGCCCTTATCAGACAAGACACTGCAGCTCACTCTCTCTTTCTCCCGCCCTTTCCCTCCCTCCTTTTCCCCCTCCCTCTCCCTCCCCCATCTCTCTCTTTCTGTGAGGAGGTAGCCGTCAAGAATCCTCAACAGAAGGTGCAGTGGTTAACGAATCCGACTAGGAACCATGAGGTTGTGGGTTCGATCCCTGACATCGCTCAGAGGGTTAAGGATCCGGTGTTGCCATGAGCTGTGGTGAAGGCTGCGGACGCGGCTCAGATCCCGCGTGGCTGTGGCTGTGGTGTAGGTTGCAGACGCGGCTTGGATCCTGCGTTGCTGTGGCTGTGGCGAAGGCCGGCGGCTACAGCTCCTGTTAGACCCCTAGCCTGGGAACCTCCATATGCCACGGGTGCGACTCTAGATAAAGGCAAAAGGACAAAAAAAAAAAGAATCCTCACCAGAAACCCGCCCTGCTGGACCTCAAGTGTGGACTTCCAGCCTCCCGGACCCTGAGAAAGTAAAGGTCTGTCGTTGAAGTCACACCGTCCGTCCATGGCTCCAGCGGCTGAGTGTAATTTGAGAAGCTGCCACAGGGGTTGGGTCTTGCTGGTTCTCTGAGACCAGGTCAGAGATGAGCTCAGAACCACTGGGGTGGAGGAGGGAGCTCCCAGGATTGGAGCCGTGAGGCGCCCTGCCCTGGGGGTCAGGGGATCGCGCCTGCAGACAAGGGTCAACGGCGAGGCGCAGAGGATGCTGCCTTGCCTCCGTGGGAGCAAGGTGGGTGGAGACCCGAATTTCGGTGCCAGCCGTCTCCACGGGGACATAGGAAGCTGCTGGGGGAGAGGGCGGGGCCAGAGCCCAGGAGAAAGTGCCATCGTGTCACAGCTCCCGTGGGCACCTCCAGCCCTGATGGTCTGATTCTGAAACAGCTCCAAGGAGAGACAGGAAACAGGAAGTGGAGGGGGGAGGGGAGCGGCCACAGAGATTCACGTGGATCCGCATCAAAGGTACAAACAGGGAGGGGAGGGGGAGCCTCAAGTCAGGCTTCACTGGGACGTCCGCCCTCAGCATCCGTGACCCTGGGGACTCAGCCCAGAGTCGGAAAGCACTCAGGTCTGCTGTGGGTTCAACTGTGACCCTCCCAAGCTATGTTCAAGCCCTACCCCCGGTACCTGGGAAGTAAGGTCTTGGCAGGTGTGACTTAGTTTCAGTGAGGTCCTCCCCCCAGCTTAGGGTGGACCCTGAATCCAGTACACCCTGTGTCCTCGTAGGAGCTGGGTTGGGTTACAGACTCGCAGAGAAGGGCTGTGTGACCAGGTGGGGGATGCTGGGTGACGATACCTGCCGGGCCAGGAAGGCCCAGGACCCCCAGCCGCCCCGGAGGGCTCTGCCCCACTGACACCTCAGTTTTGGACTTCTGACTCTGGGGCTGTGTGAGACAGATTTCTCCTTTCCAGCACTCCCGTTTGTGGTGCTTTGTCACAGCGGCCCTAGAGACGTTGAGAGCGTGATGGAGAAGAGTGACATCCAGTGTAATTTCACGGCTAACGACATCCTGACGACAGGGTCCAGGGTTGCAAGCTGTGACCTGCAGGGAGACGCTCTGGGCCCTGGAGCTTAGTTTCTCTGAGGAACTGGTGGAGTGGAGGGGCCCCGGGGCTCAGCTCGTCACACTGTCCTTCCAGCCACAGCCCGGGACTGTGTGGCCCTGAGGGCCGTGCCCCTCTGAAGTGGGCGTCGAGGCCCTGGGTCACCCCCAGCTCCCGCCAGCAAGATGGGAACCTCCGCAGGGTATGTGACAGGCCCGTGTCACTCAGGGTCGAGTCACAGGAGGTCAACATCGGTTTCAGCAGGAGGTATGTGGGTCAGATCGGGAGGGCAGTTAAGCCTGGAATGCCGTATCTGAGCACGGGGACAGGACAAGCCCCAGCCACCCCCACTCACCCCACGGGAGTCACGCCCCGAGCCCCAGCTCCAGCCGCCAGCCTGCGTCTGAGGTCAGAGCTGCAGGGAGGCTCCCTTCCCGAGGCGGGGGGCTTCTGAGGGGGGTGAACGGGCTCTCGGCTCCGGGGAGAGGGATCCAGAGCCTGAGGGACCCAAGGAGCCACGGGAGGCGGGGGCCGTGGGACAGCTCCCACCCTCTTTCCCCGCTCACTTTCTGAGCGGCCTTAGAAGGAACTCAAGCTGTGCCCTGGTCAACAAACGGGGACAGCGTGCCTCCTCGAGGGTGGCCTAGGAGCTAAGACCATAACACGTGACCAGGGCTTCATCAAGGCTGGTGTTCCCGCTCCCTCCTCATGAAAACCAAGTACCAGAACGACCTTGACGTGACCTTGTGCCGCAAAGGCTGTGCAATGTCAGCCACGGCACATCCGTGTTTGGGACCCGCTGGTCACACAGACGCTTCATCACTAGTGAACTGGGGACAGATAATTAGGAAGCAAAGGCCTGGCCGGGAGGTGGACTCAGTGGGTGCTGGCAGTGCCGCGGGAGCCGTCCCCACCTGTGGCTCAAGGGTCCGCTCAGCCTGGACCGTGTAAAGTCATCGGTCAAGGTTAAGGCAGCACATGACCTGTGTCAGCCAGGACAGCGTGTGTCACGGGCACAAGCAGGAACCAGGGCAGGGGTCAGCTGGACCTCAGCGGTGGCAGGAGTGGCCCTGGGCCAGAAAGTCCTGCCCTAGAAGGGAGGACCCGTGAACAGACCACAGGACCAGGGCACAAACGGTGGCCGAGCTGTAGCAGGAACTGTGTCCAGGGGCCAGAGGCCAAGGTTGGGTGTCGCAATTGGGGTTAACGCTCGGGAAGAAGGCCGAGGCCGTCAGGTCGCTGTAAGACCAGCCAGGAAAGAAATGTCGGTCCAGGGATTTCCCACTGTGGCTCAGAGGGTTAAGAACCTGGCTAGTGTCCATGAGGATACAGGTTCGATCCCTGGCATCGCTCAGTGGGTTAACGATCCGGCGCTGCCGTTAGCTGTGGTGTAGGTCGCAGACGTGGATTGGATCCGTCGTTGCTGTGCCTGTGGGGCAGGTCGGCGGCTGCAGCTCTGATTCGACCTCTAGCCTGGGAACCTCCATATGCTGCGGGTGCGCTTTCCCCCAAAAAAAGAGAAACCTCTTTGGACACGCAGCCCTGAGGCCAGACACTGCTCCCCTGGGGCTGGACAGAATCACCCCGAAGGGTTTGGTAACGGGCTCTTAAAACCCGGAGCTTCCAAGTGAGTAAACTTTTCTATTTTCCGAAAGTTAGGAGGTTTTCTGTTCTTTTGTTAGTAAATACATGGAAGTGTTGTTAGGAAAAACACACTCTTTCAGAAAAACCTCAAAGTATGTGAAAAAAAGTCCCCCGGAGTCCCAGCGCTTCGCCGAGGACTTTCTGGGGAAGGGAGGGCCCGGAATTCCGCGCCCAACGCTCTCGGGGCACATGAATGAGTGTTTACCGCGCAGCGCTCAGCGGTTCGGGGCTTGTGTAAATAAAAGACAGACAGATGAGAAAGCCCACATGGAAAGACCGGCCCGGAATGTCCCGCTGACTGCGGAGCTGTGGAGAACAGTTTTCCATCCCAGAAGGAAACGGACAAGGCGGCGTGTGCAGCGAGACTCCAAGAGGGTGTGCTGGTTTCTTCGGGGAGAAATGATGCAGGCGGTGTTTGGGAACAACGGCCTCCGTGTCTCGGGGGGGAGTGACCAGAGAAGGAAAAATGACAACCAGGCGTGACTGATGTCGTAGGTCGACCGGCTTCCCCTCCCCCAACCCTGTGTCCACTCAGAGCCTCGGAATGTGACTCTTGGAAAGAGGGTTTTATTTTTTACAGACGTAACTAAGACCGGGACACGGAATGAGGGCGTCACAGATCCGGGTGGGCCCTGAACCCGATGAACCTGTCTTGCTGAGACAGAAGAGGACCCACAGAGGCCCAGGAACACCTCAGGAGCCGGCAGAATCAGGTGGATTTCCCCCCACGCCCGCCCCGACCCCAGGAGCCTGCAGAGTGAGCGAGGGCCCCACAGACACCTGGATTTCAGACCTTGGGCCTCCACGACGGGAGGCAGTAAATGTCTGCTTTTGGTTTGGTTTGGTTTGGCTTTTTCTTGTTATGGCTCCACCCGTGGCATACGGAAGTTCCCGGCCAGGGATCGAATGGGAGCTGCAGCTGCCGGTCTACACCCTAGCCACAGCAACACCAGATCCAAGCCACATCTGCAACCTATGCCACAGCTGGCAGCAACACCAGATCCTTAGCCCAGGGATCTGGATCTGAGCGAGGCCGGGGATCGAACCCCCATCGTCACAGACACTATGTCAGGTTCTTAGCTCACTGAGCCACAGTGGGAATGCCAGATGTCTGGAGTTTTAAGACACAAAGTTTGTGGCAATTTGCTGCCGCAGCCCCAGGACTCTGTTATGGACGAAGGGGTAGAAATGATCCCACAGGGGGTGGGTCCGCCCTGGGTCCCGCCCCACATCTGTCTTTGCCCACTCTTGGTCTAGAGACTTCTGGAAGAAGGGGCCTGTTTGGACCCTCACTCAGAGGCAAACCACAAAGAAAAGAGTGATTTTCCACTGAGACACTTTGCTCACAGTAGACGGTGCCTCTGGACACGAGAACAGGTGCAAAAATTTTTAAGTGGTTTGCCCTCAAGAGTTCCCAAACTGTTTTGTGAGAATCAGCCGAGGAAGCTGTTGGGCAGGCAGTGGTGGGAGCAGAGGGGGCCAGGAGTCCTGAAGTCAAGCTCTGACCCTGCTTCCAGGCTGGGGCGGGGGG
>PVHT020000170.1:10563428-10715352 GCA_004024745.2 Catagonus wagneri | reverse complement strand
AACGATCCGGCGTTGCCGTGAGCTGTGGTGTAGGTTGCAGACGCGGCTCGGATCCTGCGTTGCTGTGGCTGCGGCGAAGGCCGGTGGCCACAGCTCCGATTAGACCCCTAGCCTGGGAACCTCCACATGCCGCGGGTGCGGCCATAAACCCGCGGCCATAAAATGACAAAAGGCAAAAAAAAAAAAAAAAAAAAAAAAGCCAGGTTCAAGAGCAGAGAGCCAGGCTCTACTGCTTAAGTAAGAGACTTAAGACAGGCCGGGGCCGGGATGACAGTGCCTCATAAACTGAGACCCGAAACCAGGCCCTTGGACCCCTGCTCCCTGATGCCAGCCACATGGCCTAGGCCCTGGAGTAGGGTGGTGACAGTGACAGCTCAGACTGAAGCTCCTTGGGGCTCCGGGGCAGCAGGGTGGTCTCTGTCTGGTTCTCCAGGGCCCAGCCCTGAGTCTGGCCTAAATCCGTCACCAGGCTGCACGTGGTGCTCTAACGGGTGGCCCCTGGCTGCTCACTCACTGGGACCTCCCCCAGTTCTCTCTGCAGGGGTCCCAGCCCCACTCAGCTCCCCGCTGCCTCTTCCCTTCAGGCTGGACCCTGCTGAACGCCACCCTCCAAGCAAAGCCTCCTCTGCCTCTGAGTCCCTCTTCTCCCAACCTCACGGTCTCCCACCCACGCCCTCCCGGCTGATGGCTGAGTCTGTCCTTCTCTCGCTTCTCACAAACAGGAACTGGCCGTCCACTCACGTTCGTGCCACTCCCTGGGCCAGGAGGTCGTGTCTGCAGGTGATGTGCCACGGGGAAACAGAAGCCTCCTGGGGTCCGAGGAGGCGTCAAGTCTGGCTACTGAAAGTGTGGTCCGCTGACCAGCGGCAGTGGCAACTCAGGGAGCTTGTCAATCACACCGACTCCCAGGCAGACCCAAGACTGACGGCCGCAGCATCTGCATTTTACCAGCACTGCAGCTGGCGTGTGTGCACAGGAGCGTTTGAGAAGCAGGGGGCTGAGAGCACGCTTGCTAAGTGGCAAAAGGAGAGAAAGAAAGAAAAGAAAAGAAAGAGAAAGGGAGAAAGAAAGAAGAAAAAGAGAAAAAGAAAGAGAAGAGAGAAAGAGAGAGAGAAAGAGAAAGAAAAAAAAAGAAAGGGACAGAGAGAGAAAGAAAGAAGAAAGAGAAGAAAGAAATAGGGAGCGAGAAAGAGAAAGAGAGAGAGAAAAGGGAGAGAGAAAGAAAGGAGAAAGAGAAAGAAGAAAGAAGAGAGAGAAAGAAAGGAAGAAAGAAAGAAGGAAAGAGAGGAAGGAAGGAGGGAGGGAGGAAAGCCGTAGAGTTTTCATCAGGACGTCCACCAGGAGCAGTGACCTCCGCTGCAGACCCAAATGCTGAGGTTCTGGCACAAACTCCTGTCACTGTCTGCCGCCAGCCTGCCCCTGGCACCGGACCCGCAGACACAGGCCGGTGCGGAAGGTGTCAGATGCCGGCGAGCACGTTGCCAGGGCAACCTGACCCTCTCCCCCGGACGGTGACTGCGGAAGAAAAGAGCCAGCGGTGCTCCCCGGGGCCCGGACCCGACCTCCTGCCGGCCCTGCGCCTCCTGTGCTGACAGGCACCGGCAGGACCAGTAAGCCACCAAAGCGGCGGGGGTGGTGGCTCTGCCGCTAAGTGGCCGCAGCTGGGCCGTAAACCTGCCCTTGGCAGCGGCCCGCCAGTGACCTCACACCTGGCTTCCGTCTGTGAATTGTGGTAATGACCTTAGCGGGGAGTGAGCCGCCTTCGTCTCCAAGACAGGGCACATTGCTCAGAAAATAAAGTGCCGACGTGATGACATCAGAGTCTTAAAATAAATTCCACTCGGCCAGCTGCAGGGGGATTTCTAAGGTCCCGAATTCCAGCTGGCTTTTGCTTTTCTTACCTTCAGGCTTCTAACATGAGCAGTGCTTGTCTCCCCTGCAGACAAGACCCGATGAGCTTCTCCCCACCCCACCCCCCCCAGGGCACAGCCCACCCTGTCGCGAGGTCACATGGACTTGGCACCATGAGGTCACCATGAGATTCCCCGACAGACGTAGCAACCCACGGCTCCCCAAATGTTTGGACTAGATTTGCTGAGGCCCAATTTTGGTTTCTCGGAATTCTTGCTTCCCCAGCACAGTCTCTGTTAAACCAAACTTTTTTTTTTTTCCACTGAGACAGGTTTTGAATAAATACTACATAAGAGATTCCATCATGCTTCAGATAAACATGGACTAGTCAGTTGCCAATTTCTAAACCCTGCCTTATTGTTTTAAAAGCACATTTTGAAGGCCTGGCCCCGCCTGGTCCCCGAGCCTGCTGAAATGGCCCATTTTTTCCTTCCAGTTTGGGGCATGGAGAGTGGACGAGTCACAGGTGATGGCCTTTGCCCGAAAACAGTGCTGATCAGAGGAAGCAGGGGTGTCTCCCTGAGCCACCCAGCCCATCCCTGGTCGGGAAGATGGGTCCGCCTGGGTCCTGGGAGACTGCAGTTGTACAGAATCAAAGGGTCCCCACACCTGCGGAAGTCACCCGACGGGTCTGGTGGCCGTGATAGCTGAGCACCTATGACCCCTCTGGGAAGCCCAGGCAGGGACGTCACCGACATGCAACGGAGCTCTACGTGGAAAGCAAACGCTTCCAAGTCTACTTGATGCTTTTCAGCTTATCTGTATTCCTTATCTTCCCTTCCTTCCTGTGGAAAGGGCCGAGGCAGGCAGGACCAAGACTTCAGAGGGCCCGGGGGAGCCTGAAGACAGCCGCACGTGGACAGGAGCGGGGTCCAAAACCGTCTCATACTGTCAGAAAGAGGGAAATAAAGTAACACTACTTTATGCGATGGACGATCAGCTCGTGAAATGACTTTCCTCTCCCTCCCACCATGAAGGGGCCTGGGCTGAAAATACAAACAGGTACCGCCTGAGTCCGCTCGGGCTAACAGAACACAACCCCAGAGACTGGCAGCTTAATAAACCACAGGCGTGGATGCCTCATGGTTCTGGAGGCTGGACATCCAAGATCAAGGCGCCGGCAGCCTCGGTTCACAGGTGGAGCCTCCTCAGCCTGTCCTCACGTGCTGGGAGGGACAAGGAGCTCTCTGGGGTCCCTTTCAATTTTGTTTAGTTTTATTTTGTTTTTTAGGGCCACACCTGCCTCATACGGAAATTCCCAGGCTAGGGGTCAAATCAGAGCTGCAGCTGCCAGCCTACACCACAGCCACCGCAACACCAGATCTAAGCTGAGTCTGCAACCTACACCACAGCTCATGGCAATGCCAAAGCCTTAACCCACTGAGCGAGGCCAGGGATCGAACCCACATCCTCGAGGATCCTAGTTGGGTTTGTTACCGCAGAGTCACGATGGGAACTCCCTGGGGTCCCTTTCATTAGGGCACCCATCCCATTCAAGAGGGCCCCACCCTCAAGACCTAATCGCCCCAAAGCCCCCATCTCCTAACACCATCACATCTGGCATTAAGAACGCAACATAAGAACTTGGGGGTGGGGGGCTGGGGACACGAACGTTCAGACCACAGCAGGTGTGCAGAATCCGTGTGATGATGGGACCTGGGGGTCCAGCTTCTTCATGGACGCCTCCAATGCAGGGGACTGCCGGACCCTGAAGAAGACTATTCCAGGGATCGGAGTCACAGCACAGGGGTGTCTGAGGTGAGCCGAGGCTGGAACCAGATGCGCAGAAGACCCCCCCCCCAACGCTGAAGCAGGACGGGTGGGGAAGGGAGTGGAAGACAACAGAAGGTGAGCTGAAGTACCTGCCAAAAGGAGTGAGTTCTATGGGGCGTATATGCTGGCCTTTAAATAAATGGCAGTGGGACCCCAAGGCTACTCACGGCCCTTTGTAGTCCCCTGACCCAGGTGCCCTCGGTTCTTAGGGACAAAACAAGCGCTTGTGGATGGAGCCTCGAGCCAACGCACCCCCCCCCCCGTGTGGGCACAACACCGTGCGTGCACAACCATCGCAGCAAGAGCCGTCGTCACCGGCAGAGCCACGGCCAGGCCTTGAGACACCAAGGTCCGACAGGGCCCACTGCATCGTTTACCACTTGGCTGGCCGCACATAGCTCCCCTCCGTCTCTGCTGCCTCGTGGGTAAGGACGATGAAGCTAACACCCGCCCCCCAGGCCTTCTCGGGGTTGAATGAAACCACAGATGGGAGAGGACTTGGTAAGATGTAAAGCGATTTTGGTCATTATCCTCATTGTTACCGCTGTTAGAAATACAGAGGACGGCACTAAAGTGGATGCTGAGGTGACAACCCTCGGCCGGAGGTCAGAACGCAAGCCCTGCGCACCTCCGCCCTGCCCCACCCCCACGGCGGGCGTCCTGTGCTTCACACGTTCCCGCCCCAGGGGACCGCGTAGCCCGCGCAGCCCTGGTCTTTTCATTCCTTAGACCGCACAAGGCGGGAGCCCTTGGAGAGGGGGGTTGTCCCTAACAAAAGGGTAAATAGATGCTCTGAAATATTACGTTACCTTTTCTTTTTTTCTTCATTTTCAGCCACAACCTGGGCCAGTGGAAGTTCCTGGGCCAGGAATCAAATCCAAGCTGCAGCCTCAACTTATGGCACCGCTGCGGCAATGCCAGATCTTTACCCCAGTGTGCCATAGTGGGAACTCCTTATGTCACTTTCTAGAACCTGTAGTCCCCGGCCCCACCACTGCCCCAGGCAGCGCACCTGGGCCTCCTCGCAGGGGGAGCTCCTGCCTTGTCCTCAGGCAATACAGCTGGCTGGGAGGGGCCGGCAGAGTTCACCTGCCACCTCCAGGGCGGGTGGGACAAGGCTGCACCAGGGGATAGCTACGCAGGAGACTGTAATGAATGGGTCACACTCAGCTGCTACGCCTCACCCTGCTTTTGGCTGCAATTACTGCACTACCTAGAGCGGTAGGAGGAAGGTGACCAGGGCCAGCGTCTCTGCCTGTCCTTGGCTCTGGGTTGGGTCACCACAAATCATCTACCTTCTTGGAGTTCCCACGGTGGGGTTAACGATCTGACCGCAGCGGCTCAGGTCGCTATGGACGTGCGGGTTCAATCCCTGACCCTGGAATATCCATATACCACAGGCGTGGCCATTAAAAAAAAAAAAAAAAAAGCGTTTATCTTTTTTTTTTTTTTGCTATTTTATTTTTTTGCTATAGAAGTTCCCAGGCTAGGGATCCAGTCGGAGCTACAGCTGCCGGCCACGGCCACAGCAACGCGGGATCCGAGCCGCGTCTGCGACCTACACCACAGTTCACGGCAACGCCGGATCCTTAACCCACTGAGCAAGACCAGGGATCGAACCCGCAACCTCATGGTTCTTAGTCGGATTCGTTAACCACTGAGACACGAAGGGAACTCCCACCCACATGTCTTAATGTTGAAGCTCCCACATGTTAAGTGTTCCAGACTCCGCCCTGCAGAAGAGACCTGGATGGCACTGAAGGGACACTCGTGTTCGGGGCGGGAAGACGCAGGGCTGACTTCCGGTGCCGGTGCCGGCACAGCTGGCCGACCGGATGGCCGCTCCGTGGCGTGATGCCAAGCCACTGGGAAGGTCACCTCGCCCCGAATGCGTCCCTCCCGGCATGAGCCTCCCTCCCCGTCCCGCCAGTCAGAGGAGGATGGCAGCTGGCAGGTTAATTTAGAAGCGAGGTTCTAAATGTCAGAAAAACCTGGCTCCAGATGATTTATTATCCACAGGTCACAGTGAATCGGTGGGACCCGTTATGATGGAATGACACGTGTCCCAGAACGCCACTCCCAGAATCATAATTTCTCGTTCTAAAACAGAATGTGCCCTTATAAGGTTTTCATTTAAAGGGATGTAACACAGCCTTATCCATAATTATAATTATGAGCATAATTAGCCATAAGCTTTCATCAATGCCTGAGTTTTCACCTCCCTCGGAAGGAACACTAAGATGAGGGTCTGCCTGCAAACCGTTGGTCTGGGCGGTGGTCCCGGGACGCACGGTGGGGCGGGGGCTTGAATGAGAGCGTGGGCGCCTCTGGGCTGCGCGGAGAGCCCGGGCGGGACACGTGCAGAGTCGCCCCCGGGAGGGAGGAGGCGGCTGGGGCGCTTCTCCAGCCTCCACCCCGTTGCGTGGGGGTCACTCCCAGACCACAGCCCGTCCCTTGGGCAGGACGGACTCGCACCCGAGATGCGAGGACATCTTTGTCCCCGGCAGACGGGTGCTGCTCCCGTGGAACAGACGGGGGTTCTGGGCGAGGGGAGCCTGCGACACGGCTGGGGCGCCCACGGCTTCCGGCCCGAGGAACGATATTCGGTTCTGCCCTCTGCAAGTGGTGGAGCTTTCCTTTGTGTGTGGGTTTAAAGAACCCAGGGGCTTCCTAGAGAAAGCCATCCCTCCGTGCCACCCCTGCCCCCACGCCCCAGGTGTGTGCCTGGGACACGTGCACCTGTGTCTGAAGTGGAGTCACCTTCCCCGGTCCCACAGCTCGCCTTTTCTCTGCACCTGCGCCCTCCTTGAAGGGCCCCGCAAGCCACTGGTTGTTCATGCTGGGGATGGGGTCGCCGTGACCCTCCCCGTGCCCTCATCCCCCGTTCCATCGCCTCCGGTCCAGGCAAGTCCAGCCTCCTGAATCCTCCTGTCCCCCAGCCCTGCCGTCACGCTGGCGCAAATGACTACCTTCCCTCCGCTCCAGACATGAGCGACCACCTCCAGTGCCCACTGCTCCTGCGGCCCCCATGTGGCTGCACAGGCCACACCAGGCACCAGACGCTCTGTGGTCCCACCTGGCGTCCAGGAGCTCGGTAGGAAGTCCCCAGGAGAATAAATGAATGAGGGAACGAATGCTGTTTCTTTCAGATGTATGTGGGACCTGCCGCCTGCCACACACACACACACACACACACACACACACACACTTTCAGCTCTTAGCCTAAACGTCACTTGCTCACAGAAGCTTTGTCCAAATTTTCTCATCATGCCCCTTATCACGACAGAATTCAGGATGTGTGGAATTGTGCGTGTTCCGCAGCTGTCTTCGTCAGGAGACTGTAAGCTCTCTGGAGACCAGAGTCCCCAGCGCCTAAGGCTAGCAGGTGGCCGACCCGGCGTGTGATAAATGGTACAGGAGCAAGCCGAACCGGACCTGAGGGGTAGAGGCCGCTTGTTCTCCAAGCAGGTGGGCCGCAGTCAGCACTCACCAGACTTGGGCTGCTCAAATGAGCAGAGAACTCAGAGCCCATCAAGTGGAAACAAGAACTTAGATGGTCGGCTTTGAAGCCAAAAGGGACAGGGGTCGACCGGGCGGGGAGGGAGCTTCGGGCAGCTGGACTCAGGAAGCCTGGGTCCTGCTCCATCATCCAAGGGCCGGGGACAGCGGTTTTGCCAAGACAGCTTAGGACAGAGATGGCGACGCCGAGCCCTCGCTGAGGAAATAGACTCCTCATCCTGTGGGTGAGCGTGCTGCAGCCCAAGGAAGCGAGCAGAGGGAGGGACCCGTGGAAGGGACCCGCCCAGAGGCAGGAACACGGGTAATGACATCTGAGGGCCAGGTGTCCCCCAGGGGGTGGAGCCACGGTGCCCCAGGAAAGCGTGGGAGCACCAGGGGGCCGGAGGCTCGAGCGCAGGACAGGGGAGGACAAGTCTGAGAGTCCCATCAGAGGAGACAGTCCAGCCTCTCCCACCCAAGCTGCACTGGGGTCAAGTTCAGGTCGCTGGGTCCAAGCTCCAGTCTAGCCGGGGTGGGGCAAGACCGATCCCTCTGCAAGAACTGGAAAACCCCTTGGATAAAGTTTAACAAGAGAGTCAGAGAAACAGATCTGGGCCTCTTCCTACCGGGGAAGGCCAGCCCCCACCATAACTAGTCGCTTAGGCTTTCTGACAGCTCCATTTTGTGCTCACCCTTGCCCGTTTCCCTGCCTCGGCCAGTAGTAAAACTTGTGTATCAGCTGCTGGGACAACAACCACAAACAGTACTGAAAACGGGAGTTCCCCTTGTGGCTCAGTAGGTTAAGAACCCAATTAGCATCCACGAATGCGGGTTAGACCCCTGGCCTGGCTCAGTAGGTTAAGGAGCCGGCATTGCCACAATCTACAGCATAGGTTGCAGATGAGGCTCGGACCCAGCGTTGCTGTGGCTGTGGCGTAGGCCGCCACCTGCAGCTCCGATTCAACCCCTAGCCTGGAAATTGCTGTGCTGCCCTAAAAAGAAAAAAATAAAAAATAAAAACAGTGCTGAAAACAGCACAAATGTAAGACCTGCCAGTTCTGGAGGCCGGAAGTTTCAAATGAGGGTACTGGTGGGGCTGCATTCCTTCCAGAAGCTCGAGGAGAAATTGGTTTCCTGGCCTCTTCCAGCGCCTCGGGGCCACGTGCCTCCTCGGCTCAAGGCCCCACCCTCCATCTCCACGGCAGCAGCGCAGCACCTTCCCTCCTCTCTGGCCTCTGCTTCTGTCACACCTCTGACCCCCCGCCTCCCTCTGTCCCTTGTTAAGACCCTCACGATCAGACTTGGGGCCTAAGTGTGTAGTCCAGGGTCACCTCCTCCTCTGCAGATTCCTTTTTTTTTTTCTCCTTTCCTTTTCTTTTTAGGGCCGCACCTGCGGCATGCAGAAGTTCCCAGGCTAGGGGTCTAATCGGAGCTGTAGCTGCCGGCCTTCGCCACAGCCACAGCCACGCCAGATCCAAGCCGCATCTGCGACCTACACCACAGCTCACAACAACGTCGGATCCTCAACCCACTGAGCGAGACCAGGGATGGAACCTGCGTCCTCAAGGATACTAGCCGGGTTTGGAACCCACTGAGCCACAACGGGAACTCCTCCTCTGCAGATCCTTAACCCCACCTGCAAAGTCCCTCTTGCGATGTAAGAAAATACACTCGCAGGTTCTGGGGATTCAGACGTGGACCTCTTTGCGGGGCTGTTACGCTGTCTACCACGGCCTTTAGGAAGGAAAAGAGCTTTGTGCTGTTGTCCTCAAGAGAGCAGAAGAGAGAAAGCCACGGACAGCATGCATCCGGCCCCGAAGTGGGGGGCCGAGCGGAGGGGTGGCAGGCGGCCCCAGGAGGGCAGAGCCTCCAGGCGGGGAAGCCAGGCAGCGGGCAGGAAGGGGCTGGTGGGTAGAAATGGCTCAGGGGGGTAGCCAGCCAGCCAGCAGCCTGGGTTTCCCCGCTTGGATGTAGGCAGGATTCTGGAGACACGTTCTGGAAATTCTTCTCCACCCAGTGGCCACCATCTCTCCAAGTGTCGCTAGGAGACGAGTGCTCCCCCGGGTGAGGGGGACCTCGGACTCCCACCAGCATGCAGAGCCGTCACCCCCATGGGCACTCCCTACCATCCAGAACACGGGGCTCCCACTGGAAAGAATGAGACCCACGCCGAGAACGGCAGCGATGTGCAAAGCTTGATGTCAGCTCAGGAGGAAACTCGCTGGCACGCAGATTCGTGTTCTCACCAGCCTGGACGCTGACGTGCTGCATCTGTTTGTACGCCTGTTACTCACGGCCTGGTTGGGCAATCCCCCAAGTGCCTGGCCGCCGCTCTGCTCAGAGGCCTTTGATCTGCGCCCCATGACTCAGGTCTCGTGTCCCGGCACCTTCCATTAGGAAGAGCCCAGGCGGTCGGCACGGTGGCCGAGTCCCTCGACACCGAATGGCAGCGGAGAATTGCAGTGGCAGGGCCAGTGTGTTCTAAAGCAGGAGTGGGCTTGACTAGAACGTGGCAGCCCCGGGCGTGTCCCTACCCTGACGCTGATGGCTCTTCTGTTGCGCTGTAACCTGTCAAACACAGAACTGCACACCAAAAAGGGGCTTTTGCTGTATGAAAAATTTAAAATGTCTTAAAAATAATGGAGATCACCAAAAAAAAAAACCCACAAAAAAAGGAACTGAGTCTTAAAATGATTTAAAAATCTTCTCTATGTAAAAATAATTCTAGGGGTCCCCACTGTGGCTCGGTAAGTTAAGAACCTGACTGGTATCCATGAGGATGCGGGTTCCATCCCTGGCCTCGCTCAGTGGATTAAGGATCTGGCGTTGCCATAAGCTATGGCGCAGGTCGCAGATGTGGCTCAGACCTGGCGTTGCTGTGGCTGTGGCAAAGGCCTCAGCTGCAGCTCCAGTTCAACCCCTAGCTTGAGAACTTCCATATGCCACGGGAGCAGCTATAAGAAGACATGAAAATAAGAAATAAAAATAATTCTCGGTAAAATTCGTAAACAAAAACACACACACACACACACACACAAAATAAGATAAGAGTTCTCACTGTGGTGCAGTGGGTTAAGGATCCATCTGCAGTGGCTCAGGTCACTGCAGAGGTGGGTTCAATCCCCGGCCCGGCACGGTGGGTTAAGGATCTGGCATTGCCGCAGCTGTGACGCAGTTTGCAGATGTGGCTCAGATTCCATCGCTAGTCTGGGAACTACTATATGCCTTGACTGCCACCAAAATAATAAGATAAAAGAAAATTAAAATAAAACAAAATAGAACAGGGCGGGGAGGGAGGGCCGTGGTGGCAGGTTCGAGAAGCAAGAGGGCTCCACCGTCAGCCTTCGTGACCCCGGACAGTCCACACCTCTTGGTCCACTTTTGTTTTTCTTTTTATTGTCACAGCTTTGTTGGGGTACAATTCACATGCCATACGATGCACCCAGGTGAGCGTAAAAGTCAGTCATTTACAGGATATTCAGGGTTGTACAGTCAGCACCGCAATCATATTTAGAGCATTTTAATCACCCCAGGAAGAAACCCTTAGCTGTGGCCTCCCTGATCCTCCCAGCCCAGACTCCCCAGTCCTCCCAGCACCGCCCAGCCTCGCTGATCCTCGCAGCCTCCCAGCCCCGGGCGACCACTCTCCTATTCTCTGTCTCTGTAGACAAGCCTCTCCCGAGCAATTCATACCAAAGGGATGATAAAGGGATGATAAGAAGGTGGCCTGGTCTGGCTTCTCTTATGTAACGGAAGGCTTCCGGTTCCATGCGTGTTTCAGGGGCTGCTTCTTCGCTCGCTCCTGGCTGCGTGCGACCCCACCGTACGGAGAGCGCACGCCTTGCACCTGTTGACGGGCACGCCCCGGGGTTTCCACCTCGCGGCCGTTGTGCTGCAGCCCCGTCCCCTCAGCTCTCCTCTTTCACAAGAGAATGGTGCTTGTTTGCAGCAGAGAAGGCAGCTTTGCGCCCACCAACAGGTGCCGGGGTCCCCTCTCCTCTGTCCCCGAGGCAGGAACTGCAGGGAGCCCCCAGGACTTTCATCTTGGAATGCGTGGCCGGCACTGTCCTGCTGAGCATATGGCCTGAGGAGGCGGGGCCGCTTCCGGCCACTGATGGCCTGAGCCTCACTGGGATCGAACCCTGTGCGAAGGTTTTTAGCAGGTCCCCTCTTACTGGGGGGCCTCACCGTGCACACTGAAGCCCTTGGGGTGGGGCGAATCCTTCCAGCCCCAGCCCAGAGGCCTGAAGTGAGGCTGTCACTTGGGCCTTTGAGCCGCCGTAACTGCCCACCAAAGCCACCATTAAGCTCCAGTGGCAGCGTGTCGTGGAAATTAGCCATTCACAAGCGCCAGCCACTCTAAACTCACGAATAAGTTTTTACGGGAGTTCCCACTGTGGTTCAGCAGTAACAAACCCAACTAGTACCCATGAGAATGTGGGCCCCATCCCTGGCCTCGCTCAGTGGGTTAAGGATCCCGTGTTGCTGTGGCTGTGGCGTGGACCCATAGTTACAGCTGCAATTCGACCCCCAGCCTGGGAACTTCCATATGCCGTGGGTGTGGCCCTAGAAACACAAAATAAAATAAGTTTTCAGGACCCCAATCAGAACATCAAGAGGCATGTTGCTGCCAGACACGGTCATCCTGGGAGCAAAGCCTTGCTCTGCAGAGCGGTGGCAGCTGCCCAGTTGTGCTTTCCTCGCGGGGACCACGACCCACCGCAGCCCCGCCTCACTTCTCTCCCCGGGACACCGGGGGAGACTGAACTCAAGTCGTGCCGCGCCCACTGGGAATGAAACGCTGGCAGGTGCGAGGGGAGAAGCAGGTGACTGTGTCCAAATTAAAGCCTCCGACACACACATGCCTACATGTGTGTACACACACGCGCACACACCACGGGCTGTCAACCTGTTTGTCTGGTCTCCTCCGGTAAGAAGAAAAAAGGGACAGTGGGCGGTGGGTCCCGAGGACCTTTCAGTGAACTTACCCAACCTGGGCTCAGCCGAGGGAGGGTACTTTAGCCCCACAGATGGAACCAGGCCGAGGGAACACCAAGGTCAAAGTGGCCAGAGGTTTGGAACCGGGGGAAGAGAGGGTCTGGTGACTGCAGAACACTCTGGAAGGAAAGAGTGGAAAACCAGAGGTAACTGAAAGGGACTGGCAGCTTCACCCGGACGAGGGCACGGACTAGGAAAGGCCCTGAAAGTTCGGGAAAAGTGAAATGACAGTGGAGAAGAAAGGGGGAGGCGGGAGAAAGCCAAAGGCGTCTGCTGCAGCATCTCAGTGGGTGAGCTGCCGGCGGCGGGAAACCGATGCGAAATGGGCGGTGACCGGGAGAGAGAAAAGACGGAGAACCCTTAGAAGAAAAATGTCAGCGCTGCAAGGGGCCAGCAGAGTCTGTGGAAACCTGGAGGCCGTGGAAGGTGGGGGAGGCGGGCCGGGAGCTTCTTTCTTGGGTGTCATCTCCTTTCCACCCAGAAACAAGGTCGTCTGGAGATAGAAGCAGCGTCTGTGCCACCTCCCAGGTGTTCTCTCTCATGCCCAGCCCTCCCAGGGAGCTTGGCAGGGGATGGGCGGGCTGTCCTCCCTGGGCAGATGAAAAGGGCTTGCCCGAGGTTTTGCCCACAGCACCCCAGCTTGAGCCAGGTCTCCCGGCTGCAGAATCCGGTCCAGGCTGTGCCTGGAGGGAGGCTGAGGGGCAGCAGCCCCAGTGCCCACCTGCCCGCACCTGTGCCCTGTGCCGCCGTCCGGCAGGGGCTGCAGCCTCGAGGTGGTGAAGGTGGTCTGGGGTGCGGCCTGGGCATCAGGCTTTTGGAAAATGCCCCGGGGTGGGGGTGGGGGTGGGGGGGTTGAATTGCTGCCGAGATAAGGCTGTGGGCAGCTGCAGGGGAGGGCGGGGGGCACTTTCGTTCGGGCAGAGAAAGTTACATCTTCATTCTAGAGCCAGCAGCACGAATTGTAAAAAGTGGTTAAAAGTCTGCAAACTGTGACATCTGGTCCATCGTGCGACTCTGTTTTTTTTTCTTTTTCTTTTTTGTCTTTCTAGGGCCGCACCCACGGCATATGGAAGTTCCCAGGCCAGGGGTCAAATTGGAGTTGCAGCCGCCGGCCTAGGCAGCTGCAGGTCCTCACAGCACTGTAAGGACTGGATCCAAGCCACATCTGCAACCTACACCGCAGCTCACGGCAAGGCCGGATCCTTAATGCACTGAGCAAGGCCAGGGATCGAACCCACATCCTCGTGGATACTAGTTGGATTCGTTTCCACTGAGCCACAATGGGAACTCCCGTGGGACCCTGTTTTAAAATGAGCTTTGAACCGAAGTTCCCAGCAGGGCGGGTCGGCACCCAGGAGCAAGGACGAGGCTGGGCGAGGCCCGTTCCACCCCAGCCACCCTCCTGGAGGGGCAGGTTCAAGGTGAGCCACTGCCAAGAAGACACAGCAGCACCTGCCTGTCAGGTCAGGCCAGTCCTGGGAGCACCCGAGAGCCGGCGAGCTCTCGGCCCGGCTCCGCGCTGGGACGTGCTGTGTGCACTTACTGTGGGCTGGACAGGACAGCCCGAGAGGGAGCCGCCCGCCCTCGGGTGCCGAGCCTCACCTGCACAGGGACCCCCCAGAGAAAGCCTGAGGCCAAGGACCACCTCCAAGGCCCATGTCCTGCTAATCCCGGCTCCGGCCAGACGGGGGCAGCCTCTGGGTGAACCCGGCCTCCAGGTCCTCAGGGCACTGTAAGGACTGGAAGCCCTTAGAGGGGGGAAGGAGGGCCTCTGAGTGGGGAAGGCCAGCTGCACGGGCTCACGGCTCTGGCCCTGGCCTTACTGCAGCCCGGCTGCCGCTCTGTTCACTCATTTTACAGAGCAAACACATGGCAGTGCTAACATGGATTAAGATTCAGGGGAAGCCAAGGAGAGAAAACTAAGAAAGGGAAAAAGCTACTCACAGCTTCGCCAGCAGTGGCTTGGCTGCCTGGGTTCCAGAGGGTTCCTCTTCGGGGCCAGTGGCCGATGCAGGAGATTGCTCAGGGCTTCTGTTTCCGTCGTGGGCTGAGAGAAAGTAAAGCAGTAAATGTGGAACCAGAAGGAACCAGAAGGACACCCCATTTTCATGAGTTCACCAGCCCTAATTGTTTATTTAGGGCCACACCGGCGGCATATGGAAGTTCCCAGGCTAGGGGTCGAATTGGAGCTGCAGCTGCCAGTCTACACCACAGCCACAGCAACGCAGGACCCAAGCCACGTCTGAAACTACACCACGGCTCATGGCAAAGGTGGCTCCTTAACCCACTGAGCGAGGCCAGGGATCGAACCTACAACCTCATGGATACCATTCGGGTTCATTTCAGCTGAGCCACCAAGGGAACTCCCACCAACACCATTTAACTCAAAGTTTCTCGGGAGCCACAGGGCAGCAGAAAAGAAGGCAGAATTCCTAGTCACCAGATGTATGCTCACGTGCTTTTTTAATTTCTTTGGACCAAGGAGTCATCGTTTGGTCTTGTGATCCAAGCGGCTCACCTTGGTCCTCAGAAAATGTTAAGGTTCGGTTCCTTAGGACGAGGACAGGAATTGAAGTGAAAGATGACATTCCAAAGTAGGAGACCCTCATTCTACAGAAACCTAAGACGATTTCACTGTATTTTAGCATCTGTCACCACCCTTCTGCTGATGTGAAGAAGAGCTATGTCTGTCCTAGTCTGACCTCATAGGCTCAAATACTTCCCTCTCTGACATGAAGAAGGAACTAATGATGTAAGAACGAGCAAGAAGGCGGTCTTTTCCCCTCCCCTTTCCCCTTGGATGATAAAAATGTAGCCCACCTAATCCTCGGGGTAGAGCCTCCTGGCCTGCCCGCTCCCATCTCTCACAAGCGTCCTATCTTAATAAACCTACTTCTTGTCCGTCACTTTGCCACTGATTTCTTTTCTGCGTGGTGGCAGGAGTTTGCTCAGGGCTCCTGTTTGCTCAGTGAGTCCAGACACCAGGTGAGTGCTTCTGATTAAAAGAAGCTGTGGGCTCAGGTCCCAGTCTGGCTTCTGGCTGGGTTCAAGTGTTGTCAGTTTCAAAACACTGATGCCTCCCCGACCCCGTGAGTCAGCTGCGGCGGCCGTAGCAAAATACAGCAGCCGGCTGGGTGGCTTGCAAAAGAGCTGATTCTCTCATGGTTCTGGAGGCGGGAAACTCTAAGTCAAGGTCCCGGGAGGGTGGGTTCCCCAGGCCTCCCTCCTCGTCATGTAGACGTTGTCTTCGCCCTGTGGCCTCACCAGGTCATCTGTCTGTACAAACCAGGTCTAACCTCCTCTTCTTACAAAGACACTGGTCAGATCGGATTAGAACTCAGTCTAGGGACCTCCCCTCCACTTGGCCACCTCTTTAAAGACCTGATCTGCAACAGCGCCGCCTTCTGAGGTCTCGGGGGTTAGGATTCTCAACTACGAATTTTCTGGGGACACAATGCGCTCTCTAACACCCCTCCAAGCACGACCGCTGTCACCGTTCTCTATTCAAGACGCTGCTAATAAGTTAACGGATCCACACCTCACTATTTCCGCAGAACGTTTCTCTTACTCACCTGCTGGTCACGCAGCAGAGGAGCGTGAAAATCTGTTTCCGGTGGAACCGGGTATCCGCGGAAGCTGCGATGAACGGAGCCTCAGGGCCTCAAGAGCGACTATTCCACGACCAGGTTTTGCTGTTTCCGGAAAAACACGGGGACTGATTTCAGGCACTCTGTCATGTTCTTAGGTAGGTTCGGGAGCTCCCATTTTGGAACATTTATCCTGAAATAAGTTGACCACCAGTCTTGAGTTTCTTGAGGCCTCTTAAGATTCTCAGCTCTGGGAGTTCCTGTCATGGCGCAGTGGTTAATGGATCCGACTAGGAACCATGAGGTTGCGGGTTCGATCCCTGGCCTTGCTCAGTGGGTTAAGGATCCAGCGTTGCCGTGAGCTGTGGTGTAGGTTGCAGATCCCGCGTTGCTGTGGCTGTGGTGAAGGCCGGCAGCTACAGCTCCTGTTAGATCCCTAGCCTGGGAACCTCCATATGCTACGGGTGCGGCCATAAAAGGCCACAAAAAGCCAAAAAAAGAAAAAAAGATTCTCAGCTCAGGAGTTCCCATTGTGGCTCAGCTGGATAAGAACACAACATAGCATCCAAGGGGATGCGGGTTCAATCCCTGGCCTCTGTCAGTGGGTTAAGAATTGGCATTGCCACACGCTGCACTGTAGGCTGCAGATGCCACTCAGATCCACTGTGGCTGTGGCTGTGGCATAGGCCAGCGGCTACAGCTCTGATTCAGCCCCTGGCCCAGGTACTTCTATGTGCCAAAGTTGAGGCCATAAAAAGAAAAAAAAAAGGTTTTCAACTCAGGAGTTCCCTGGTGGCCCAGGGGATTAAGGACCTAGCAGTTTTCACTGTTCTGGCTCTGGTTACTGCTGTGGCTCAGATTTAATCTCTGGCCTGGGTACTTCCACATGCCATGAGTGAAGCCAAAAAAAAAAAAAAATCTCAACTCAGCCCCAGCCCCTGACCTGCTGTGGCCAAATCTTGACTGTTTTTTTTTTTGTTTATTTGTTTGTTTTTGCTTTTTAGGGTCGCACCTGCGACATATGGAGGTTCCCAGGTTAGGGGTCCAATCGGAGTTACAGCTGCTGGCCTATGCCACAACCACAGCTGTCTGCGACCTATACCACAGCTCACGGCAACACCGGATCCCCAACCCACTGAGCAAGGCCAGGGATTGAACCCACAATCCCATGGTTCCTAGTCAGATTCATTTCCTCTGCGCCACAAACTGAGCTCCCTTTTTTTGCCTTTTTTTTAAGGCCAAATCTTCGATCTATGGAAGTTCCCAGGCTAGGGGTCAAATCAGAGCTACAGCTGCTGGCCTACACCACAGCCACAACAACGCAGGATCCTATAACCCACTGAGTGAGGCCAGGGATCAAACCCGCATCCTCACGGATACTAGTCAGGTTCATTTCCACCAAGCCACAACGGGGACTGCCCTGATTGCTTTTTTTACATGCAAATCCAGCCTCTAGCGAGACTCAGAGTTTACAGGCCGCAGCTCACCTGTGCAGGCCCAGGAGCCCTGAAATCAGAGGCGAGCAGCAGAATCAGGCCACTGTTCTACACATCGCAAATGCTGGGAAGGAAACTGCAGGGTAAGGGAGAGCATACCACACCCCACGACTCTGGGGCCAGGTGGCACCACTGCCAGTATCTGCAAAGAATCCCGAGCTGGGAAAGGAAAAGCCAGGCGCAGGACCGGGTCAGCCTGCTCCCTGACACTCAGCACCGAGGCCGCCAACAAGGTCACCTTCCCATGAGAGGCCCCGCTTTAGCCTGACACTGATGTTCCACATCTGGATAGAAAAGGGCCTTTCCCAGCCGGCTGGAGATGGACTCCCTGAATCACCGCCTCCCCTTGGAGAAAGAGCCCGGGAGTCAAGGTTGAGTTCTGGTCCAGGCGCTGCCCCTGGGCCGGGCTGCCTGGCTCCCTGTCTAAAATGTCAGCAAGAAGAACTCGAGACTTCCAGGCTGCCGTCCAGCTTGCATGGCTGATGACTGTTCTTGGGAACCAAGAGGAACTGACTTGCCAACCAGTTGGGCAGTCCAGCCAGGCGCATCCGTGCCCTTCCAATCCAGGATTCTAAACCCACCGTGTTCCCCGGGCCCTGTCCCCATCCTGGCCACAGAAAAGGCCAAGATGCTTTCTAGTCTAGGTTCAGCCAGACTCTGCTCATTTTCCATCTTCCTCAGCCACCTGCGAGCTGCTCTTTATCAAATATGTGTCAGCTGTAATGGAGGTCTGGCCCTCTGTATCCATGCATACGGAACCCACAGGTGCCGAGGGCCAGCTGTTAGGGACTTGAGCACCCTTGGATTTGGGAGGCCCTGGAACCAAACCCCTGCCTCTACCCGGTGATGCCTCTATCAGAAGGCAGCGCCTTTCCTTCCTCTTCTGAAAATAGCTATATATTTATACATGCATTTCTTTGGGCCATGCTTGAGGCACGTGGAAGTTCCCGGTTAGGGATCAACCCTGAGCCACAGCAGCGACAGTGCTGGATCCTTAACCACTAGGCCCAGGGAACTCCTAATATACATTTATATAGGCTGTCTTCAAAAAAAAATCTTCTTGGAGTTCCTGTCCTGGCTCAGCGGAAACGAATCTGACTAGTATCCATGAGGACGCAGGTTTGATCCCTGGCCTCGCCCAGTGGGTTAAGGATCCGGCATCGCTGTGAGTGTGGTGTAGGTCGCAGACGAGGCTTGGATCTGGCATGGCTGTGGCTGTGGTGTAGACAGGCGGCTACAGTTCCACTTCGGCCCCTAGCCCAGGAATCTCCATATGCCGAGGGTGCAGCCCTAATAAAAAAAGACCAAAAAAATTTTTTCCTTTATCTCAGTTTGAAAGAGACGAAGTAATACACGTGTCCTGCACTTTCCAGTTGATTAAAGAACAACCTGACTCGATAAATGGAAATTTTAATGCGCTTACAGGGCCTGGAAAGAAATGCAGAAGCCAGTTGGAGCATAAAAATACCATCTGGGTTTCGGTGACAATGAGTAACACTGTTGGCTCCTCTGAGCGCAGACAATTATTACATGAAAAAGAGCTTTTTTAAGCTTGCACAGTTAAAATGGTAAAAGATGTTCCATGGCGGGAAAAAAAAGGCAAAAACAACCCGCGCAGACAAGCACCGTCGCACAGCCCGGCACCCAGGGCGTCGTCACATCTGGAAGCAGGTGGAGGGGAGGGAAAGTCCTCAGGGACATCTTCCATCTGGAAGGTGTGAGACGGTGTCGCCTGTGTGTGCAAAGCGTATGGTCACCTGGTGCACGCAGTAACTGAAGAGGAGAAGGGGGTGGGGACGGGGAGGAGATCCATGAACTAGGACCACGGGCACTTTGGAAAGGACTTGGATTCCTTTCCTTATTTTTTTCTTTTTTCTACTTTTTATGGCCGCACCTGCAGCATATGGAGGTTCCCAGGCTAGGAGTGGAATCAGAGCTGCAGGTGCCGGCCTACGCCATGGCCACAGCCATGCCAGATCCGAGCCACGTCTGCGACTTACACCACAGCCCACAGCAACGCCGGATCCTTAACCCACGGAGCGAGGCCAAGGATCAAACCCGCAACCTCACGGTTCCTAGTCGGATTCGTTTCCACTGCGCCACGACGGGAACTCTGAGTTTGCACACCTTTTGAAGGAGAGTTTGTTTTCTAAGGCGGCTTTACTGAAGTAAACTGCACATGTGATAAAACAACCTCATTTCTCAATAAACACGTACATCAAATCACCACGTCGCACGCCTGAAGCCAATACGGCGCTCTGCGTCGACACATCTCCATCCAAAAACTCACCCTTTTCAAGCGTACAGCTCGTGAGCGGCGACAACGCAGCCAGCCCCATAACCTCCACCGCAGTCAAAGCACGGACCATTCCCGCCGCCCGCAGTTCCCTCCCGTCCCTTCGTCAGTCACCTCCTCCACCCTCAGCACCCCCGAGATATGTCCCAATATTTGTGCCTTTTCCAGAATGTCGTATAGGCAGAATCATATGATAGCTTTCAGTGCCTGAATTTATTTTGTCATCCAGGCCCTCATGTTCCTGTGCTGGTCCCCGTTTACTGCTGCGCGGTGTCCACTGCCTGGATGTGACACTGTTTCTTCATCCAATTGCCCGTTAATGGCCATTTGGGCTGGTTCCGGTTTGGGCAATAAAGCCGCCAGATGTTTTCTCATGGGTAAACACCTGGGACTGCCACCGAGGAAGGCACTCATTTAACTGCATAAGAAACTGCCAAACTGTCTTCCAAAGCGGCTGGACCATTTCACATTCCCACCAGCTGCGTGAGAGTCCCAGTTTCTCCACATCTTTGCCGACACTTACTATTGTCGGTATTTTTAATTTCAGCCATTCTAATAGGTGGGTAGGGGTGCCTCGTTATCATTTTAGTGTTTCGTTTCCCTACTAATGATGTTGAGCATCTTTTCATGTGTTTAGCTGGGATCTCTTTTCTCTGCTGTCTGCTCAGCCCATTTTTAGAAATGGAAGCCCCAGCTGCAAATGGGGTGAGGGGTGTGTATGTGTCGGTGCAGAAAAATGTTCCGTCACCCCTGCGATGCCCTGAGCAGCCCTGAGGGTCTCCAGGACCCACGCAGCCATCCTGGGAAGGCTCCTTGGCGTAAAGATGCCACTACCTGGGTGCTCGGAGCACCTGTGAGCCCCCAGCGCTTTCTGATTCAGAGCTGTCGGGCTCCCAGCCTGTGACAGTGTGTTCGGCACAACAGCCTGTCACTGACACTCGTGGCACCTGAGGCCACTGCCATGCTGATGAACTGCCATGCTATCATTAATGACCATTAATTCCGCTGTCCTTTCACCCTCATCAGGGAAAAAACCACAAGGAAAAAGGCAAAGGTAAATGAAGAAGGCATGAGTAATGCACACGCCCAGTCCCTGGGATGTAGGTGGGACTGAACCCATGAGTGTCTGCGATGCCACAGAGTTTCAGCCGCCGCATCCATCCCGCACAGTCACGCGTTCAAGGCCTCGAGACGCCCACATAGCGTTATCGTCACTGGTGAGCCCTGTTTATTCTCGTTCTCCCACTGTTTCTCTTAATTGGGAGGCTTACAAACAAAACGTGTTTTAAAATAAAACTAAATTAAAAACTGGATTCGTCATATGTGGTGGTTAATTTTGCGTGTCCACTTGGCGAGGCTACGGTGCCCAGATATCTGGTCAAACATGACTGCAGGTGTTTCTGTGAAGGTATCACGTGACTTTGAGTAAAGCGGACTGGCTTCTGCACCGGAGAGCGCGTTTCATTGTCGGCTGAAGGCAAAGAAAACACCAGCTTCCCACAAGGAAGAGGGAATTCTGCCAAAAACAGACTTGAGGCTCAAACTGCAGCTCTTCCCTGAGTCCGCAGTCAGCCAGCCCGCCACACGGATTTTGGATTTGCCAGCCCGCATAATCGTGTAAGATAATTTCTTAAAATAAATCTTTCCCTCTCTCTTGATATACAGACACATACACACCCTGTTACCCTGTTAGTTCTCAGTTCTGTTTCTCCGGGAAACCCTAATACACTATAGTTATTTTTCTCATAAAATGGCATTCATTTGAATTGGTTTGGGTTTTTTTTTTCTTTTTTCTTTGTTCTTCTTCTTCTTCTTTTGCCACACCTATGGCACATGAAAGTCCCCAGGCTAGGGACTGAATCCAAGCCACAGCTGCAGCAACGCCAGGTCCTTAACCCACTGTGCCACAGTGGGAACTCCTCATCTGAGATTTCTAAATGGCTGACACATCATTTTTCACATGACGGTCGCTATTTTTTCCCTTCATCCAGATTCTTTTTTTCCAGGATATTGAATGCTCTTCCCTGTACTGTACAGTAGGGCCTTGCTATTTATGCATTCTATGCATAGTGGTGTGTATCTGATAACCTCAAACTCCTAATTTATCCCTCTTCCTCTTGGGTAACCCTAAGTTTGTTCCATGTCTGTGAGTCTGTTTCAGTTTTTTTTTTTTTTTTTTTGCCTTTCTGCCTTATCTAGGGCCGCACCCACGGCATATGGAGGTTCCCAGGCTAGGAGTCTAACAGGAGCTGTAGCCGCTGGCCGTCGCCACAGCCACAGCAACGCGGGATCTCAGCCGCGTCTGCGACCTACACCACAGCTCACGGCAACGCCGGATCCTTAACCCACTGAGCAAGGCCAGGGATCAAATCCATAACCTCATGGTTCCTAGTCGGATTTGTTAACCACTGAGCCACGACAGGAACTTCCTGTCTGTTTCGTTTTGAGGGTCCATTTGTGTCATATTTTAGATTCCACATATAACTGATCTCATACGGTATTTGTCTTTCTCCACCTGACTTCACTCACCACGACCATCGCTAGGTCCAGCCATGTTGCTGCAAATGGCATTATTTCATTCTTTTTTACGGCTGAGTAATATTCCATTGTATATATGTACCACATCTTCTTTAATCATTCATCTGTCGACAGACATTTAGGCTGATTCCCTGGCTTAGCTGCTGTAAATAGCACTGCTATGAACACTGGGGTACATGTATCTTTCCAAATTAGAACTTTTTATTTTTTCTGGCTATATTCCCAGGAGTGGGATTGCTGGATCATATGGCAACTCTATTTGTAGCTGTTTAAGGAGCTGTTTTCCATGGTGGCTGCCCCCAGTTTACATTCCCGCCAGCAGTGCAGGAGGGTTGCTTTTCCTCCGCACATGCTCCAGCACTTAGCATTTGTGGACTTTCTGATGATGACCACTCTGACCAGTGTGAGGTGGTGCCTCGTTTAGAGTCTGATTTCCATTTCCCTGATAATGAACGAAAGTGAGCATCTTTTCATGTGCCTATTGGCCACTTGTGTGTCATCTTTGGAGAAATGTCTATTTAGGTCCATTGTCCATTTCTTGAATGAGCTTTATGTTTGAGTCTTTTTTGTTATTAACTTGTATGAGCTGTTTGTATATTTTGGAAATTAAGCCCTTGTCAGTCACATTGCAACTATTGCGATTATGTGCAACTACGTTCCCCTGGTCCATAGACTGTCTTCTCATTTTGTTTATGGTTTGCTTTTCTGTGCAAAAGCTTACAAGTTTGCCCTTCACAAATGTTTTGTTTTGGTTTGGTTTGGTTTTGGCCACCCCATGGCCTATGGAGTTCCCGGGCCAGGGATCAGATCCAAGCAGCAGTAACCTACACCACAACTACGGCAACACCGGATCCTTAATCTACCGTGCCCGGCCAGGGACTGAACCTGTACTCCAGAGCTCCAGGAATGCCGCTGATCCGGTGGCGGGAACTCCCACAAAGGCTTTGAATACTGTTGATTCCTAGGTCACTGTGCGCATGTGTAGTTCATGCAGTCACACTGGTGAGTATGCAGAGGGACAGCGTTGAAAGTGAATGGCCCGTCCACCCCGGGCAGGATCCACAAACAAGGATGCTCCAGGAGGTGCAGCTGCACGACACAGCAGCTCAGATCACGCGTGTCTCCGGCCCGGGTGCCGGGAGACGCGGGGAAACACCAGCAGCTGGAGGGGAAGCAGGGGGTTTGGAGGAGAGAGAAACTCGAGACAAGTTCAAGCCAGAAAAAGCTGGGTCGGAGGAAACGGGCGTTGAGGACACACAGGGGAAAGGGCTCCAGCCGAGTGGCAGTTCCAAGGAGATGACGGCGGTGAGAGCCAGGTCCTCACCCCGTTTTATCCTTAGATCCCAGAACG
This sequence comes from Catagonus wagneri, assembly GCA_004024745.2. Lineage (NCBI taxonomy): Eukaryota > Metazoa > Chordata > Mammalia > Artiodactyla > Tayassuidae > Catagonus > Catagonus wagneri. The sequence continues at coordinate 10,691,904 of PVHT020000170.1, read as the reverse complement.
CGAAGGAATGCGATAAATGTTCACTGAATGAACAAACGATTGAGTAAATCCCATAAAGTCCAAATATAGGGAGCTTCTGTGCACATACAGATGGTTTAATTCCTGCACTCTCCCCAAGGTTTTGCCCTTTTTTTTTTTTTTGCGTCCATAGCTCATGGAAGTTCCCGGGCCAGGGATTGAACCTGTGCCACAGCAGTGACTGAACCCATGCTGACATGTTTCGGTGACAATGCCGGGTCCTTAATCCACAGTGCCGCAGCGGGAACACCTTGAAACGTCTTTTAAAAATATATTTTAAAATCTGTTATTTCAAGTGCCTGAAGTGCAAACGCCTCACCACAGGTTTTAGAAGTTCTCCCACAGGCAGCGTGGTGGGTTGAACTGCGTCCCCTCCAAATACTTGTTGAAGTCCTGGCCCCGATACCCGTGAATGTGACCGCTGGAAAGAGGGTCTTTGCAGATGTCACCAAGTTAAAATGAGGTCACCCAGGAGTGAGCTGGTCTCTCATTTAATGATTGGGGTCAGAAGGAAAGAGATGAGGACACAGAGGCAACAGGGGGAGGAGCCGTGTGGCGACGGCCCGGGCTGCAGTGATGTGTCTACAAGCCAAGGAGGGCCAAGGCCGCGGCCCCCGTAGAAGCCGGGAAGGCTGGGAAAGACCTGCCTCTGGGGTCCTCAGAGCGGGCACGGCCCTGCCGACGCCTTGATTTTGGACTTGGGGCCCCCAGAAGTGTGAGAGCGTCTCGCGGTGCTCTGACACAGGCACAGGTCCGTGGCACCAGAGCGAGGCTGTGCGCGGAGAGCCAATACCAGCCGTGAGCTGCACGGGAAACCCGAATTCTCAGACACGTGGCTAGTACTCTTAGGGACTGACATCACGCTGGGCACCTGTCCTGTGCTTAATACATGAGAGGCCCTAACACAAACCCTTCAGCAGCTCGGGGGAGACCAAGGCACAGAGAGGTTAAGGAACTCATCCGAGGGCACACAGCTCATTCCTAGCAGGATGAAGCGACTCAGTGCGGACCCAGAGCCTCCTTCTTTAGCGTCAAGTGGTTCCGTCTGTATATGTGTCCTGAGGTTGCCGTAGCAAAGTGCCACAAGCTCAGTGGCTTAAAACCACATTCAATTTAGAAGTTCTCTGGGTGGCCCAGTGGTTAAGGATCCAGCACTGTCACTGCTCTGGCATGGGTTGGATCCCTGGCCTGGGGAATTTCCGAATGCTTTGGGTGCAGCTAAGAAAAGAAAAGATGGAGTTCCCGTCATGGCTCAGAGGAAACGAATCTGACTAGCATCTATGAGGACGCAGGGTTGGTCCCTGCCCTTGATCAGTGGGTTAAAGGATCCAGCGTTGCCCTGAGCTGTGGTGTAGGTCACAGGGGAGGCTCGGATCCTGCATTGCTGTGGCTGTGGCGAAGGCCGGCGGCTACAGCTCCTGATTCAACCCCTAGCCTGGGGACCCCCATATGCCACAGGTGCGGCCCTAAAAAGACAAATAAAAAAGGAAGAAAGAAAAGAAAAAGAAAACAACAGAAATTTATTCTTTTACAGTTAAAGACGCCAGAAGTCCTGTATCAAGGTGTAGGCAGGACTGTGCCCCTCTGAGACACTAGGGGAGCCCCTGCTCCCAGCTTCCGGGGGTCCACCCGCAATCCCTGGCTGTCCCTGGCTTCGGGCTGCCTCACGAGTCTCTGCCCGTGTCGTCACTGGGCCTTCTCCCTGCACTTCTGCGTGTCCCCAAACTTGATAACCTCTGCAAAGACCCCCTTTCCAAATATGGCCACGTCCACAAGCCCAGGGTTAGGAAGCGGACGTATTAGGGGACGTGCTTCCACCCACTCCCCGCTCAAACCTGCGTCTGGAAGTGTGTCCCCAGGGGCGCTACAGCCCGCCTCGAGGAGGCAGGAAGCAGGGCAGCGCCCAGGAATCCCCCGGGGCCAAGCCCCAGACACCCGCCAGGGACCTGAGAAAAACGGCCTGAACACACCTGCAGCGGGAACAGAAGTCTCTGCCGTCGCAGGTCCCAGGAAACGGGAGACTGGCCTCTGCGCCGCCCTGGATGGAGCCCTTCCTCTCCTTCAGCTGAGCCTCCGGATCTGGACGCGTCCACGCCGCAGCACGGCGGTTTCCAGACGAGGCTCTGGGGTTATTCCCGATGACACACTTTGTGGCCAGCACCACGCCACGACATGAATGTGTCAGCGGAGACGTGAACGCATTCGCTAGACAACTACTCAGCGAGCAGCTGCTACGCCCGTCACCACGCAGAAGCATCAAAAACTCTAGTTGGACCTGGCAGCACATGCTCTTCCCTCCCGGCCCCGCCTCCCTCCCGGCCCCGCCTCCCTCCCGGCCCCGCCTCCCTCCCGGCCCCGCCTCCCTCCCGGCCCCGCCTCCCTCCCGGCCCCGCCTCCCCCACCTTCGGCCCCCCTCCCCCACCTTCATCTCCTGACAGATTTCTTCTCTACTCTGTCCCTGCCCAGACCCCACCTGCCCTCAGCCGCTTTGCTCTGTACATGTGACCAGACCACCCCTCTACATCTCTGACCGTGTGAACCAGCCCTACGTGGCCCTGCCCGCTGTCATCAGAGCTTATCACCATATCCCCAGTCCCATTCTCCTCCCGCCCCCACCCCAATCCAAGTGTGTCCCCGCCAACCCCAGCCCCATCTTATCTCCCACTACTTCTCTTCGCTCTCCATCTCTCCTCTGGTCTCCAAGAGTATGAAGCTCCTCTGCATGCCAGGCACGATGCTAAACCCTGGGGCTACAAGCAGGAAAAAAAGGGGACAGGTAAGAAAATACCTGCGGTTGCAGCCACGTGATAAGGGCTGTGCCAAGAAGGCACCTGAATCCCCAAGGAACAGCGAGGAAAGGCTACTTAGCTCTGTGCAGAGGTCAAGGAGAGCTCCCCAGAGGAACAGTACAGAGTTTCCTCAAAAAAAAACTTAAAAATAGAATTGCTGTATGATCCAATAATCCCACTCCTGGGCATCTGTCTGAACAAAACTATCAAAATGATACCTGCAACCCTATGTAATAGCAGCACTAGTCACAATAACCAAGACAGAGAAACAACCTAAATGTCCATGGACAGATAAGTGGATCAAGAAGATGTGGTACATGCATACAATGGAATGCTACTCAGCCATAAAAAAGAATGAAATGCCATTTGCAGCAACATGGATACAACTAGAGATTCTCATACTAAGTGAAGTAAGTCAGGAAAAGAAAGACAAATACCATATGATATCACTTATATGTGGAATCTAAAGTACAACAAAAAATGAACTTATCTATGACACAGAAAAAACTCACAGACATAGAGAACAGACTTGTAGTTGCCAAGGGGGAGGGCCTGGGAGGGAGGATGGACTGGGAGCTTGGGATTAGCAATGCAAATCATTACATACAAGATGGATAAACAAGGTCCTACTATATAGCACAGGGAACTCTATTCAGTATTTTGTAGTACATCATAATGGAAAAGAATATGGAAAAATATGTGTATATATATATATATGAAACTGAGTCACTTTGCTGTACACCAGAAACTAACACAATATTATAAATCAACTATACTTCAAAAAAAATTAATTGAAGGAGTTCCCATTGTGGCTCAGCAGAAACGAACCTGACTAGAATCCATGAGGACGTTGGTTCGATCCCTGGCCTCACTGAGTGAGTTAAGGATCCAGCATTGCTGTGAGCTGTGGTATAGGTCGCAGACGCGGCTCGAATCCTGCATTGCAGTGGCTGTGGCATAGGCCGGCAACTGCAGCTCCAATTTGACCCCTAGCCTGGGAACCTTCATATGCCACAGGTGCGGCCCTAAAAAGACAAAAAAAAAAAAAATTAATTGGGAAAAAAACAACAAAGTACACCTCCTGGTCTTCTGCATGCTCTGGAAGCTACCCACCCAGACCACGCGGACTTGCGCCTTAAGAACGGGTTTAAAAAGCACCATCTCACCCAATGCTACCGCTTACATGTGGAAACTAAAAAGACACAATGAACTTCTTTGCAGAACAGACAATGACTCACAGACTTTGGAAAACCTTGGTTTTTCAAATAAGACAATCTGGGGGGTTGGGGGATGCACTGTGGGTTTGGGACACAAAATCTATCAAATTGACTTGTGATGATTTTTGTACACCTATAGTGGAAATAAAATTCATTAAGTTATTAAAAAAAATAAAAAGTACCATCTTCTTTGATCTCCTTGATTAATGTTTTATAGTTCTCTGCATATAAGTCTTTCACCTCCTTGGTCAGGTTTATTCCCAGGTATTTGATTTTGGGGGGTGCTATTTTAAAAGGTAAAATATTTTGGTATTCCTTTTCTAATATTTCATCATTACTATACAGAAATGCGATTGACTTCTGAAGGTTAATCTTGTATCCTGCTACTTTGCTGAATTTGTTGATCAGTTCAAGTAATTTTGGGGTTGAGTTCTTGGGATTTTCTATATACAGTATCATGTTATCTGCATAGAGTGACAGTTTTACCTCTTCTCTTCCTAGTTGGATGCCTTTTATTTCTTTTGTTTGTCTGATTGCTATAGCTAGGACTTCCAATACTATGTTGAATAATCGTGGAGGGAGTGGACATCTTTGTCTTGTTCCAGATTTCAGTGGGAAGGCTTTCAGCTTTTCTCCATTGAGTATTATATTTGCCGTGGGTTTTTCATATATGGCCTTTATTATGTTAAGGAATGTTCTCTGTATTCCCAATTTGATAAGAGTTTTGATCATGCATGGATGTTGGACTTTGTCAAATGCTTTTTCTGCATCTATTGAGATGATCATGTGGTTTTTTACTTTTCTTTTTTTAATGTGGTGTATGACGCTGATTGATTTGCGCACATTGAATCATCCTCGTGCACCTGGGATGAAGCCCACCTGGTCATGGTGTATGATCTTTTTGACATGCTATTGCACTTGGTTGGCTAAAATTTTGTTGAGAATTTTTGCATCTATATTCATCAAAGATATTGGCCTATAGTTCTCTTTTTTTGTGGTGTCTTTGTCTGGTTTTGGAATTAAGGTGATGTTGGCATCTATCAAATTACCCATGACGTTCTTCACAGAACTAGAACAAACAATCCAAAAATTTATATGGAAAAACAAAAGACCCAGAATCACCAAAGCAACTCTGAGGAACAAAAAACAAGCAGGAGGCATAACTCTCCCAGACTTCAGGCAATATCACAGGGCCACAGTAATCAAGAGAGTGTGGTACTGGTACCAAAACAGACATACGAACAAATGGACAGAACAGAGAACCCAGAAATAAACCCAGACCCCTATGGTCAAATGATCTTTGACAAAGGAGGCAAGAACTTAAAATGCGAAAAAGACAGTCTGGTCAGTAAGCATTGCTGGGAAATTTGGATGGCTGAATGCAAATCAATGAAACTAGAACACACTCTCACACCATGCACAAAAATAAACTCTAAATGACTTAAAGACTTAAATATAAGACAAGACACCATTAAACTCTTGGAAGAAAACATTGGCAAGACATTCTCTGACATCAGCCTTACAAATGTTTTCTCAAGTCAGTCTCCCAAAGCAACAGAATCAAAGCAAAGATAAACCAGTGGAACCTAATCAAGCTGACAAGCTTTTGCACAGCAAAGGAAACCAAAAAGCAAACGAAAAGACAACTTACAGAATGGGAGAAAATTGTTTCAAATGATGCAACTGACAAGGGCTTAATCTCTAAGATATACAAACAACTGATGCAGCTCAACTGCAAAAAAGCCAACAACCCCATTGATAAATGGGCAAAGGACCTGAACAGACATTTCTCCAAAGAAGATACACAGATGGCCAACAAGCACATGAAAAAATGCTCAGCATCACTGATGATTAAAGAAATGCAAATCAAAACTACCATGAGATACCACCTCACACCAGTCAGAATGGCCATCATTAACAAGTCCACAAACCACAATTGCTGGAGGAGGTGTGGAGAAAAGGGAACCCTCCTGCACTGTTGGTGGGAATGTAAGCTGGTACAACCACTATGGAAAACAGTATGGAGGTACCTTAGAAAACTATACATAGAACTACCATATGACCCAGCAATCCCACTCTTGGGCATATATCCAGACAAAAATTTCCTTGAAAAAGACACTTGCACACGCATGTTCACTGCAGCACTATTCACAATAGCCAAGACATGGAAACAACCCAAATGTCCATTGACAGATGATTGGATTAGGAAGATGTGGTATATATACACAATGGAATACTATTCAGCCATAAAAAAGGATAAAATAATGTCATTTGCAGCAACATGGATGGAATTAGAGACCCTCATACTGAGTGAAGCAAGTCAGAAGGAGAAAGACAGATGCCATATGATATCACTTATATCTGGAATCTAATATACTGCACAAATGAACCTTTCTACAGAAAAGAAAATCACAAACTTGGGGAACAGACTTGTGGTTGCCAAGGGGGTGGGGGAGGTGGTGGGAGGGTATGGGGTTAACTAGTGCCTCAGTAATGGAAAATCAAGGATATCCAGCTGTATAGCACTGGGAATATGTCTAATCACATGTGACAAATCCATATATGTACATGTAACTGGGTCACCATGCGGTGTAGTTGGAAAACTTGACAGAATTTCTATAAACCAGCTATAATGTAAAAAAAAAAAAAAGGCACCATCAACAGATGCCTAACCCCTTCTAAGCCTAGGTGTAATACAGTTGAATCCCTTCCCATCCAAGACAAAAGCTATTTACTGGGCAGACTGTGCCATGTTTGGGAGTGTTAATTCCGGGACTGATTGATGCAGCAGAGCAAAGATTCAGCATGTAGGCAGGGCGGGCTGTGGGGCGGTGTCCTGAGTGGAGCCGAGAGCATGCCTGAGGCAGGGACGAGGAAGGCGGACGGGGGAGCAGCGGCCCCGAGCGTGGCCCAGTCCCAAGCCTAAAACCAGCCAGGCCCCTCCCTTCCTCTATAGCCAGCAAAGCCAGTGAGTCACCAGCCACGCCCTGGGATTCCCCCGCCCCCCCATATCTGTATCAGTGACCGTGGCTGCGATCTTATTTCAGGCCCTTTCCATTTCTCATGGGAGACACTGCACATGGTCCCCAGCTCCCGGCCTCTTCCCTGTCCTGCAGTCCCCCACAAAACACCCAGGCTCACAAGCTGGACGCGTCTCTCCCAGAGGTAAAACCTCACACTGTGTCCTGTCACCCGAGGGGAGGCCAGGCCTGGGCGCACACTCACAGAGCTCCCACCTTCCAAGCTCACCGTCACACCCACGGGCTCCAGCTGGGCCCACGCCTGTGCCGGTGGATTCTGCGAGCCTTGCTTTGCCTATTTATACATCCTAAGAGCTAGGACAGCGCCCCGCATGCAGTAGGCGCAGAAAAATTGTGAATGAACGACTGAGTGAAGACAAATAAGTGACCGCTGGCCAGGGGTAGAGACTGCGGAAGGCTGGGCTGATGTAAGAGGCACCCGCTGGAAGGACACGGGCACCTTTCAACGGGCCTTATCACCCTGTATTTGGTGTTGATGACCGCGTGCGTGCCGTTGGCCAGCTGAGCGCCTGTGGGCGGGGCCTGCACCCCCACCAGTGGGACACTTGGCACCCACTCAGGAAACGCTCACCGAATACCTGAATGAAACCGTTGAACAATCGGGAGGTGACAAATGTCACTTTTGCTCGTAACCTGCCGCTGTAACCAGCCACATGGTCCTAAGGGCACGGGCAGGACCTGTAATTTCCACAACCTCAGAGTGGTGACAGGCCTGTGAGCCCACGTTTCTTCAGCAGAGGAGTGTCCTAGCCGCCCCCCCAAGGGTCCCTCAGAGATGCGACAAGCGGTGGCCTTTGAAAGAGGGACTGGAATTTTCCAGCTCACCTGCTCCGGAGAGACAAGGCACTCACACGTCACACGACCCAAGCCGGGGGTGATGGAAGGTCTGCCCCAGGCACTGTCAGATCCTCCCCAGGGTGCCAGTCATTCCGTACAAAAGCCTTTGGGTGGCTGGTGTGCTGCAGAACCTGGAACGTTAATTTAGAATCTCCTGGTTATCACTGAGTCTCTGTGTCCCCTGTCATTACAGCTCTGGAGTCACAATCACAATTCCTATAATTCAGTAATGAGTCTCACCACCCAAAATAACCGAATGGTTGGGCAAGCGAGAATCAGGAGTAGCTCAGTAAAGTAGCAGGGGAGCTGTACGTCTCAGGCCTGCTCCTCAGACCCGCTCCAAGAAAAAAATCAGCACTCCAGGCGCTGCGGGGCTGAGTCTGAGCCAGTCCAGCCGTGCCCAGCGAAACCACCGAAGCTCAAGCACTCGTCCACTGCAGCCGGGGACAACTGGTGCATCGTTCCTTGTTTCAGATTTCTACCCTGGTTCCTCAGCCCAAGGAAGCTTCTTCATTTGTTGTGCAATTGACATGAAGCCTCAGACCTGCAGGCATGTCAGTTTCAGCCACAGGCTCCACAACAGCTAGGCTGTGCTTGCTGGCATTTTGCTTTTAGGACATAACTTGTGATGTGCCACGGGGCTGATTTTTGCTTATTGTCTCCTTACCTATTGGTACGTATTCGGCCCCACTTCAAACATTATCTGGCAGTTCCTGCGGTGGCTCAGCAGGTTAGGAACCTGACACAATGTCCACCAAGATGCGGATTCAATCCCTGGCTTTGCTCAGTGGGGTGCAGACTGAAGATGCGGCTCGGATCCCGCGTTGCCGTGGCTGTGGTGCAGGCTGGCAGCTGCAGCTCCAATTCAACCTCCAGCCTGGGAACCTCCATATGCGGCAGGAGTAGCCCAAGAAGAAAAATTATCTGAGCAAAGCTCTCCTGAAAGTTAGTTCACACCCGCTAAAGGAACTGATGGCTTACACTACTGTATGGTTATCTTGGCGGCCACTTAGACTTTTTCGGTACCTGAGCCCAAGATAGGCCACTCACTCTACTGGGCAGCAAAAGGCAATGAAAACAGCACTGGGAGGGAATTTTTTTTCTTTTTACAGCCGTTACTGCAGCAGATGGAAGTTCCCAGGCTAGGGGTCAAACTGGAGCTGCAGCTGCTGGCCTACACCACGGCCACAGCAACTCGGGATCCCAGCCGCATCTGCGACCTACACTGCAGCTTGTGGTCGATCCCTAGCCCTCGAGCAAGGCAAGGGATTGAACGTGCATCCTCGTAGACACAATGTTGGTTGAGTTCTTAATCTGCTGAGCCACAACGGGAACTCCCTGGGGAGGGGATTGTAATTTTTTTTTTCTCCTTTTTTTTTTTAGGGCCACACCTGCAGCCACAGCAACGCCAGATCCTTAATCCACTGAGCGAGGCCAGGGCTCAAACCGGAATCCTCATGGATGCTGGTTGGGTTCGTTAACTGCTGAGCCATGACGGGAACTCCCAGAGGTTTTAATTTTAATTCAGCATTCTGATGAGCCAACTTCAAGCCCAGGAGAAGGAGCCCAGCATGTAATTTTAGAATATTTATCACGCTGCTTATGATATAATGGTGATCATATCTTGATAAGCATGTCATCACAATGAACTCAGTCCCTCCAGCCCACTGATTGCAAGGGGAGAACTAAACCTGAGAAGCCAATCGGATTTCAGAGCGACGGTCCAGTGTTTTTTCACCCTGACCTCCCTATCACAGACTCCAAACATTTGTGCAGTTTAGTTGGTTTTTAGAAGTCCGAACTTCTCGGGAATGTTTCCAAGCATTCTTTGGAAATCCTAGACTTATCGCTTCAGTGATACGTCAAGTGAATTAAACACACAGACTCGGTAAATCCTCAGATGACGTCACTGTGGTTCTCGGTCGTTGGTCAGCATCACCCACCAACTTTCAAAGTGCTGAAACCTTCGCAATGACTTGCCTTAGGAAGCAAGCAAGCATGAAACGAAGCAGGCTATTATTTTTAGGAGGAGTAATTTCGCAGATACCAGGGACCAGACAGTGTGTACCGAATCAATCTGAGTCAAGTGTTGAGGGGGTGGGGGGTTGCTCTCTAATTCAGAAAACAGATTAAGTCATTTGGCCCAGTTTTTATGAGTGCCCTGGAAGCAAGCTTCAGATTCCATAATGTTTTATTGAGTCTGGTTCTATAGTTGCTATCTTAACGTCAGCTGGGGACGGGGGGGACTGTGAAAGAGGTTTAAATGTGTCCGACTTACAGCCTAAAACACGCCAAAGGTCAAAATGCATCTTGGAGGTGATTAAGTACAATAAGCGCTTTTAAAATCAAATGTAAATGCACGTTCATATTTCTTTCTTCAATAGGGTGACTCACATTCTGGACCAGGGTCAACCGGCTGACTCTTACTTAAAAAAAAAAAAAAAAAAAAGGGTGGGGGGAGCTCTCAAGTCTCCAAGAGTTTTTAAAAAGAAACAGAAACAAAAAACTGCCGTGTCTGATCTTTTCAAAAGTGGCTTCAGGCTCAGACCAATTCGGCGTTTTTAACCTTCTGTTCCCTGTGTGCACAGAAACACACCGAGCTTGGGGTCCAAATCAGATGGACGTGCTCGGCCGTGTGGACTGTCCTGGTAGAAACACCACCATTCCGCTTGGAGATGTGCAGAATAAACTGCTTTTTTGGTGAATTCATTTTTCTCCCACTGTCTGTGTCTTAGTCTAGAAATCCAGGACTGTCAGCTCCCTCTGGCCTGGCCTGGACCCAGCACGGTGTGTGTCACGGGTGAAGCAGGGTCGCCGTGCTTGGTGGCCATCTGCGGGAAGCTGGTGACTGATGGATTCCAGGTCTCTCTTGGTGGCGCTGAGAGGACAGAGGCTGGCGGGGCCACCCCAGCCACAGGCCTGCCGGGGACCCGGCCCGAGGCCCCACAGCCCTGAGTCTCACCGCCTTCACCACCTGCACGAACGCTTATGTCCCTTTCCCCAAAGAGGATGCCGGCTCCTTGAGGGCGGGGACCCTGCAGGGTTCACGTCCTAAGTCCCAAAGCCTGGGTCATGGCAGGCACCTAAATCACAACATGGGAGGCAGGGAGGGTAAAGAAGAGATGCCCAAGAGACGGACGGTCCTTGTCCCCACCAGCCTCACTTTACAGCATAGATAGCTCACCGACCAACTCATGCGTCCAGCACTGGCCATGACTACGAACCCCTCCGCCTCCTGCTTCCTTCCAGTTTATCCAACAGCACACCCTTCCAGAATCATCTAAGCCAAGCTCTGGGCTCCGATTAGCCCTTCCTGCGAGGAGGAAACGGGGCTGACCAGTTAACACATTCCCCCTGCACGGCTCAGTTATTTTCAGAACAGGAGTTCCCATGGCGGCTCAGCAGGTTACGAGGCCGACATAGTGTCCATGAGGACACAGGTTCGATCCCTGGCCTCGCTCAGTGGGTTAAGGATCCGGTGTTGCCACGAGCTAGGGTGTAGTTCGAAGATGTGGCTTGAATCTGGTGTTGCCGTGGCTGCGGTGTAGGACGGCAGCTGCAGCTGCAGTTTGACTCCTGGCCCAAGAACTTCCATATGCTGCCGGTGTGGCCATAAAAAGGAAAAAAGAAAAAAACAAATATTTTTAGAGCAGCTTAGTTGAAGGTCTCGGTCTTTGGCATCAGACCCGGATTCCTCCAGCCTCGACAAGCCTGGCCTTCCTGGTGTGACTAATGGTCCAGGGCAGGGTAGCCATGCGGGTCCATCGCAGTTGAGGATGAACGCCTGTTCAACAGGGACTGCCGCCACCTTCACCCCACTCCACAGCCGGGGACGTGGTTCTAGCTTCTTTACTGAAGAAGTCCCCCGGTGCTGCTTTTAAAAGAATTGCATTCCTGGAGTTCCCCGGTGGTTCAGAGGGTTAAGGGTCCAGCATTGTCACTGCTGCAGCTCGGGTCACTGCTGTGGTACAGGTTGGATCCCTGGCCTGGGAACTCCCACAGGCCGTGGGTGTGGCCAGAAAAAGACAATAAAAAATTGCATTCCTCTCCATTTTCCATGAGAGCAGTTTATGGAACAGTATTTGAGAAATCCATCTGCATCCAGTTTCTTTTTGCACAATTCGTGATCAAATATCCAGAATTACAACTGCAGTTATACACACAGACGCACACAATTCTCTCCTAATCTTGCTGAAGGCAAAAGGGCTGCTAGGAACTGGTGTGCAGGTGTTGATGTGACCCAGTTACCACCAGCGGTGCCTGTGAGCCGAACTGGAGAAACTCAGGGGTCTTCGGTCTCGAGGACCAGGGTGATGAGCAGAGAGAGGCGGTCAGGTCCTGCCTAGAGAGCGGGGAGCGTGGCAGACTGACGCGCGGGGGCGGGGCTCTCAGTGGGGTACCCTCGCTTTTCTTACAATGATGTGTAAAGACCGGGCTTCTCAATGGGTGAGAGCCCAGTGGGACTGACACCCAGCACGGTCCAATTTCAACCACCCAGGACAGAGCAGGCCCAGCCACTCCCGAGGCTCACTGAACACGACACGGCATCCACGGTGAGGCAGCTGTCATAATCCACCCGCACAGAATCCAACATTTCACCGTTTCCCGTCCCCCCCCTTTTTTTCTACTTTATATGCTTTTCAAAGACCTCCCTCCGCTGCTAACACGCAAACGGGGATGCTGTTCTCACAAGCAGCAGGTTCGACGGCAGAGCCTCAACGATACCAGGTCCTAGTCCCTGGGACCTGCCGTGTGACCGCGTATGGAAAAGGGGTCTTCGCCGGTGAGATTAAGTTAAAAGTCCTGAGATGGGGAGGTGATCCCTGATTGGATGGGACCTAAATGCCATCCCAAGTGTCTTCATAGGAGAGAGGCCATGAGCCAAGTTATGTCAGCAGCCACCAGAAGCTGAGAGGCCACCAAGGGGTCTTTTTTGTATCCTCCAGAGGAAGCATGGCCCTTCCGAAATCTTTTTTTTTTTCTTTTTAGGGCCACACCTGCGACATATGCAAGTTCCCAGGCTAGGGGTCAGAGCTACAGCTGCCGGCCTACACCGCAGCCACAGCCACGCCAGATCGGAGCCAAATCTTCACCCACACCACAGCTCACGGCAATGCCAGATCCTTAACCCACTGAGTGAGGTCAGGCATCAGACCCGTATCCTCAGGGAGACAACGTCAGGTCCTTAATCCACTGAGCCACAGCGGGGTGCTGAAATGTTGATTTTTAGCCCAGTGTTACTCGATCTTGGACTTCTGGCTGCCAGAACTATGAAAGAATACATTTCTGTTGCTTTAAGTCACCAAGACTGTGGTAAGCTGTTACAGAATCCACAGAAAATGAATCCACTGCCTTCTACCCTCACCGGACTGTTCAAAAGGACAGCCCCCAGCCGTACAACCTATAGGTTGGGCAAATTTGGACACTTCAATGCAAGTTCAAAATGAAATGGAGAATAAGAGCTGGTTAAAACTTCCCACTTCCACGTTGGCAGAGAGGCTGAGGTTTCTAAATCCCAATTCATGAAAGGGCCATTTATTTGGTACACGAAATGCAAACAAGTCGAATTATAGTATTACTAGCACCACCCACTTGGATGGACATCACCGTGACAGGGTTTCTGAAGGAAAGCTGGCCATCGGGGCAGATGGCCTGAGACACAGAACTGATGACAGGCCCAAAGCTCCAGCGACACGGGGCTAACCGGCAGAGTCTCTCACCGAACGGGCCCAGAAGCAAGTGCAGGAGCTGGCCAGCGAGCAGCCAGGAATAGATGAATAGATGTGACAGCAGAGGGACTGCAGCACAGAGGCAGGAGGCCTTGGGCGGATGCTCCAAGGAGAAGTCGGATCTGCCAGCAGATTGAATGGGAATAGGGCGTCTGAGCTGTGCTTGTCCCGGCTATGCAGGCTGGAGCAGCTGGTGCGGCCAGGGGCGCCGAGAAGCTGCCTCCACGCTGCTTTGTGGGCTGTGCCAGCACCGAGGCTGCAGACAACATCAGATCTGCGCTTAGATAAACCGCACTCAAAACGGAGTGGCCTGGGGAGGAAGGCGCAAACTCGGAACTTGGTTGAATGGCTACAATGAGTGGCCAGGGGCCCTGGAGGCCGGGGGAGGGCAGATGAGGACAGACAGCGGGCGCTGAGAGGTAGATTTGATAGGACTGAGTGATGGCTGAAAGCAGGCGCTGGGATAGATAGAGAAGTCTAAAATTACAGTCGAGTTTCTGGCTTGGGTGGCAGGGCAGCCTCCCCAAGTAGGATGGGGACCGGGGAGGAAGAACAGGTTTCAAAGAAGAGAGAAAGCAGATAAGAAGTTGAGCTATGAGCCTGCCGAGGGCACAGCTGTAGTCTGTCCCCGTGGTGATGTCCAAGAAGCCAGCCAGATAGACCATGGGAACTGAGACTAAATAAATATGCACGTATATGGAGCTGGAAATCCCGCTGGGGCACATCTGTGGACGGATAACACTCAACAAAAATATGTTGAACTCCTACTACAGGTCAGGCACTGCGTAGGCACCAGGCAGACAGAGGGGAACAGGAAGCCCCTAGGGTTGGGGCGGAGGAGAGGTTAGGGGGCAAGTAAATCCAACAGCCTGTGCACAGGTGTATAACAAGCCACGTCAGCGGCCACGGAGCACAGAGAGGGACCAGCAACCCCAGAATCGGGCTGAGTGATGATGGGGGGGCAGGTCCTGGAGGAAGGCAGGCGACCCAGCAAGTTAGAATATTATCAAGGGGAAACTGAGTGTGCAGGGACGGGGAGGAGCAGTTCTGCGGCGAGGACACTCAGAGATGCAACAGAGTGTGACTTGCTCAGAGAAGATGTGTGCGGGGGTGCCGGGGACACAGATTAGGAGTGGGCTGTCACCAGTGTCAACCCACACCCAACCTTAAAGTTGAGAGCTATGTTTTATTCAGCGGACTTTCTGAGGACTTTAAGGCCGGGACACACAGCATCTCAGATGGTGCTGAGACTCGGCTTCTAAGAAGTCAGGGGGGAGCTGGGATATAGAGGAGTTTCTGCAACAAGAGCCAGGTAGCTGGAATATCAGAAGATTACTATTAATCAAAAAAACCCAGGAGTTCCCATCGTAGTTCAGTGGTTAACAGCTCCAACTAGGAGCCATGAGGATGCGGGTTCGATCCCTGGCCGTGCTCAGTGGGTTAAGGATCCAGCATTGCTGTGAGCTGTGGTGCAGGTCGCAGACATGACTTGGATCCCACGTTGCTGTGGCTGTGGTGAAGGCCGGCAGCTACAGCTCCAATTAGACCCCTAGCCTGGGAACCTCCATATGCTGCGAGTGCGGCCCTAGAAAAGGCAAAAAGACAAAAAAAAAAAATGAAAAAACAAAAAAAACCCAGACACTTCAACTTAAGGAATTTAGCAATTTTCTATATATGGGACCGTGTGCAAGAGTCAGAGCTCAGTCAGATCATTCCTTTCATGTGCAGATGTGCACCTCAACTATCGTCGGTGGCAAGTAGCTTTTTTTTTTTTTTTTGGCTTTTTAGGGCCACACCCACGGAGCTACAGCCACAGCCACAGCAACTCAGGATCCAAGCCATGTCTATGAACTACACCACAGCTCACAGCAACGCCAGATCCTTAACCCACTGAGCGAGGCCAGGGATCGAACCCACATCCTCGTGGATCCTAGTTGGGTTCATTAACTGCTGAACCACTTAAGCCAGGGAGTGCCATGACATCTTTCCCTTTTAAGAAAGATCACTTTGACTGCAACCTGAGGATGGGTTAAAAGGGAAAATCCTGGAGGCTAGGAGGGCACTTAGGAAGTTGCTGGGCTGGACTGTGGTGACATTGTCAGAGGAACAGTCAGGGAGTAGATGGCCAGACTTGGTGACCGGCCCAGTACCGGCAAGGCGGGAGGGGCCCTGGCTCAGGCTCACGTCCCGGGGGTGTGTACGAGAGTGCACGGAGTGAGTGCAACACCAGGGTCAAGGTCAGGAACTCGCAGTGTGAGGGCCAACCCCAGAGGCCAAGAACCAGAGGTCAGGGAACAGGTAGAAAACCCAGGGGGACGAGGCATCACTGAAACGCGCAGGTTGGACGAAGGGATGGGTAGCGGCACAAACCAAAGAGGCCAACTGAGCCGACTGAGAGGTTCACCTGGATTCGGCTGTCAGGCCCCTTTGGTGAAACAGCCTGATCACACACTTTAAAGAAGTGACACCAACTTGTGTCTTCCTGAGGCTGCTGGGAGGGATTTGGGTGGAGCGAGATTGCTCTGGCCGCTGGGGGAATGCAACGAAAACTAGAAAACCCAGCTCCCGGCTGCGGCTACACAGCTCTAGGTTTTCTCCCCCTGTAACGCGGGGACCACAGTGTGTGCTCGCACCACCTAACCACGTGACCCTAAAGCTCAAGGCCCTTTGAAAGACTCACAATCACTGTTCCCTTACGTCCAAAGGCACTTTTTGCTCTACCACCATTCAGTTCAAAATACAAAGACACTTTTTAAAGTTTTCAGTTAGTTAAGGAAGAACACTTTTAGGTGTCAGCCTCTTCCTTTGAGACTGAATCCTCTTAAAATTCGTGGAAAGAAAACTTAATGGAACAGTAGAGCTTTAAGTTTTGAAACAATTTTCTTTTTTCTTTTTAAGGGCACACCTGCAGATATGGAAGTTCCTAGGCTAGGGGTCAAAGTGGAGCTGCAGCTGAGGCCTCTGTCACAGCCACAGCCACAGCCACAACCACAGCCACACTGGATCCCAGCCGCATCTGCGATCTACATCACAGCGTGTGGCCAGGCCAGATCCTTAACCCACTGAGCAAAGCCAGGTATCAAACCGTATCCTCACAGAGACGTCAGATCCTTAACCCACTGTGCCACAAGGGGAACTCCTGAAATACGTTTTTAATCTTTATCAACCTAATTAAGATTATTCCTTACACAAATTCCTCAAACATTTCAGAAGTTATGTTACCTACAGTCATGTGCATATATCCAACTTTTAATAAGTCAATCTGAAAATTAAGATATCTGAAAAAATACTAAACAACGTGGATTTAAAACCCAAGAATTTAAGCACCTGTTCTAAAAGGCAGTCTCCTCCCCCTTGCAGGCTGATCTGCTCCGGGCTTCGGGGAACACATCCAGATGTTCCGATTAGCTTGCCTACCAGAAGCGTTCTTCAGTGTTTACAATTGGCATTTCTGTAACACTAATTTCCTGGTTTTGAGTGAGAGTGAAGTGAGCTTTCAAACTGATGAGCTTGTAATATTCACGCAGGAAAACGAGTCTGCCGGAGAGCAAATGAGAACTGATCATAGAGAAAAGAAGTTAGCTACCCAGGGATGGTTTCACTGATGCCTCCTAAAAGTGAAGCGGTTTGTCTGTGACCATGCAGCCCACAAGTAATGCCTCCGAGGCTGAAGATCGGAAACCTGAGCGCAGACGTTTCCACCCACCTGCTCAGGAGAAATGAACCTGGCTGCCGGTCCCACCCCCCACCCCCGAGTCACCGGCGAGCGGTCCTGGGCCGCGCAGGTGGGTGGAAACGTCTGCGCTCGGGTCCAGACTCTGCAGACCCGCAGCCGGCGCACCTCCACGCCCGCCGAGAGGTGTCCACGCTGCAGGCTGCACCTGAGGCCGAGGACAACGCGCTGCCGTCGGGGAACCGTCCCCCTAGGGGCCGGCGGAGGCGCCCGCAGCGAGCCCCGCCGGGTATCACCCGGCGAGCGCCGCCGGCGCGTGTCCCCGCGGCTCCAAGCCCACCCGTGCGCGCCCCTCCCGCCGTCGCCTCCCCTCAGGAACACGCCGTCCGCCTCGGGCCCGGGGAGGGCGCGGGCGGCGGCGGAGCAGGAACGTCGGGCGGAAGGCGCGCGCGGGAGGACGCGGCAACCTCGGCGTCGGCGCCCGGCTCTCGTCAAGCCCGCCCTCGCCCGGCCCCCTGCGCCGCGCACCTCCCTCGCCCCGCCCCCCGGCGCCTGGCGGCCAATCACAGCGCCGCGCACGTGACGAGCGCTGCCTGCGATGACCTCATCCCTGGTGTGGGATGACGTCAAATTCAAGATGGATGGAATCACAGCGGCAGCGGCGGCTGCGGCGCGCGCGAGCCGAGTGTGAGCGGAAAGGGGCCCGGCGTCTGCCTCGGGGCTGAAGACGGGTGAGTAACTGTCACGCCCCTCGCCCTAGGAGAACTGCGGGGCCCCGTGGGAGGCTACAGCCTCCCCGCAAAACGCAGCCTTTCCTGACGTAACTCTGAGGTGATCGCTCTCCTTTTTCTCTCCGCCAGCGGGTTGCGGGCTCCGAGCGCTTCTGCGCGTGCGCCGGACCCGGCTCTCACCGAGCATGCCCCGGGCTCCCACGTAGCCGATTGTGCCTTCACACTGCGCATGCTCCTCGCCCGCACTTGGCCTCGTCCTCCGCACTGCGCACGCTCCGTCCCTCACTGGGCTTCCCTCGCCCGGCCGGTGCTCTTGCGCCGAGCGGTTGGGGCGCCTTCCGGCCGCGGGCGCGTGCTCCGTCTTCGGCAGGCGTGGAGGCCGGCCGGTGTCGGCCAGGGCGCGCGGGCGTGCGCGGAAGCTGGGGGCCGGGTGACCCCCGCACCTGCCGCGGCCCGCGCCCCCGCCCCACCGCCCCTCGGGCCCCGCCTGGCGGCCGCCGGCACATCCGACAACGTCCCAAAAGGATGCTTTCCCCGCCTTCCGGCCGGCCCTCCGCCGGGCGCTGCAGACCCCCTGGAGGACCCGTTTCCCCGACTCTCCACCGCCCGCCGCAGAGCACAGCCCCCTGCTGCGGGCCGGCGCCACTGCTGGGATGCGGAGGGCTCCCCGCCCGAGAAAGCCCCCGCCCGAACCTGCCGTGGGGAAGGGGTGGGTCCCGACCGGCCGCGCTGCGGCCCCGAGACCTCTGCTGGCTGGAGTCCCCGAGATCTATCATTCAGACCGCTCAGCTGCAACAGGTTCACTAGTCCAGTACAAAAGAGCATGCATGCCCTTGACCGCAGGAGCGCTCCTCGGTCCTGGCCCTTCACCCGGTCGCTGTGCCCTCCCACCGCAGCGCTGCGTGGTTCTGGAGGATCCACTTCAGCAGCACGTGTGGGGGCGGGGGGATTTTAGAGACAGGTCCTCCTACCGGGTTGCCGGGCGCGGGGGAGTTGGGGGTGGCGGCAATGTTCACAAGACCCCGCAGCAGCCTGCAGGGGCCTTAGTGCAAGAGCCCCGCTCGGGTCTCGCATCCCTAAGGCACCAGCCTGTTCAGCAGAGTCCAGTGACTGTCCAGCGATGACCCTGAGACATCGATAAGGAGCCTGCATTGCGTTCTGCTTCCTTGTTTGGAAGAAAGCGGGTTAATCCATTTTAGAAAGATTTCTCATTGACGGTTTTTGGTTTTTTTTAAGTTTTATCCTCTGGTGCTTGGAGTAAATCCTTCATGCACCTTAATGATCAATAGTCATTACATTTAAATTTAAGTACCACTAAATATCAGTGTTAGAAATCTGGGGCATTGGCTTACTTAAAAATAACTATGTTTAATTCATTCTTCCTTTTAACACTACTCAGTGTATTCTGTGGAAATAAAAGTTGGAAAAGGTATGATTCCTGCCCTTGAGGAGCCTAACAGTGCTTATGGCAGGGCATGTTAAGTGTGGGACAGAAGAGGGACCAAGTTAGTGAGAGTCTCTAGGTGAGGGGGAGGTGAACTGGAGGAACAATTTTAATTGGCCCCAAAGCGAGTAGGGCTGAGGAGAGCAGATTCTAGAGCCGTTTATGAGCAAGGCTGGACAGGTCGTAGTCTCTGGCCAGAAAGGAAAAGATTTCCAGTTTGGGAGGCCTGCTGGTTGGCAGCACAGCAAACTAAATAGGGAATGTGTGAGGACAAGCAGACGTGGGGGTAGGGGCCAGGGGGGAGAGTAACACACACTGTCCTGGACAGGTGGGGTATCATGACAGAAGAGTCCTGAGAAAGAAATTTGGGGCATTGAGAAGTCTACGCAGGGATGCAGACTTGGGCATCGTGGTCTGGTAGGAATTAAGGCCACAGGCCCTCATCAAAAAGCAAAAGAAGCCACCATGTGCTGAGCTCTGTGCCGGATGCTGGAGCAGCAAAGGTGAGCCAGCCCTGGTCTCAACGAGCCTTAGTGATGGTTGCCCAGTAGACACCTGCTGGGCCTGCGCTAAGCATTGGGGATGCACAGATCGAAACGAGGGTTCTTCTTTTTAGGGACTCTCATGAGAGGGTAGATGGAAAGGCACACCACTCACAAGAGCTGTGTCGTTGCAGAGGAGGTGAAGCGGCACGGCAGCTGGGATGGCTGAGCCACTGGCTAGGAGCACGTAGAGGCAGTGACGCCTGCGCTGGATCTTTATGTAGATGTCAGCCAAGTCAAGGAAATAGAGTTGAGGGAAGTTGAGTGTGCTGGTTTGTGGGGTAGACGGTCAGGAGGGTCCCCTAAGTGTGGAGAGACGAGTTGTGATCAGAATAACAAGCCTTTTTTTTTTTTTTTTTTTTTTTTTTTTTGCATTTTTGGGCTGCAGGTGCAGCGTATGGAAAGTCCCAGACTAGGGGTCAAATTGGAGCTGTAGCTGCCGGCTTACACCACAGCCACAGCAACACTAGATCCGAGCCATGTCTGTGACCTACACCACAGTTCATGGCAACGCCGGATCCTTAACCCACTGAGTGAGGCCAGGGATCGAACCTGCATCCTCATGGATACTAGGTGGGTTGGTAACCCGCTGAGCCACCGTGGGAACCCTGGAATACGAAGGTCTTGTATGCCATTTGGTAGGGTTGGGGTCTTATCTAGAGAGGAATAGAAAAATCGATACAGTATTCTAAAGGGCACTGATGGGGGCGGCTCTACCTCAGGAAAACAAACAAAAGGCGGTTTTCACTTCTAAGTATCAGAGTACAGAAAAATCAACCAATATTTGTTGTTGTGTAAGATACCCTGGTGAGCATTGTGAAGGGTGTCAAAGACATTAAGTAGGTTCTTAGTCCTTAAATAGCTAACAGTCCTGCTGGGGAGACGGAACTAACGATAGGTGACACTATAAAACGCTGTGTAGATGGTGTCACTCTAATCCAGGAGTTGAAGGGTGTTTGCTCGTTGTCAGCTGCAGTGATCAAGGCAGGTCTGTATCTGAGCTTAGGCCTCCATAACCCAGCACTGCAGACTGGGGGCCTTGAACAATGGCAGTGTGTGTGTTTCTCCCAGTTCTGGAGCCTGAAAGTCCAAGAGGAAGGTTTTGGCAGGGTTGATTTCACCTGAAGCCTCCGTTTGACTTGTAGGTGGTTGTCTTCTCCCCACGTGTCTGCGCCCTCATCTCCACCCACCAGTCATGTGGGTTTAGGGCCCACCCACGCTTAAGACCTCGTTCTAACTTAATTATTTTTTAGAAGACCCTGTCTCCAAATATGCTTACGTTCCGAGGCACTGGAGCGTTAGGACTTGGACGTACGAATCGTGGGGGACACGATCCAGCCCGTGGCTGAAGGGTTAAAGGAGGAAGTGGGCCCTGAGCTCAGCTCTGCAGGATGAGTAAGGTTCAGCTGAGTGGTGTCGGGGGCGGGGCTGGAGGAGGTCTGGGACATTCCAGATTGGGTGATGGGACAGGCAAGACCCGGCGTGTGTCTCCGAGACAGAGTATCTGAAACAGGAAGTTGTCACAGGGCGATAAGTGGAGAAAGGAAATGTAAAAGTAGTTTGAAACCAGATTTACAGAGCCTCGAAGTCCATGTTTTTAAAGTTTTGCATTTTAACTGGTAATGGAGAACCAGTGTTTTTATCATTTCATTTCTTCAGGTCTTAGTTCTCAGCTGAAATGTCACTTGAGGCTATTTCTTGACCATCCACAAACCCTAGTTACTCCACCCAGTCGTTGCCCCCTGTTTATTTCCATTATAGCTCGTAGCACAATGAGAGGTTATCTTTTCTCATGTTTGCTTCCTTATTCATCCTCTGATTTACCCTCCTAGAAAGTTCTCTGCAGCCCTTTATTGCAGGTTATATCTATGCCTTTCACGTAATAGAAGCTCAGTAAATAATTTGAATTAATAGTAGTATTACCTTTTTTTTTTTCTGTCTTTTTTTTAGGGCCGCACCTGCGGCATATGAAGGTTCCCAGGCTAGGAGTCGAACCAGAGCTACAGCTGCCGGCCTGCACCACAGCCACGGCAACACCGGATCCTTCACCCACTGAGGAAGGCCAGGGATCGAACCCTCATCCTCATGAGTACTAGTCGGGTTCGTGAACCACTGAGCCACAATGGGAACTCCAATAGTAGTAATACTTCATGTGTACATCTGTTGAGTGATCAAAGCATTGTTTTAGGAAGCGCAGTCTAGCAGCAGTTTTATAAAAGGGGGATTGAGGGGCGTGATAGGAAGAATGAATACCACTTGGAATTATCTTCGTTAGGGCCCTTTAATAACAAGAGCCGCAACTGACAGGCCAGCTTGAATAGGAAGATAAATTTATTTTAAAGGTATAGGCTTGCTCTTGTGGCTGAAGGAAAAGCGAAAGAATCGAGCCAGGAAGGACGAAACCTGCAGTAACAGGTCTGCCGCGGGCCCCGTGGGCTGCATTTTCAGGCCACACCCGAGATGGGTCAGCTCCGCTCACCTGTCACCTTTGTTCTTCTCAGCGCAGATTTCAGGGGGGACAGTGTCTCCTGGGCTCGCTGCTGGTTGTGTGCCCGGCCCTGAGCGAGGGCAGGCCCCCGGCCGGGGCACCGCGGCGGCCCTGTGGGCTGAGGTGCGTTCCGCCAGACGCGGCACATCGCACGCCCTTGGACCAGATCAGACCTCTCGTTCTGGGCGACCGCACGTGCGGTGAGGTGGGGTCGGGAGCGACCTCACTGCTCTTGAAGGGTCAGGTCAGCGCGACCAGCTTTGAAATCCGAGGAGCTTAGGCGATGTGTGGATATCTGCAGTGTCTCCGTGGGAGTGATGATAAGGCCTGAACTCCGCCGACTTCCTGTCACCATCTGACGGTGCCATCAAATGGAGAGAGCCTGGGCTAGGTCCGGAGGTGAGGGTTTGGGGGTGACGGTCGTATTCCAAAGGCAAATGTCGATGCTTTGTGTTGCCGAGAGTTTGCTGTGTGTGTTATATGCATTCCTTTTTCCCCAGGGCCACGGTTAGGACTTTATAACAGTTGCCAGCATTCCAAGGACTGTGTGCCCAGATTTCCGTTCGACATTAATGATTTGGATGTAAAGAGACATTTTCCTGAGGCAGCAGCAGTGAGGGGTCTGTGGTCTCTCCTTGGAGCAGATTTGATTTGTAGTGGACGGCCCTGCTACCACCCTGCTGGTGTCCGCAGCTTGAAAGCCGGTGAGGCCCTTTTGATCCTTCACGTCTCCCTTTCTGGGCCCGTCACTCACCTCCTCCTGTTTTTTTATCCAGGTGCTTAGCTTTGCTTTGCTTTCTTCTGTGTATATTCCAGGGTGTTCTGTATTCCAGAGTTGCCTGCCTTTCTTCTGTCTGCTTAAAAATCTTTCTGCCTGCAGTTGGTCTAGAGAGGGAATTATCTGCATTGGGTTAACTTAAATTAAGATAACGAATTCCCCGCCCCTCTTAGCACTTGGTAGCTGAGGACTTTGAGGTGATGATATGAAATAACTTTCTGGGGTCCAGTTGTGAAGGGCTTTGTAGCCGTTCTGGGGAACCGAAGCTTCAAGCCCGGGCAGGCCTTCCGGGGTTGTTAAGCCCTGGCGCTGCCCGATGCACGTTCCTGGAAAGCGTCTGTAGTGGAATGGTGACAGGCGGAAGCTGCAGTGTTGTTGTCATCATCCAGGAAGCGAGGAGACCCTGGGTTCCCACAGGTCACTCATCAGCCCCCTCCCCCCGGCCAAATGAGCTGTGTCCCAAGGTCCATATTCTAGTAGCGCTTTCTGTCCCCCAGTTACACTCAGTCTCACATGCCTGTCCCGCCCCGGCATGTGTGTTCCTGGAGAAGAAGCCGCCAGCCAGCGCACCCCCTCCAGTTACCCTCTCGTGCTCCGCAGCACGTGCTGGCCCGCGGAGACGGTCAGGGAAGGAGGACGAGGAGGGAGTGAAGCACCTGCTTGCAGCCGGGGAACGCGGCAACCCGGGGCTCGCGGACACACGTCTTCTTTCTTCACGAGAGCCCTGTGTGGTCGCGCTGTTAGCCCCGTTCAGCGGGGCGAGGAAAGCGGTCAGGCCCAGCGGGCTTCACCAGGTTACACGCCTACTAGGTGGCAAAGCCAGGATCCCAGACAAGTAGACTCAATGGAAAGTCTTTTCATGGAGCTGTAGTGACTGCCATGAACTGTTAACCATAAAGATGGTCTCATTTTGAAATATCAGGAAACGGCATGAAATAGAAACAGTTCAGGCAGAGTTTAGGGAGCTGCCTGTGTGCCGGGATCCAAGTGGTAAGCAAGCCAGCCCTGTTCCAGAACCTGGTTCTCTGGGGGGATTTCCTCCAGCCTTTTCTGTGGTAAAGGGGCTTTCTTCCCCATTTCACCCACTCTCCTTGTCAGAGCACCCAGGTTCTCCAGCGTGGCAGGTGGTGGCAGGAGCTCCTGCACTGGACACTGGTGGGAACGGGCATTGGGAAGGAGAGGCCGGGACCAGGGGCCAAGCGCGCGGGCTCAGAGCTCCCCTCCGGGCTGTGCTGTCTTCCGCAAGTCAGAGTCCTGGGCTGCTGATGGAAAGGCTCACGAGCCATTGGAGCTGCGGCACCCGCAGGTTAATGGAGGAGCAGGTCCCTCCGCCTGCAGAGCTGGCCTGCCCTGAGCTGAGAGCACAGAAGGCAGGCGGGTTGGAGAGCCAGTTCCATCTGCACATCCTCCAGCCACAAAGCGCTTTCTGGATGTTTCCTGACATCCAGCTGTCGTGATTGCCCCCCATTTTGCCTGCATTCTCAGCATAGCCACTTTATATTTTTAACGAAGTTGTTAAACTCAGTGAATATTGCTACTGTGTCATTAAAAACCAATGTTCATTGTTCTCCGCTAAACCAGGAAGAGGGCCGTTGTTAAGCTTTGATGGCTGAGTTAAAAGGTGAAAGCAAGGGGCCTCCCCCTGCCGGGTGTGCTGCTAACACCCCGGACGGACGCTGGAGCCTGTGTCCTCGCTCCCCAACAGGATGGAGGAGAGATGAGCCTTGAGGTGCCTTCATGCCTCCATCACCTCCCCAGCCTCGTCCCCTGCCCCCCCCCCATGTGTCCTTTGCTCCAGCCAGGCCTCGTCTCGCCTCTATGTACTGGACGCACTGCTCCTGGCCTTGACATGTCCTTCACCCGTCCTCACTCCTCTCACATTTTCTGACTCCTGCCTGTTCAGGAAACTTCTTTTTTTTTTGGGGGGGGGGGTGCTGTGCTCATAGCACGTGGAAGTTCCTGGTCCAGGGTTCAGGGATCGAACCTACACAACGCCAGTGACAACAACCAGATCCTCACCCCACTGAGCCACCAGGGAACTCCCAGGAAACTTCTTTTGCAGAATGCCTTCCCTGACCTTCTTCCTCCCACCCGGCTCCAGTGCCATCAGCTGTACGCCCTCTGTACCTCTGCACGCTGGCACCTGGTGCTTAGCATCCTGGGGTGGTGACGGATTCTGTCCTGTTCCTACACAGGACTCAGTGTCATGAGGCAGGACCAGCCTTGCACACTGCCACCCGCCGTGTCAGGTCAATTCTGGCACACTCTAGACGTGCCCATCCGGAAGTGTGGGAGGTGATGACCTAGAGTCCGGGCTCGGGGGCCAGATTCCCAGCCCCCCTACTGGCTGCCTGGGTGACCTCAGACCTCGATGGCTCTGTTTCCTAATTTGTAGAACGTGCATGATGGCAGTGCCGAGCTCAGGTTTTTAGCTGAGAAGTAAAGGAGGAAGGTGTGCTGGCCTCTGGAGCCGCATCACCTGCTCTGCTCCTTACCGTCTGTAAGCGAGATACTTAGCCTCCTGTGCCTCGTTCTCCCAACTGTAAATGGGGGTAATAGGCTGCCTCCTAGGGTTAGTGCAAATACTGAGTTAATGCACGAAGAGTGTTTACAGTCGCTGTGGCAGAGTAAGCCCCCAAATGTTCGGTGTTGCGAATGTCTCGTGAGGGCTCGGGGATTAGGGAGGGAGCGAACACCTGCGGCTGGTGTGTGCTGGCCGGCCGGGTGTGCACACGCTCAGCCACTTTCAGGCAGGTGCTTTCATTGATGGCTCTGAAGGCGGCCGGGGTCAAGTGAACAGTTTGAAATTCCAAATAATCTTCAGAGGCAGTGATTCTTCCTCTTACACTTGAATTCTCTGTGATTTGTTTGTACTTAATTCCCTGTTTTTGTTCCGAGAATGTAGAGGCCTGTGGTTTAGGGATTATAATCAGTAACTTAGAACAACATAGAGGTCATGATGATTTGAAGGAAGAGAAAAGGAGGGACCTTTCTGAACAATGAAAAGTGAGGAAATGGTCTTTGGCCCGTGGGAGCAGGGAGGAGCTGGCACGTGGATCAGCACCGCTTCACATCCAAGGACGCGGAAAATCGCACTTGGTTGCGTCCCTTGGGTTCTCAGTCCGGGTTCCCCCAAAAGCAGACCCTGACACAGGGATTCAGGGGTAGACGTTTATTTGGGAAGTGATCCCGAGAAGGAAGCACAAGAAAGGCCGTAGGGAGAGTGAAGCAGGAAAGGGTGCCCACGAAGGGTCCCTAAATGAGCGGGTTCCTGCTGACATTTAGATATCTAAACCGAATTCCTGAAAAAATTCTGAACCAGCTTTTTTTGTCAAACTTCATTCCCATTGTGGCACAATGGGACCAAATCTGACTAGGAACCATGAGGTTGCAGGTTCACTCAGTGGGTCAGGGATCCAGCATTGCTGTGAGCTGTAGTGTAGGTCACAGACGCTGCTCGGATCCTGTGTTGCTTTGACTGTGGTGTAAATTAGACCCCTAGCCTGGGAACCTCCATATGCCGCAGGTGCGGCCCTCAAAACCAGAAAAAAAAAAAAACAGAAAAACAAAAAAACCTTCATTTCCAGTAAGGACAGCCTTCCAGTTCTTGCAGAAGCCTTGAAGACATCCTCCACTCCTCACTTTCATGCTCTACTCATCCATTGGAGATGCTGATACTGTCTTCACCTCCACTGCTGCCAGCCTGGTCCAGGCACCGTCCGGACTCACCCGCGTCCCTGCAGTGGACTCCCGGCTGGTCCAGGCACCGTCCGGACTCACCCACGTGACTTCAGTGGACTCCCGGCTTGTCCAGGCACCGTCCGGACTCACCCACGTGACTTCAGTGGACTCCCAGCTGGTCCAGGCACCGTCCGGACTCACCCGCGTCCCTGCAGTGGACTCCCAGCTGACTTCCCAGCCGACACTCTTTTCCATAGTCCCTTCTCTGCAGTGCAGCCAGAGGGATCTTTTACGAACGTGATTCAGGTGGTTGTCATTCCTCTGCTCAGAATCTTCAGTGGCCGCCCAGTTTACTCCCAGTAAAAACTGCTGTTCTCCCAGTGGTCCGCCCGCCCCGCCCTGCCCCGTGTCTCCTCGGGCTCCCCCAGCCTCTGTTCCAGCCCTGCTGTTAGCACGTCTCTTCCCGCTGCCGGAGCGCTTTGCCCGCCGTGCTCTCACGCTCACCCCGGCCTCCTCAAGCCTTCTCAGGGCCGTTTTGTTGTGTGAACGACACATGAGTTCCTGGTCCGATCTGTAGTATGATGTGGGTGCTGAACAAACGGTAGCAATTGCTGTTTCCTCCTTTAGTTCTTACAGTAACGCTCTCTTCCCTATTTTTCAGTGGGGAAGACTGAGGCTCAGACAGGCTGACTCGTCTCGAGCACTGACTTTCACACTGTCTTGACTCTGACCCACAGGAAAGTCTCTCCTCTGTATCCATGGGACCCACATCCATGGATTCAGTCAACTGCAGATGAAAAATATATAGAACGGAAAAAAGTCCAGAAAGTTCCTAAAAGCAAAATCTGAGTTTGCCGCTCACCTGCAACCATGTACATATCGTTTACATTGTGTGAGGTGTTATAAGTAATCTAGAGATGATTTAAAGTACATGGGAGGCTGTGCAGAGGTTGTATGCAGATGCCACACCGTTGTATGTGAGGGTGAGCAGCTGTGGAGTCTGGTGTCCTCGGGAATCCTGGCCGGTCCCCCGGGATACTGAGGGGCAGCTGCCATCTAGCCCAGTGCCCACTCACATGCGTGGAAACGGGTTCATGTGACCGCAGCCAGCGTTCCGCAAGGTCTGGTCAGCCTTACTGCGCTCGGGACATCCTGACATTTCCTACTCTGCCGTAGTCTTTTTTTTTTTTTTTTGAAAAGTTCTTGTCTAAGCCTTTGATTCTGTATCTGTTCCTTTTCCCTGGGGGAACATCTGAACTGGCCATCTCAAAATTTATTTGCACTAAAAATAGTGTTCAGGACACAGCTGAGTTATGAGTGTAGCATCGTAAGCTTAATTTTTTTCTCTGCTGACCTCTAAATGATGACAGGGTTTCTTTGCACGTAAACAGACATGATTACAAAGACAGTGTGGTAGGATGGAGGGGAATTTCAGTGACTAACAGACGAGAAGGGACGGGAGTCTGTCTCTCGGGCACTCACCGTGGATGTGAAACGGTGCCAGGCAGAAACGGAAAGGAACTCGGGGCAGGCAGACTGAGGCGGCCGTCTCTGCACAGGCTCCAGGCGGTGGCCGGGGAGGCAGAGTCACGCCTACGGGTCAGCCAAGTGGAGTCAGCACCACAGCAGGGCCAGAGCAGCGGTGACAAGTCCGTGGGCACTGCCGGGCACTCCAGGTGGTGGCCTGGGGAACCCTTCTTTGCAGGTTCTTCTCAGAGCACAGAGCTTGGTTGGCCAGCAAAGGCTGACCCTTTGAAGCCACAGGAGGACCTGCAACTGTGCATGGTGCCGTGTTTGCTATATCCACAACCTGCCCTCTGCGGACTCTGATAAAACTGTCCAAATGGTCTTCACCCTGAATTCATTTCCATAGTACAGATAAATGTCATAACTATTTTAAGAACAAATGGCATTACTCAGTGTTCCCGTCGTGGCGCAGCGGAAACGAATCCAACTACGAACCACAGGGTTGCGGGTTCGATCCCTGGCCTTGCTCAGTGGGTGAAGGATCCAGCGTTGCCGTGAGCTGGGGTGTAGGTTGCAGATGTGGCTCGGATCCTGTGATGCTGTGGCTGTGGTGTAGGCCAGCATCTGTAGCCCCTGTTAGACCCCTAGCCTGGGAACCTCCATATGCCGCAAGTGCGGCCCTAAACAAAACAAAACAAAACAAAACAGAAGGACAGATGGCATTATAAAGCCAACCCGGAGAGATGAAGGGCCTAAGGAAGGGTCTGATTTGGAGAGTCAGGCATTGTCTCTGTGCAAAATGGCTTCATCTCTGTCAGGCATGTGGCTGGGATTCATCTGGACCCTTTTCCTTTCATTCTGAATTAAGTGTATATTAATCCTACAATTTCTTAAAATTAATTGCACACCGTTTGTCAGGTCCTGATGCGGTATGAGATCCAGGCTCATCTCATTTCTGCAGCAGCCCTGCAGGTGGGCACCGTCACTCCCCCTTTGTCGTGAGCATCATCCGAGGTGCTAGCGGACCGTGAGGGAGGAGCCACATTTTGTCCTCAGCAGCTCAGCAGGGCCTTGAGATTTGAAGAGATTTTCAGTGAAATCTCAAGGCAAACCCCTTAGTTTAGAATTGGTATAATTAAGTTTAGATCCAGGCCAAAATTTCCATTGTGCTGTTGTTGAAAGTGTTAACTTGGTAAGAAAATAGTATTCAGGTTGCAAGGTGTTCAGCGTAGGAAAGAAAACAAACTCCTTTATTCTTTAACATTTCCAATCTTTGTTAAACCCTTTGATGCTATAGAAGTTAGCAAATGAGTTTCTCTTCTTTGCAAATCCTTGCCTATTTATAAAGGCCTGCCAGAGACCTTTACAACCTGTTGTTAATTCACGTCGTGTTTAATCCTAGCCAGTAATAAAACCGATTTCCTTTCAGAATTATGGGCTTGAGAGGGTTCAGTACTTCCTGCTTCCTCTCTGAGCTGACAAGGAGCAGAATGAAACAGCAAGGGGATAAGGGCCCTCGATGATAAACCTGATTTTCAAATATTGCTTCTCTGCGTATCTGCCAAGTTCCAGCTGCCCGTCTGATGATATGACAGTGATGTTACAACTTTAGTTCCCAAAATGCTCCAGTTTGAGTGATCGGTGACCCACTTAAGCCGTGATACCTGTTCGTTTATATACTTTCTGGGGTATTTAGATAAGACTGTTCATCCAGGAGCTTTTGCCTGCCTTCCGCCTGCCCAATGCGGCGCCTCCGCGGAGACGGCCGCTGCTCTGTGCCCTCGAGGCGCCTCCCCCACCGACTCACGACTCACGGCCAGTTTCCGTTTGTTTTTCAGACGAGCCCGAGCATGGAGGGCCTGCTGCATTACATCAACCCCGCACACGCCATCTCCCTCCTCAGCGCCCTCAACGAGGAGCGCCTCAAAGGGCAGCTGTGCGACGTGCTCCTGATCGTGGGCGACCAGAAGTTCCGCGCTCATAAGAACGTCCTGGCGGCCAGCAGTGAGTACTTCCAGAGTCTGTTCACCAGCAAGGAGAGCGGCTCCCAGGCCGTGTTCCAGCTGGACTTCTGCGAGCCGGACGCCTTTGACACCGTGTTGAACTACATCTACTCTTCGTCGCTGCTTGTCGAGAAGAGCGGCCTCGCGGCCGTGCAGGAGCTGGGCTACAGCCTGGGCATCTCCTTTCTGACGAACATCGCTTGTAAAACGCCCCAAGCCCCCTTTCCGACGTGCCCCAGCAGGAAGAAGGCCTTCTCGGAGGAGGATGAGAGCAGCTCGCAGAAGAGAAGCGTCATCGTCTGTCAGAGCAGAAGCGAAGCACAGGGGAAAGCTCTCGGTCAGAACCAGCCCGATCTGAGCCAGACCTCCCGGCCCTCGCCTGGCATCGCGGTCAAGGCCAACGCCGGCAAGCCCCACGTCCCGAAACCAGCCGAGCCACCGCACAGTTTGGCACCAGCTGACAAGACCTGGCCAAAAGATGGTTCTGGGGGCCCCGCGAAGCCCCTGGAGCTCGCTGGCTCCCCGGAGGAGCCGGGCAGCGGCGGCCTGGTGAAACGGAACGCAGCGCTGCCTTCCAGGCCTCCACAGGACAGGGAGGCCACGGCAGATGAGAAGCTTCCCAGAGGCATGGCCCTGGAGCTGGCCCTCCGGAGGCCACGACCGCCGGTCCTAGCCCTGCGCGGCTCGGCCGAAGCGCCCTACCTGCTGAAGGAAAGCGGCCCGGGCGGCGGCCCCGGCCGGGACAGGAGCCTGCTCTACTACTCCGAGCTGGGGCTCGTGGTCCCAGCCAGCGCACCTGGTCCTGGGAGCCAGGGCGTCGACAGGAGCGGCCCGCTGGTCAAGAGTCTCCTGCGACGGTCCCTGTCCATGGACAGCCAGGTGCCCGTCTTTGCGCCGGCCGTGGACTTGCAGTCTCCCCAGGGCTCATCCTCGGGGCCCGGCGACGCGACTGGAGGTGTGTTCTGCGCCTTGTCCCAGCAGTCGTCGCTGAAGGACTGTAGCGAGAAGGCGGCCCCCGACGCCGGGCCTGCGGCCCCGCAGCCCCACCGGCTCAGGTCCTTCAGCGCCTCGCAGCCGGGCACCGCCCCCGGGCCCGAGGTGCGCGTCAAGACGGAGCCACGCAGCCCCCCTGAGCCTTCTGACATCATCCGCGTCACCGTGGGCGACGCTGCCGCCGCCGCGAGGGACCTAGCTCTGAAGACAGAGGACGACCAGAAAGACGTGAGCAGACTCCCGGCCAAAAGGAGGTTCCAGGCAGACAGGAGGCCGCCCGCCAAGCAGCCCAAGGCCGCCGGGCAGGCCTCCCCCCGCTCGGAAGGGGCCTTTGAGGGCGGCTCGAGCCCGACCCTCCTCGAGGCGGACTTTCCAGATTCTGACTTGAATAAAGACGAATTTGGTGAGTTGGAGGGCACGAGACCAAACAAAAAGTTTAAGTGCAAACACTGTCTTAAGATCTTTAGATCCACGGCAGGCCTGCACCGGCACGTTAACATGTACCACAACCCCGAGAAGCCCTACGCTTGCGACATCTGTCACAAGCGCTTTCACACCAACTTCAAAGTGTGGACCCACTGTCAGACCCAGCACGGCATCGTGAAGAACCCGTCTCCCGCCTCTAGTTCACATGCCGTCCTTGATGAGAAATTCCAGAGAAAGCTGATTGACATAGTGAGGGAGCGGGAGATTAAGAAGGCCCTGCTGCTGAAGCTGCGGCGCGGCAAGCCCGGCTTCCAGGGGCCCGGGAGCTCCCCGGCGCAAGCCATCAAGAGGAGCTTGAGGTCCCGAGCCAAGGCAGCGTACGTTTGTACGCACTGCGGAAAGGCCTACCGCTTCCTGTCGCAGTTCAAGCAGCACCTGAAGATGCACCCGGGAGAGAAGGCCCTCGGGGCCGGCAGAGCCAGCAGGCCGCGGGAGCGCGCGGCACCCGGCGGCCCGGTGGGGAGCTCGGAGGTCTTCCAGTGCCGCCTCTGTAACGCTAAGCTCTCTTCTCTCCTAGAGCAAGGGAACCACGAGCGCCTGTGCCGCAACGCCACCGTGTGCCCCTACTGCAGCCTCAGGTTCCTCTCGCCCGCGCTCAAGCTCGAGCACGAGGGCAAGTGCGAGTTCAGGCGGCTGACGTGCCTGGAGTGCATGCGCACCTTCAAGTCCGCCTTCAGCATCTGGCGGCACCAGGTGGAGGTGCACAACCAGAACACCATGGCCCCGGCGCCCGGCGCCTCCCCGCCGCGGCCCGACCGCGACCGCGACCGCAACGGGGAGGTGCCCGGCGCCGCCCGGGCCGCCCCCGCCGCCGCGGCGCCCGAGCCCGCCAGGGCCAACCATGTGGTCGCCGCCAGGGAGGACCCCGGCTTCGGCGACGGCCCCGAGCCCGCCGGCTTCGACTCGGAGGACTCGTCTTGCCTCCCCGAGGACCTCAGCCTCTCCAAGCAGCTCAAGATCCAGGTCAAGGAGGAGCCGGCCGAGGAGGCCGAGGAGGAGGCGCCCGAGGCCGCCGCGGCCCCCAAGGAGCCGGCCTCGGGCCCGGACGCCGGCCTGTGGCCCTGCGAGAAGTGCGGCAAGAGCTTCCCGGCGCACAAGCAGCTGGAGCGGCACCAGGAGCTCCTGTGCTCCGTGAAGCCCTTCATCTGCCACGTGTGCAACAAGGCCTTCCGCACCAACTTCCGCCTCTGGAGCCACTTCCAGTCGCACATGGCCCAGGCGGCCGAGGACCCGGCGCCCCGGGAGGCCGAGCCCGGCCCCGGCCCCGCGCCCTCCCCATCCCCGCCCCCGCCGCTGCCGCCGCCCCCGCCGCTGCCCAAGATCCAGCCACTGGAGCCCGACAGCCCCACCCGCCCGGCCGGGAGCCCTGCCCCCGCTGCCGCCGGCGACAAGCTCTTCGCCCCCCAGGAGTCAGACACACTCTTCTACCACGCGCCCCCGCTCTCAGCCATCACCTTCAAAAGACAGTTTATGTGTAAGCTCTGCCACCGGACATTCAAGACGGCCTTCAGCCTCTGGAGCCACGAACAGACCCACAACTGAAAGGCCGCCCCTTGTCCCCGGGCTTCGGCCCAAACTGTGAACTGTGTCATAAGAAACAAGATTTTTTTTAAAAAAGAATAATAAAGGTTGGAAATTGTTATGCTTGAATGTACGTTCGGGGTTAACCGATACTACTTAGCCCTGTCCTTCCTCAACCCAGAAAAACTCGGAAACCACTGTGCTCCTGGACCCCTTCCAGGCACAGGATGACTCGGGTTCATCGCTGTCACATTTGTCCTCCGTTGTCTGCATGGCTCCTCATTCCAGGGTGTCAGTATAATTCATCTTTTACTTGAGGTGGTTTGGCTTTTTTTTTTCCCCCTGATTTGCAATTAGTCAAACACTACCAAAGTATTCCTTCTTTTGATCGAGACACCGAAGTTCTAGATAAATCTTAGCTCTTAAGTCCAAAGCGTCCCAGAGCAGAGGGGAGCGAGCAGTTTGCAGTATTAAGATCTTAGAATACTTCAGCAATAAAAAAATAATTAACCTCAACTTTGATAATTTATCCTGACACTTGATAAATATTTGGTATTTTGTGGTCATGTAGAACTTTTTTTGTATGAAAATTGTGAGAAATCTAAATCAGCAATAGTAATACTGCGATTTTTATAAAATAACAAAACTTGCTCTTGGGTCACTTCATATAATGAGTAATGGAAGACTTGGGAAATGAAAACAGTAGGATTTCTGGAAGCCCTCTAGCCCAGTTGCCGAAGCTTCGCGGCAGCAGGCCCGGTAACCCAAAGTGCCCCGTCCCGGCCCCGGACTCAGGCCCGCGTGGAGGGCTGTGCGCCTCTGCTCTCCCCTGGTTTGTGCGGTCACAGGTTGAAACGCTGGCTGTGTCGGGGACAGCCAGCAAGGGGAGCACGTGGCACTCATTTTGAATTTGACAACGTGAGTATAGCGGGTAAGGTCAGGATACATACTTACATGGATCCCAGCCCCCGGAGTGAGTCCGGCTGCTCTAAATCCCAAACTGCCATTGACTTCCAGAGACTTGAAGCGGGGGTTGGGGTAGAAGCCTCAGGGCGCTCCCCACGTGCTTGTCAAGAACAACGTACACAGCGATCAGTTCTCCCGCCGCTCGGCCTTGCGACTTATGTTAGAATCTTTTAGAGTTTATCGTGGTAAAATGTCCATAGTGGAACCATGCTGCTTTACGTCACTGCTTAAAATCTCATAAATACGTATTCAAGCACTATCAAGGGTCCCAAATTAGTTTTTGCTACTTATTTTAACCCAGAGGGTTTGGGCTTCTTTTTTTGCCCTATTTGCTGTGAGTTATAATTCAGAGCCTTCAGTAGGTATAATCAGAGTTCGGGGGTGTTTCAGAAGGGACACAGATGATTTCACTGGTGAGGGGGTTAGCTGCAGAAAGGTAGAACTATTATTGGAACCCCCAAATCCTTTTAAAGTAACAACGGGTTAAGCTTCCAAGTTTCTTAGTTTTCTGGCCACGCCTGTGGCATGCGGAAGTTCCAGGCCAGGGATGGACCCCGAGCTGCAGCAGTGGTAGTGCCTGATCCCAGGGTTCCACCCGGGGACTCTGATTTTTTTTTTTTTTCTGCAAGCCATTTCAAGTAAAATCAACTACTGTGACCAAGAAATAATCTGCCGAGTACCTAAATGGGTGCTCCAGCAGAAAAGAGCTCTACTCATCCACCTCGTTACCCACATTGCATCCCAGCGGTAGGAAAGATATTCTTAATTTTTTATTGAAACACAAGCACTTTTTATAAAATTCAAGTTGACTTTGGACACTGTAGAAAGTACATATGGGAGTTCCCGTCGTGACTCAGTGGTTAACGAATCGGACTAGGAACCATGAGGTTGCGGGTTCGATCCCTGGCCTTGCTCAGTGGGTTAACGATCCGGTGTTGCCTTGAGCTGTGGTGTAGGTTGCAGATGCGGCTTGGATCTGGCATTGCTGTAGCTGTGGCTGTGGCGGAGGCCGGCGGCTGTAGCTCCGATTAGACCCCTAGCCTGGGAACCTCCATATGCTGCGGGTGCGGCCCTAAGAGGACAAAAGGCAAAAAAAAAAAGTACATATGGAATTTTGCCTTTTAGTCTTTAATTTGGAAACTATCAAAAGTCCCCGGACGTGGTTACTTGCTATTTTTGTTCTTATATTTGATGGAGGAAGTAAAATAAAACTAAGTCGCAGTTATTGATTGTTGCCATCTTTGTATCTTCTTGAAGAAATCTATGCATTTTAACGGCAAAACTAAAGCTTGTGGTTTTACGTGAAACGTCAGGATGACTCACTGTACAGTGAGTTCCCCCTGGGTGCTGTGGTGTTTCCTACTCTGAGCCCGTCCCGGGTAGCTTCACTTCAGGAGAAGGCAGTTTCCCTCAGAGTCGTCACTACTTACGGCTGTTAGAGGATCAGCCAATAACCCCATGATACACAGGATCTTGGCGTGGTAAATTCCATTTCCCAGGACTTGAACCTTTATGCTACATTTTTGAAGATTTTTTGATGACGTTAATTAGTAAAAAAATATTTTTGATCTCAGTATAGGCTCTGCATACCTGTTAGATTTTAAAAATTGCCAGCGTTCTGTCTTGTTCACATTTTTGTCTAGGCAAGGAACGTAAGGTTTCAGATAAAATTTTGAACCAAAAACGTTTATAACGCAGTTCTGATTTTTCTATTACTTTTTATACTGTACCTTAAAAGCATTAGGCTGAAAGAGTTTATTTTGGTGGTCAAAAAAATCTGCTTCCACTCATTTAACTATTTTAAATGTTAAGGTGTAAAATAATGAAAGACACCTAAATTGCTTTATTCAGCAAACAGGTTTTTTTAAGAATGTTTATCTCAGCCAGTAGGCGTATACTTGGTATAAGAGAAGTTGGTCTTTTCTTGTTAAAACGCGTTAGCTAGTTAAAGATATTCTTGAAAATGATTTTTTTCTGATTGTAATTAATTTTTG
This sequence comes from Catagonus wagneri, assembly GCA_004024745.2. Classification (NCBI taxonomy): domain Eukaryota; kingdom Metazoa; phylum Chordata; class Mammalia; order Artiodactyla; family Tayassuidae; genus Catagonus; species Catagonus wagneri. Next base: position 10,655,506 of record PVHT020000170.1, on the reverse strand, counting down.
AAATATAGAAAGCTCATTATTCCTTGTAAGTATTCAAGATACCTGCTTTTTTATGCAATTGTGGAGAGAATGTCAGATGTTTTAATATATTTGTTAATCTGAAAACTTGTTATTGAGTCATATTCTTCATTTCGAAGAGGGAGGAACACCACAGAAAGTGTTTTTATTAAAGTAAGCAATGGAGGTGACAAATCACGTGCATTTTTTTAGTAAAAATATTTACAGAGTAATAGAATATGCACCTTTAAAATGGTTATGGTTAGTGTGCATTTTTACGGTTTACGCATTTCAGAATATACAACTAACAGTTCAACAGTGATGGTGTTTGCATTTGTGGGCAGACAGATACGGTTCTTGGTTTTCTGTTTGGGAACAGACTGTAGCCTTCTCTTCAGAAATATGCCCCAGCACTTAATCGGTGATAATCAAGCCACACACAGCACCCACTGGTGCTGAGAGTGAGTAGAAACGGAGACCAAAATAAAATGTGCCCTTTGGGGAGAAAAGAGGTGACTTCACGCCAACCTGATGGTGGGGTGAGGGAGGGTCAGAAATGGACTGATCCAATTGGCCTTTGTCCCCTCAAAACTGTGTGTGTGTGTGTACACAACCATAACCTGGAACTTTAGGGAAAAAAAACATTTTCTTACTGCAAAAATAATGAGATGTCATTCATAACAGGTTTCTTTCTAAATTGCACTAATTAATATTGGAATATTACGAGTCAGTCCATCAATTTCTGATGTCTCATTGATGTTTTTTGCAATCATTGTGAAAAGCATTATTGATTTAAATGTTGTTAACGTATTCTTTAATAAGTTCTTTAACACTGGCTTTTTTAAGTTTTACAAATAGGTTTTCTCTTGTGGCTTTAGCACTTTAAGAAGTTTGGCGTTTGCATAGCTTTTGGTGTGCCCAGCCGGGGTCCTCGGTGTGTGGGCCATGTGACCCGGGAGGAACCTCAGTGGTTGCCTTCAGATTCTGGAGGAGAAAAAATGAGTCAATGTCAGGTTTTTAAAAAATTCCATTTAGACACAGCCATTTGGGAACCAAAGTATTTTACTGTCATCCGTTAAAATAATTGAATTCAGTGCTCTTTAGTCATTTATTAGTGCTGTCCAAATTTTCCACAAAGGTGTACTTGGTTAATACTAATTTTCAAAAGGTGATCATTTCTTATGACATTAATCCTAGACTGTTTCAGAATTTTCACTGAATAAATGCTTATTGCTAAAAAAAAAAAAAAGTGTTTTATAATTGTGCATATTTTGTTGTCATATGCCTTAGCAGAGAAATCATTCTTCAGTTTCATTTAGGAATAAGCTCTTTTGAACTGAAAATTCTTAGTAAAATAGGACTTTTACCTAATGTTAATCCATTGCTTATTTGTATCCAGTTGTCTGTTTACTTTGCTTAAATCTTGACTAAGATTGATCGGAGTCAATAAATTTGTACTGTATTTTGTTTTGAGTCATGGTCTTTCTGGTATGTTCTGGACTTGAATGATAAGATTAATAGTGTTCCAGCATCAAGAAAAGTGGAGGTAGGGAGTTCCCGTTGTGGCGCAGCAGAAACGAACCCGACTAGTCCCCATGAGGACGCGGGGTCAATCGCTGGCCTTGCTCAGTGGATTCAGGATCCGGCATTGCCGTGAGCTGTGGTGTAGGTCACAGATGCAGCTCGGATCCCGCGTTGCTGTGGCTGTGGCGAAGGCCGGCAGCTGAAGCTGAAGCTCCGATTTGACCCCTAGCCTGAGAACCTCCACGTGCTGCGGGTGTGGCCCTAACAAGACAGAAAGTGGAGGTGAAGCCCTTCTCTCTAGGTTGCACGAATAGCCGCTTAGAAGTTGTCGGATTTCAGGAGTTCCCTTCGTGGCTCAGTGGTTAACAAATCTGACTAAGAACCATGAGGTTGCGGGTTCTACCCCTGGCCTTGCTCAGTGGGTTAAGGATCCGGCGTTGCCGTGAGCTGTGGTGTAGGTCGCAGACGCGGCTCGGATCCTGCGTTGCTGTGGCTGTGGTGTAGGCCGGCAGCTACAGCTCCTGCTAGACCCCTAGCCCGGGAACCTCCATAAGCAGCGGGTGCGGCTCTACATAAAGGCAAAGAGACAAAAAAAAAAGTTGTCAGATTTCATTCCCCCCACCTCTCCAGGTGGCTTGAAGGAGGAAGTCTGCACTAAAGCTGAAGTTATTTGGGCTCCACAAATTCATAAGTGAAACCCCATCAGTAGCGAGCCTTTGCCAGTTTTTTTTCTTTACTGTTCAGATTGGCATTAACATTTCTGCAGAGCAGTCGTGAAGTAGTTTTGTTTCCTATTTTAAGGAATTCTGCAGGGCAGAAGGCCTTTTCATTCTGATGAGGCTCTTCGTAGCAATACTAACTCTTTCTCCTGCTGGCTTCCCGGGTCAAGTGCAGAGCTGTGCTGGTGAGAGCTGAGACAGCCTCGCGGGCTGGCTGGAAGTAGGGGGCTGGAGACGCTGGGGTGGCCGGTACCCACTCCCTCCGCCTGGGCTTGTCCTTGCCTCTTCGCGCGGCTTCGTTTCCTTCCCCGATAGCCACTGCCAGCCTTTCCTGGGAGCCTCTGGCTAAAAAGGTCTTGAACATGCCGCACCAGGAATAAATGATTTGATCTTTATTTCAGTCTGCTTGAGCCCCGGTTTTCAATTTATCACCCAATAGTTTCATTTAAGAAACAGGTTAAGAGTTCCGTGGTTGGCTCAGTGGGTTAAGGTTCCGGTGTTGTCACTGCTGTGGCGTATGTTCGATCCCTGGCTTCAGAACTTCCTCATGCCACGGGCAGGGCCAAAACAAACAAACAACCACCAAAAAAAAACCCCTTGGGTTTGCCCTTTGTTCTTAGTAATAACGGGCTGGTTGATGTTTGCGACTGGCACTCCAGCTGCATCCTGCTTGGTCTCCGGCGCACACATCTCTCCAACCTGTAATTCTTCCCCAGCCGGAGGCCAGGTCTTGGCTCTGTGAACGAGGAGACCAGAGGCAGGTGTTCCTCATACAAGGCGTTTGTCCAGAGAAAATCATCCCCGTGTGGTCACAGAGGCACCTTAAAAATAAAGCCTGGTGCAGCCCTGCTGGAACCTGAACTCGGGTATCGCCCTCAGTGGGCACGCTCCGCAGTCGGCTCCCCCCGCAGTTGGGGCCATGGAAGGGCCCCATCCTCCACAGCCTGTTGACCTCGCAGTGGCACAAGCCTGCTTTCCCCCAGCCGAGTGTCTTGGCTCCCGCTTCCTGTGGTTGGCACCATTTCTTCCAGGAGCTACGTCCCTTCCCCCGTCCACGCACGCCTCACTCCCGCCCCGCACGGTTGCCCGCCTAAGTGTGACATAAAAGCCTGGAGTAGTCCTGCCTTCCCGACCACCTCCCTCTTACCCCCGGATGGTCTGTGTCACGAGCCCGGGGGAGGCCCGATGGCAGCGCTGTTATCGTCCCTCTCTGTTTCCAGGGCCGGGCAAGTATTTGACAAATAAATACAGCAAAAAGTCTTGTTAGGAACAAGAGATGGGCAGACGGTTGATTTTCAGCTGTTTCTTTCTTTTTCTTTTTTTCTTTTCTTTTTTTTTTTTTGCTTTTTAGGGCCGCACCCGCGGCATATGGAGGTTCCCAGGCTAGGGGTGAATCAGAGCCTCAGCTGCCGGCCTACACCACAGCCACAGCAACGCCAGATCCGAGCCACATCTGCGACCTACACCACAGCTCAGGGCAACACCAGAACCTTAACCCACTGAACAAGGCCAGGGATCAAACCTGCTTCCTCATGGATGCTATCCTGGTTCTTAACCCACTGAACCACACTGGGAACTCCACCCTTTAGCATTTTTAAAATGCCCTTTTCATCTGCTTTGAAACCTACTTAATTTGTATTAATATAACTACTCCAACTTTCTTTTGACCAATTTTAGTTTGGTGTATATTTTTTCCATCCTTCTACTTGTAACTTACTTGTGTCATTATATTTAAGTGTGTTTTTGGCGTTCCCGTCGTGGTGCAGCAGAAAATGAATCCAACTAGGAACCATGAGGTTGCAGGTTCGATTCCTGGCCTCATTCGGTTAGTTAAGGATCCGGCTTTGCCATGAGCTGTGGTGTAGCAACTCATATGGCGGCATATGGAGGTTCTCAGGCTAGGGGTTGAATCAGGCTATGAGGCCTACCCCACAGCCACAGCAATGCCAGATCTGAGCCATGCCTGCGACCTACACCACAGCTCATGGCAAGGCTGGATAACCCGCTGAGCAAGGCCAGGGACTGAACCCGCAACCTCATAATTCCTAGTCAGATTCATTTCCGCTGCACCAAGATGGGAACTCCAGGTTACTGATTTTTTTAAATCCAATCTGACATCCTTTGTCTTTTAATCAGCATATTTGTATCATTTACATTTAATGATTATTGATATGGATGCATTTATTTTAAATGTTATTGATGTACAGCTTATTCAAAATGCTGTGTTAGTTTCTGCTGTACAGCAAAGTGATTCAGTTATACACATACACATATATGTATACATACACGTTATTTTTCATATTCTTTTCCATTATGATTTATCACAGGATATTGAATAGAGTTCCCTGTGCTGCACAATAGGACTTTGTTGTTTATCCAGCCTGTATATAATAGTTTGCATCTGCTGGTTCCAAACTCCCAGTCCCTTATTCCCCACGCTTTCCCTTGCCAGATATGGTTTCATATCTTTTCCTTCCTCCCTCCCTCCCTCTTCCTTCCTTCCTCCTTTCCTTCTTTCCTTCCTTCCCTTCTTTCTTTCTTTCTTTCTTTCTTCCTTCCTTCCTTCCTTTCTTTCTCTCTCCCTTTCTTTCTTTCTTTCTTTCTTTCTTTCTTTCTTTCTTTCTTTCTTTCTTTCTTCCTTCCTCTTTTTAAGGACCTCACCCACAGCATATGGACATTCCCAGGCTAAGGGTCAAATCAAAGCTATAGCTGCCAGCCACAGCCATGCAGGATTTGAGCCACATCTTTAACCTGAACCACAGCTCATGGCAACGTCAGACCCTTAGACCACTGGGGCAGGGGTGGGGGCAGCGATCAAAGCTACATCCTCATGGATACTAGTCAGATTCATTTTCCCAGAGCCAAAATGGGAACTCCTGAATATACCGTCTTATTATTCATTTTCTTTTTATTTCACCCATTCTGTGTTCCCTGTTTTCTCTCTTTTTTGGAATTAACTGAGTTTTAGGATTTTATTTATCTTCTTTGTTGGTGTATTAGCTGTAACTTTATTATTTTAGTAGTTGCTTTAGGGTTCAGAGTATGCCTCTACCTTATCATAGTCTCCCCTCAATAATATTATGCCACCTTATGAATGATATAAGAATTTACAGCATATCCTTCTCAATCTTTGTACTATGGTTGTCGTAATTTTCACATCTGTGTATGGTATAAGCCCCAGAATAGTGTTACTATTTTTGTTTTAAATAGTCAATTACATTTTTAAAGGAATTTAATTAATAAGGAACAAACTATTTATATTTACCCATATACATTTCCACTCTGGGATCTCCTAATTTCACCTGCGGTTCTGAGTTTCCATATGCCATCATTGTCCTTCTGCCTGGAGGATAGTAGCATTAACATTTCTTCTTGTGCTGAATTATTTCAGCTTGTGTATGGCTAGAAAAGTCTTAATTTTGCCAATTTTGAAAGATAGCTTTGCTGGGTATAGAATACTAGAATGGAGAGTTGTTGAGGTTTTTTTTTTTTTTCTCCGGTACTTTTAAGATGTTGCTTCACTGTTTCTACCTGAATTATTTTCAGTGAGAAATCTGCTGTCCTTCTCTTTTCCCCTATAAATACTGTCTCATTTTTGCTTTTTAAGTTTCTTTCTTTATCTCTATTACCAATTTTATGGCACCATGGTATAGTTTTATGACGTGTGTGTATTTGTGTGTGCGCACATGCACACCTGGGTTCATTTAATTTCTTGGATGTTTGAATTTATTGTTCTTATCAGATTTGGAAATTTTTCCACTATTATTTCTTTAAATATTTTTTTCTCTTCCCTCTTTTCTTGCCTTCAAGAGCTCCAATTACACTTTTATTAAGCCATTTGAAATTGCCCTAGAGATCACTTTGCTTTATTAAATTTTTCCCTTTTTTTCCTCTCTGTTTCATTTTGGATGGTTTCTATTGCTATTCATCTAGTTTACTAATCCTTTTTTTTTTTCTCTTGCAACATTTAATCTGCCATTAACCATCTGGTATAGTCTTCATCTCTAGAAATTTGATTTGCATCTAATTTATATCTTGCATGTCTCTACTTAACGTATTTGATCTTTCCTCTCATTTCTTGAACATATGGAATACACTTATAACAACTTTTTGATGTCCTTGTATACTAATTCTATCATCTGTTCCATTTCTGGGTTGGTTTTGATTTACTTCTTTTTTTCTCCTCATTCTGGGTAACAGTTTTTGCCTCTCGGCATATCTGGTAATTTTTTGCTAGACGTTGGATATTGTGAATTTTACCTTGTTTTGTAGTGGGTGTTTTTGCATTCCCATAAATAACTATAGAGCTTTGCTTGGGGGACATAATCAACGTACTTGGAAACAGCTCTATTCTTTGGGTTTTGTTTTAAAAACTATGTTAAGTGGAATCAGAGCAGCATTTAATCTAGGGCTAATTTTCTTCCACTACTAAGGCAAACATACTCCTCCTACCCATTGTCCCAAGAGTTATTTGAAACAGTCTGTGTTCTGAGATTGATCACTCTCATTTGCCCAGGTGGTTCTTTTCCTGGCCTCAGAGGTTTTCCCACTTGTATATGCTGATCAGCACTTGGCTGGAGGGTCAAGCAGCCTTTCCTGGTGCAGCTTTCTCCTCTCTCGTGCTCTCCCCTGGGGACCTCAGCCACTGCGTCTTCTCTGAACTCCCAGATCCAGCTCCTCAGTTGGGGAGACTACTGGTTTACCTTATTTCCTTCTCATCTCTCCAGGGCTCACTGTTCTTTGCTGCCTAATGTTTAATGTTTTTAAAAACTCATTCTTTCATATATTTTGCCTGGAATCCATTTGTTTCTAGCAGCATGGTAAATGCAGACCCTGTTACTCCATCTTGGAACTGTAGGAGGGGGAACTGAGACTAGTTATTTTATTTATTTATTTTTCTTTTCTTTTAAAAAATTTAATTAGAGTTGATTTTTTTCTGTTCTTTTTTAAAAAATGTTTTATTATAGTGATCAAGACTAGTTATTTTATTGTCAGTATCTTGGTGAACATGCCCTAAAGCATCTAGCCCTGTGTGTCTGTGGATGCTACCCTGAACACTTGTCTGTGGAAAATTCTTCCAAATTCCAAGCAGCTCATCAATGAAAGTATTCCATTGGGATTTCCTCCAACTTGACCAAAAAGTCACACACACACATCTTCCTAAATCCAAACTAAACTTGCCCCGTCCTCAGCTCACTTCTGGTCAGGTCTCAGAAAGCCTGTGTTCACCCCAACACCAAGCACTGGGAAAGAAATGACGGTGGGGATGTCAGAGCGGAAGCAGACAGAGTCCGCTGTTGTGTTCGGTGTGTGACTGGTCACATGTCTATAAAATCTGCCGTAAGAGGATTGTTCATGCCGTGGCCTCCACCCGTGAGGAGTCCTGAGCGTGGCCTCATTAGCTTCAAAGTAAATCTACCTCAGTTTTACTCACTTCTAGGGAAAACCCTCAGTCACAACCTGTTCATGATCTGCTAAGGGGTCACAACCCACCGTGAGACCCTTTATTCTGCCCAAGTCTTCAGATGATGGGGTGGCCAGCGTGTCCTCTGCAGAAGGAGCCTGGGGGACTGGTGACATGCTGGGACTGGAGCCTGGGGGAGCTGTCCCTTTCAGTCCTCCGTGCTTTTGGTGGCAGCAATGAGGTGTAGTTAAGATGGCAGGTGCACCAGACCCATTTTTCTCTCACACATGATGAAAACACGGGGATGACACCTTAATTCATGCCACTTGAGACAGATATTTGGTGTGTAAGGAATTTGAGACTTGGTCCTAATGACCTCAATGATGAAAAGTAGGTTTTCACATCAGGGCTCCAAGTTGAGTTCATAGAGTTCATCAACATACAATGTCTATTCACAAAATCAAAGACCAAAAACAGATTATTGAATAATAAAATTTGATTTTTTTTAGTTAAGTAAAAGAACATAAAGTGCAAAATACCCTACTAGCTTTTTCACTCAAGATAATTTTCATCAGGTGCTCTTGGGGCTCTAAGAAAAGTTGAGCTCTGCCTCTAGCCATCCATGCAATTTGAGAAACAGCCAGAGAACTTTCCCTGATTTGCTGCATTGAAGAGTCGGAAACTGCAGCAGACCACTCACAAAAAGCTTTACACAATCCGGGAGCTGAAGTTCTTTCCCAGAAACTTATATTGGTCCAAAGAGGTACAGGTGAAAGAATGTCTAGAGCTCTAGAACCGTCTCGTAATGCATAACATTTAGGATAAAATTTTTTTGGTCACACCTACAGCATGTGGAAGTTCCCAGGTCAGGGACTGAATCCACCTCACAGCTGTAGCCAGAGCCACAGCAGTAAGAGTGCCAGTCCTTAACCCACAGAGCCACCAGGGAACTCCTGGATTTTGTTGTCATTGTGGGGGTCTTTTGTTTTCGCTTTTGGTTTTTTTTTTTTTTTTTGCTTTTTTTCAGGGCCACATCTGCGGCATATGGAAGTTCCCAGGCTTGGGTCAAAATAGAAGTGCAGCTGCCAGCCTATACCACAGCCACAGCCACGCCAGATCCAAACTGCGTCTGAGACTTACCCCACAGCTGACAGCAACACTGGATCCTTAACCCACTGAGTGAGGCCAGGGATCAAACCTGCATCCTCATAGATACTAGTCAGGATGGTAACCCGCTGAGCCACAACGGGAACTCCCTCCTGGATTTGTGTGTGTGTGTGTGTGTGTGGTCTCTAAAAAAAAACACTTTTGTGGTTCCCTAAAAGTGGCATGGACACTAAACACTGTGCCTGGTAGATAAATCACCCTGAGTAAAGGAAGAAATGAGGCCAGTGACCGGCAAGCCACCCAAAGAGCCCGGTCCCCAGGCAGAGGGATGGAACTTGGATCTCCCAGTTTTCTGTTAGCGAAGTTACTCGATGCGTGACCACCTCCCAACATTTAGGCTCGCTTTTCAGCCTGACACCTGACATTAGGAATTCTTATTGGGGCTTTTTAATTCTTTTCAAAAAGAGATATAAAGTAGTTTCATTTCTGACTGACAACAAATTAGGTGCTCTAAGATTTCCTACTTAGGGACACTGGATTCTTGATAAGACAATACTTTTATTTTTTTTTTAATGTAGTTGGTCTACAGTGCCGTGCCAGTTTCTGCTGTACAGCAAGGTGACCAGTCGTACATGCATACACATTCCTTTTCTCATGTCATCTTCCGTCGCGGTCTGTCCCAAGAGACTGGATGGAGTTCCCTGGGCTGCACAGCAGGACCTCGTTGCTGATGCATCTAAATGGAACAGTTAGCATCTACTAACCTCAAACTCCCCATCCATTCCACTCCCTCCCCCTCCCCCTTGGCAACCACAAGTCTGTTCTCTATGTCTGTGAGTCTGTTTCTGTTTTGAAGATAGGCTCATTTGTGCCAAATTTTAAATTCCACATATAAGTGATATCATATGGCATTTGTCTTTCTCTTTCTGACTTTCTTCACTTAGTATGAGCATCTCTAATTGCATCCATGCTGCTGCAAATGGCATTATTTCGTTCTTTTTTTATGGCTGAGTACTATTCCATTATATATACACACCACATTTTCTTAATCCATTCATATGTCCATGGGCATTTTGGTTTCCATGGATAAGATACTTTCTGATGAATTACCAGGCCCATAAGAAGTAGGAGGGTTTTTGGAGTTCCCATCATGGCTCAGCGGTTAGTTAACCCGACTAGCATCCGTGAGGATCCAGGTTCCATCCCTGGCCTCACTCAGTGGTTAAAGATCTGGCATTGCCGTGAGCTGTGGTGTAGGTGGCAGACGCGGCTCAGATCCCACATTGCTGTGGTTCTGGTGTAGGCCGGCAGCTATAGCTCCGATTGGACCTGGGAACCTCCATATGCCGCTGGTGCGTCCCGGATCAAACCCGCATCCTTATGGATACTAGTTGGGTCCTTAACCTGCTGAGCCACAATGGGAAGTCCTAGAAGCTACTTTTAAAAAACGATTTTAGAAAGCAGTCAGGGCAGGAGGCACAATGCAAACAGGGAAGTGACTGGAGGGGGTGGGCTGTGGGCACTGCATGGGGGGGGAAGGAAAACAGGGGACACCCCCTCATCTCAAGGGAGGTTCCACAGAGCTCCCGGGGGGCTGCACCCAAAGTCCTAGGGGACAGACAGCCTGGGGGAGCACCCGCCCCTCCCCCAAAGGGGCCCCCATTCTATTCTGATTTTCTTCTGATTCCCTCACCGAAGGACAGCAGTTTCCAAGCTAAATACATGCAGCAGGACTGGGTGGGGCGTGGCAGCAGAGAAGGAGACTTTATTGGGGTTGGGTCTTCAGGTCCAAGGGGGTCAACACCCAGATGCCTTCCAGCTGGCAGGTGGGGGTCCCCTGTGACCCCAGCCTGCTGCGACCTTTAGGGCAAGAAGAGGACCGAGCCGCCTGCAGGAAACAGTTCTGCTTGGAGCGCCGCCTGCTCAGCCCCAGACCTACCCGATCTGGAGGTCTGGCGCAGAGACCCCGGCGAGTGGTCTTCCTGGCTCACCAGCGCTAAAGATGCCAGCCTGCCTCCTCCTTTACTGACCACCTCACTCGCAGCTTTCTCAGAACCGCGGTGAGGAAGAGGGGTGCTAGGGGGGCAGAGATTCTAATAGAAGGTACAGTGAAAAGGATATGGAAAGTCCCCATTTTTTCCAAGGTGGTGCCAGAAATTTCAATCTGGCGATGCTGGCACTGATCCCTGACAGCGTGTCAGATGGATCATTAGGCAGATGGTTTGCAAAGATTCAGAAAACAGCAGACTCCAGGCAGCCAGTGCGCGGAAAGCCACTCCCAGTGCACATCTTTGGCTGCCAGGTCACCTAGACCCGCGGCTCCGGTCGTCTAAGGTGTCGCATCCCACGCACGCGCGCCCCCACCCCCTCCCCGGGGTGGACCCATCCCCCATCTCCCTCTCCCTCCAAGCTGCTTTCAGGCCTGCGCCCGGAAGGGCTTAGCCCCGCCCTGTGGAGACCAGGCCACCTGCCCCCTCCCCCACCTCCCAGTTCCCCAGCAGGTGCCCCCGACCTTCCGGCCTCCCCTCTTCATCTCTCCCCCAGGCCTCACGGGACTGAGCGCCTCCCCGCACCCACCCCGTGGAAACGTGCACTGCGAGTGTCCTAGCTGGGACGCCTCACGGGCAGTGAGATTCCCCTGCGCTTGGATCCCACGGTCCGGGGCGGGGCCTGAGAGTCTGCATTTCCTACGAGCTCCCAGCTGGTCCCAGGCCACGCTCTGCATAGCGAGACCCTGGGTGGCAGGCTCCCTGGCTCAGTCCTGGGCTAGTTCCCCACCCCCTTAGGGATAAGACCCAGGTCTCAGCAAGGCCACCTCTGGCCAGGCCTGCCTTCACTTCCAAACTCACCTCCGTCGGGTCCAACCAAACACGGTTCCTGTCAGCCACCAGGCGCCAGCACCCCAGGGCAGCCGCTCTCACTTCCTGGCCTTTGAACGCCCAGCATCTTCTCTCCTCTCTCTGCCTGGCCTTCCACCCCCACTTCCTGTTCAGGCTTGTTTATTTCTGCTGACACTCAAGACCCGGCCCAAACTCTCCCCGACTCATGGGCACCCGGGCAGAGTCAAGCTCTCCTTCATCTGTGCACCCTGTTCATCAGCTAATGATTTGGGGGCACCGCGGTCCCTCCCTCTGGACCAGGAGCCCTCGTGCAGGCTTTCCCCAGTCTCTCCGAGAGCAGGAGCCTGCCCCCTGGTGGTTCATTCCTGGAAGTGAATCTAGGGAGCAGGTGGGATGGGATGAAGCTCTCCGTGTCTTGGCTCAGGGACCCCCTGCTGCCGTAGCCCCTCTGAGGATAGGCGGGGTGTGGGGGGTTGCCGCCGAGAAGGAAGATACAGAGAAGGGAGAGCTGGTCCCGCCGGTCCTGCATCTCCCATCAGCCCCTGCCAGGGCTTGCCCCCAGGCTACTGTCATTTCAAGATTTATGCACGTTGCAGAATGGCTGTGCCATCCACGCGGCGGTGACAGAGGAAGCTGGGCAGAGATCCCTGGTGTCACCAGGCAAAGGGCTGCCAGGCTCCACGCGTGAACAGCCAGGAGAGCAAATTCTGACTTCTCTTTAACTGGAAATACAAATATGTGCAATGAAAAACAAGAATTGCCTCCATGCGTGTTTACTTTGGAACTCGTTGTCACAGCATCACCCTCCAACCCCTGCTGGCTTCCCTGGACCCCCTTCCTCTCCGGGGGCAAGAGAACCCCAAGGTCCCCTGTGACCCCGTCAAAGCTGGGGGGTCCCGGCACTGCTTGCGTCAGCAAGCACCTGCTCCCGGTCACTTGTTTTCCAAAATAATCAAAATGCGCTGATTCACCGGTTTGCTTCTTTTTCCACACCTCTCGATGTGGTTCCCTTCTTATAAGGGACCTTAGCAAAGTAATCCGAACACAGACCAGGACAGCAAAAAACCCAAGACCTGGTCTGGAACCCATGGGAAGCAAGCCCGTGAACCGGGGCCACTGTCAAGAGGCGGCTGGGGATTTGCCTGTTACAGACACGTCTTAGGGTCAATGGGGGGCGACCTCGGGCTGGCAGGAAAGGAGGAATTCAGTACTTAACTGGAGGATCCTTGGGGAAATAACCCAAGTCTCCTGTGTTTTTAAAAGACCAGCACTGGGCGCAGAGGAAACAAATCCAACTAGTATCCATGAGGATGCGGGTTGGATCCCTGGTCTCGCTCAGTGGGTTAGGGATCCGGCGTTGCCGTGAGCTGTGGCGTAGTTTGCAGATGCAGCTTGGATCTGGCGTTGCTGTGGCTGTGGTCTAGACCGGCAGCTGTGGATCTGATTTGACCCCTAGCTTGGGAACGTCCATATGCCATGGGTGTGGCCCTAAAAAACAAAACAATTAAAAAAAAAAAAAAAGACCAAATCTGTTCTTTAAACTGTCTTTATATTGGAGCTTATTAAATGCTGAAGGTACATCATTGATATTAATTCAGGGACCTCTTCCCACGGGGGCTGAAGCCGGTAGTTTTTTCTCAGTCACTCTTAGGACGCCGGAGGAGAAGCGGCTCAAGGTATCTGCAAGGGCCCGATTCTCCGTGAGTCGTCTTTCCGACGCTGGGTGTCAGGGTGGCCCGGCACCCGCGGGTGTCTCCACTTCCCTGGTGATGGTCACCCCCTGAGGGACGTGTGGCGTCTGTCACCAACATTGTGCTGTGACCGTTCAAGGCTCTGACTTGTGTTCTCACGCAGACAAAAGCGAGTCTGGGTCCCCGGAGAGGGGGACAGCGGGGACACCTCGAAGCACATGTCCAAAGTGGCCCACAGTTCTTTATAGGCCTGCGGTGGGAGCCCACGGCTCGGGCACAGATGCTGCTCAGCGGGACCTTCCCCGGGAAAGACACCCTGCAAATTACAAGCGTGGTGACGATTTCAGAAGGTGGCTGTGGAGGGAGGCCAACCAAGGACCAAACCCCAGCGGACGCAGCCAGGCCGGCGCCAGAAGGAGGCCTCTTGGGGGAACAACTTAGAGACCGCAAGGCTGCGGGGAGAAGAGGGCTGGAGAAAGCATCGCGGCCCGACGCCCGGGGCGGGAAGAGAAACCGAAATCGCCTCCTTTTCCAAACAGACGTACCGTCTCACCCGCAAGTGAGCCGTGTCCCCCGTGCTGGTGGGTGAGCTGTGGGCAACGTGGGGAAGGCCATGGGAGGTGTGGGACCGGCTCTCCAGGCCCCCACGCAGGTACCTGTTTCCACCATCTGAAGTCGGGGAGAGCTTAGAAGCTGAGCCCCGGCGATGCCCCAGGAAGAGCCAGCCGGCCCCCAGCCTCGCCGTGGAGCCCGCCCAGCTTTCTCCCCTTGTCCCCAGTGGGAACTGGAGCACAGCTCTCCTTGAAATAAGAATATACTCCCCGCCCTGGGGCTGCTCACAGGTGGCACAGCCTTCTTTCTTGGGCTTGACTGCGGGTCTCTACTTCCTGGGTCGGTGGCCCTGAGTGCTGAGCCGTCGTGCACCCCGGGGAGGACAGGGCAGAGGGGGCCCTCCGTGTGTGTGTGTGTGTGTGTGTGTGTGTGTGTGTGTGTGTTAGAGAAAGAAGCCCTGCCTCCAGGCAGATGCGCGGCAGCCCCAGACACCCCTCGGCAATGTCCTTGTGCAGTGAGCAGCCTGGGCAACTGGACAGGGAGTGGGGAGGAGTCACAGGAACCCACCAAGGGGTCTCAGCCTCCAAAGCTGCTGCCGCCGCCTTCTCTGTGCAGTGAAAAGCGGCATGAAGAGGGCGTCCAGTGTGGCAGCCCCTGCAGCCCCCAGGGAACTCGGAGGAGAAATGGGATGAGGCGTGTGTGTCAACAGCAGAGGACCATGCGGACGCAGCAGAGAAGGGGCGCGCTGGCTCCTTCGCTCGGTTTTCGGGCTTTAGAGATTTGAAGTATACGTGGCTTGGAGGCACGGCGGCCCCAGCACCCCTTTTGAGAGCTGCTTTTCATCCGTGCTGTATCCTCAGACTTGCCCTGACGAGGGGTTAGGACGGCGGCCTAACCCTCGACTTTGACGCCAAGATCACACTTACTTTAAGTGCAAGTTTTCGAATTAGGAAAGGTGTTCTAACGTCCCAACTCGGGGGCAGTCGAGGGACTCGGGGCCTCAAAGGCTCGCTGAGGGCTGCCTTGCATTTGAGTCCCTGCTCAAGACACCCCGAGAGCCCTCGTAAGGTGAGGAGGCGGGCACGGAGTCTCCCGTAGCGACCGGAAGGAATGAGAGGCCAGGCCACCGTCCACACGGGGCGAGCGACCCTGGGGGCTGTGGGCCCTCGTGCACGGTCGGACTCGCTGGACCTTGGCTTTGGTTCTGTCGGAATGTTCTGGCAGCTGCTCTTCACCGGAGGCCCTCCCCACTCCCGCCACCGCCCCGAGGGAGACACAGGGGGCGTCTCTTCCTGCGCCACCAAGGACGCCTTACATTCTGGGCCGACAACCACAGTTTCACTTGGAAGCTGGCTGGTTGATCTGCATCACTTCCCTTCATTCACTCCTCCATCCAACAGACACCTGCTGGGCCACGCCCTCTGACCCGTCTCCTAGTCTGTGCCGGGATCCTGCCACGCCGCCGAGGACAGGGTGCCCGGCCCAGCGAGGGGAGGAGCTGCAGAGGACTGGGGACCCCTTCTGCCATCGCAGGAGAGGCTGAGGGCTGGACGGAGCCGGGGCCGACAGCGAGGGCCCTGGGAGCTGGGCCGCTGCCGGCCCTATGTTTTACACGTGGGTTAGCTCGTCCAGTCCCCGCGGAGATAAGCGTAACAGCCCCATTTTACAGACGAGGAAACTGAGGCACAGAGAGATGAAACAACTTGCCTGAAATCACAGGAGCCCAAATTCAAACCCAGGTGGTCTGACCTGAGCCTGCGATCTTAATCCCTGCGTGACAGCTCCTTTTCTCGGGGACCTTGGGTCTGATCCTGGAAGGAGAAGCATTTGCAGGTGGAGAGGGGAGGGGGCGCTGCAGGCAGAGGGTGGTGTGGGAAGTACCGACCACGGGGCTGATCTGGTGTCCGCGGAGGCCCCTCGGGAGGCTGGACGTGGCCGGGGAGGAGCCCAGAGGGATCGTCAGAAAGGGACCGTTTGGCGTGGCTTCCAGGCCACGCAGACGTAGTTCTGCCCGCCCTTTGTCGTCAGGCAAAGACCACCCGGCCACAGCGGGTGGGACCAAGCCTGGGGCAGGGGGCAGGGCCTCTGACCCCGGGAGCAGATCCAGCCCGGCCCCCGCCCCCGGAGGGCTCGGCTGGAGAGGGACCTGGGCGCACCTGGCTTCAGGGGCAGACGGCAGCCCCAGACCCCACTTGGCTCTGGGGCTGGAGCTTCAGCCTCTGACGTGAATCAAGCGATGTTTCTGGAAAACCTGCAGAGTCTTGCAGAGAGAACTCGAAGGACTGTAAGACGCGGTCCCAGGCCTGAAAGAACTCAAGGTCTAGCAGGGGCCATACACAGGCACACGCGCACGCACAGACGCACACACACACACAGATGCACACACACATACACATATGCGCACACACGCACACGCAGACATGCACACACACACAGACGTGCACACACACAGATGCACGCACACACACGCACGCAAGCACACACACAGACGCGGACACACACACACACACACACGCAAGCACACACAGACGCGCGCGCACAGGTGTCCATGAAGACCCCTGTGACCGCCCAGCACAGCCCGGGCAGCGCGGCAGCGGAGGGCACACGGACTGGGTCCAGGGCAGGCGGGGCAGGACGCGGCGCGCGGGAGAGCACAGCCCGAGCGCCCCAAGGGGAGCACGGCCGGGGGCGGGGGCAGTAGAGGGGGCTGAGCCTGTGCCAGGAGCGAAGGAGGCGGAGGGCGCTCTCAATGCCAGGACCTACCCCGGGGCCACGGGAGCCGAGGGCAACGCCCGACCCTCGCCCGCGCACACGCTGCTGGGGAGGTGAGCTGGAGGAGGGCCAGCTAAGGTGTTAAGGTCACCCAGCCCCGGAGGAGCACGGGGCAGGCGTGGGGCCAGCCACAGCAGGTTCCTGGGCGGTGGGAGGGGGTGGCCTGGGGGAGAAAGTGGCACAGCCGCCAGAGCACCGGCTGGAGAGCCCTCAGCTGGGGCGGGAGGACAGAAGCAGGATGCTGCGTTTAGACCGAAAAGGACGGGACTTGGGTTCTGAGCCTCCGGACGGGATGAGGTCGGGGCTGGAAAAACGAGGCCAGTGAGATGCTTCCGGTGTGTTCGCGAGAGAAGGTGGTGCCTCTGGGGCACAAAGAGGCAAGTCGGAGGGCAGGCATGCTTCCACTGTTGCCTGAACACTGAAAGCTGTGTTTGCGGGCTGCCTTGCCAACAAAGCGCTCGAAAGCAGGAGCTACGTGCGTGAGTGAGTGACTCTCCTCTCTGAGCTTCCCGCGCCTGCGTCTGACAAGGAGAAACATCCCTGGCGGTGCCCAGGTTACTAGGTCCTCCTCTGATTCATTCGTCAGGATTTCTCGTCAATAAAGGAAAATTTCACGTAACATAAAACTCACCGTCTTACAATGACAGGTGGGCGGCAGTGAGCACATTCACAAAGTTATGCAACCATCACTCTAACTAATTTCGGAATTTTTTTTGGCGGGGGGCCATGCTCGTGGCATGTGGAAGCTCTCCAGCTAGGGCTCAAACCCTTGCCGCAACAGCAACCCAAGCTGCTACGGTGACAACACCGGATCCTTAACTTGCTTCGACACAAGAGAACTCCTAATTTCAGAATATCTGATGGTTCCAAAGGGAAACTCATAACCGTTAGGGGGTCAGTCTCTTCCTCAACCCCCAGCCTCTGGCACCCATTGAAATCTGTTTCTGTTCATTTGCGTGTCCTGGACATTTCACAGAAATGTAACCACACTATAGGCGGCCTTTGGTGCCTGGCTTCTTTCACTCAGAATAACAAGGCAGGGTTCATCTATGTTGTAGCCTATGTCACCACTTTGTTCCTTTTCATGGCTGAATACTATTCCACTCGATGGATGGACCACGTTGTACTTATACATCCATCTCCTGCTGGACACTGGGTCTCCCTTTTTGTTTCAGCTGACTCGGCCCTTGCCTTCTGTGGCTGGTCCCAGAGCTGCAGGATGGGGGAGAATTTGCCTCCGGGGCTCATCGGGCATCCTTGCTCCTGCCTGGCTCCCTCTTCCCACGGTCTTCTCAAGACAGGGCTCATTAAATACGGTGGAGGGACCAGCTCTGCCGCTTGGCACCAGCACCGGGACGATTGCTCTAATGGTCCCCTTGGAAGGTCTCCCGTCACCTCCGGTAATGGTCAGCCTGGCTCTCCCCTCCAATGAAGGATGTCCCTTGTCACCAGCTCTCACATGTCATGACCCACCCTCCACTTCCCACCCCCAACCCCCACCAGAAGCATCTTCCGTTTTACCAGGTGCAACTTTATTCTTTTTTTATTTTTTGAATTACAGTTGATTTACAGCGTTCTGTCATTTTCTGCTGTACAGCAAAGTGACTCAGTCACATAAACACATACACACATACTCTTTCTCTCGTATTTTCTTCCATCAAAGAAGCGTCTCCCGTTTATTCCCTACCGCGTTCAGGGACGGGGAGAAACCTAGTTGAGGTGACTGTACGCGGGCCTCTCTCACCCATCACTTCTGGACCTCAGAGCGGGTCACAGAGCAGATGCCCCCCCCCATCCGTCTGCCCCTCCCAGGGGCAAGTTTCCACACGAAATGCCTCTGCGGAGACAGAACTTCATGGAGACCACGTCTTTTTATGGTTCCTTCAACTTTACATAACTTCGTAGGTCAACCTTAAAAAAAGACAAAATAATCCCCAGTGGAGGGGCATTACTGCATTTTTTTTTGTCATTGTTTGTTTTGTCTTATTAGGTTCACACCTGCGGCATATGGAGGTTCCCAGGCTAGGGGTCAAATCGGAGCTGTAGCCACTGGCAACGCCAGAGCCAAACGGCATCTACAAACTACACCACAGCTCACAGCAACACCGGATCCTTAACCTGCTGAGTGTGGCCAGGGACCGAACCCTCGTTCTCATGCATGCATCAGATTCTTTTCCACTGAGCCACGATGAGAACTCCAGATGACTGCATTTGAACAGTGATACATAAATAATTCCACCAGCGGGAAACGCCCGGTGAGGCGGACACACTTCTATTTTTCAGTGGAGAGCAGCTTCCATGCTGCGTCTGCAACGAACAGGTGAGGGGTTATTACTGAAACAAATAATGACAATCAGCCCTTGACAACAGCTTGGGGCAAGACTCAAGGTCGCGTCCGAAGGCGCTGGCCTGTCGGAGGTGAGGGTCCCTGCCAGTGGCTTCCCTTCCCCGCGGCCGTTCTCAGCGAGCCCGGGAGATGTGCGAGCAGCAGCGCCCTGGACGTGCCTGGGACCCTCCACCGAGGCCCTCTGGACTCAGGCTTCTCCCCCAAAGGGGATCACCCCTCCAGACCCCGCCCCGGGGGGGCTAACACCAACACTCGTCCTGTTCTGGGCTCATGGTTTTCAGTTCGCTTTAAGGAGCCTTTGGTCATTTTCCGTCTTGGTCACCTCTACCCTTACTTGTATTGGCCAAGATTCTGGGTGGTGGCCGCTGTAGACTTTCCTCGAAGATTCTGTACCTTGGAGTCTGTGTGCGTTGAAACAGTTTAGCTGAGGCTCTTGCGGGTGACGATGAGCGACGTCGCCGGCAGAGGGGCTTCTGCAGGTGCCCTGGGTGACCCCAGGCGATACCTCCCTTCATAAAACGTTACATGGATTTCTGAGATCCCCAAGTTAATACAAATGCAAACCGTCTTCCTTGACGTCATCCTTGACCCCTGGAACATTCTTGTTCTGGTTTTCCTTAGGAGGAGTCTGTTCAGCACGTGTACGTGGGGGTCATTTCCAGAAGCTCTTATTCATCTGTTCTGTGTGCCTTTAAATCCCCAGCTCCCTGGTGACAAAGGCTACCGAGCCTACCCTGCCCTGGCCCGGCCCAGAGCAGCTGGTGCCTGCACCGGAAATCGCCCTGGCCTACTTCCTGCTCCTTTGGGGAAGCCTTGGACTCCGGCTGTTTTCCAGTCAAGCTCAGCTGTGCATTTGAAAGGCCGCTGGTGTCATTCCCTGGGCATTCCTCCACGTGTGGGGCCAGGACGGTCCCTGGTACTTTGCCTCCGTCTTGCTGGTCACAATAGCACGGAGTTAAAACAATATATGTATGAAGATGGCCAACAAGCACATGAAAAGATGCTCAACATTGTTAATTATTAGAGAAATGAGAGTCAAAACTGCAATGAGGTACCACTTCACACAGGTCAGAACGGCCATTATTAATAAGTCTACAAATAACAAATGCTGGAGAGGGTGTGGAGAAAAGGAAACCCTCCTGCACTGTTGGTGGGCATATAAGTTGGTGCAGCCACTACAGAGAACAGTATGGGTGTTCCTTATAAAACCAAAAATAGATCTAACATATGATACAGAGATCCCACTCCTGGGCATATATCCAGAAAAGACAAAAAGTCTAATTCAAAAAGAAACATGAACCCCAACACTGTCTACAATAATCAAGGCATGGAAGCAACCTGAATGCATCCATCAACAGATGAATGGATAAAGAAGACGTGGCATACACCTGCAATGGAACATTACTCAGTCGTAAAAAAGAATGTAATAGTGCGATCTGCAGCAACATAGACAACGTAGACCTATCATGCTAAGTGAAGTAAGTCAGAGAAAGAAAGACAAATATCGTATGATATCACTTATATGTGAAATTTAAAAAATAATACAGGGGAGGGAAGGGATGCTTTAGGGATTTGAGATTAATAGATAAACACCACTATATATAAAATAAACAAGGACCTATTGTACAGCATAGGAAATTCTATTAATTTTTTTTTTGGTCTTTTTAGGGCCACACCCACAGCATGTGGAGGCTCCCAGGCTAGGGGTTGAATCGGAGCTGCAGCTGCCAGCCTACGCCACAGCCACAGCAACGCAGCGGGATCTGAGCCGCGTCTGCGACCTACACCACAGGTCACGGCAATGCCGGATCCTTAACCCACTGAGCAAGGCCAGGGCTTGAACCCATAACCTCATAGTTCCTAGTTGGATTTGTTTGCACTGCACCACGGCGGGAACTCCAGAAATTCTATTCAGTATCTTGTAAAAATCTATAATGGAAAGGAATCTGAAAAAAGAATCTCTGCCTGCCTATCTAGAACTGAATCATTGTGCTGTACACCTCAAACTACACATCACTGTAAATCAATTATACTTCAACTTAAAAGGAGAACTATTGAAAAAGATCAATATGTGTATGAATAATCAAGAACTGCAGGAATTCCCATCGTGGCGCAGTGGAAACGAATCCGACTAGTATCCATGAGGTCGCGCGTTGAATCCTTGTCCTCGCTCAGTGGGTTAAGGATCCGGCGTTGCCGTGAGCTGTGGTGTAGGTTGCAGACGCGGCTCGGATCCCGCTTTGCTGTGGCTGTGGTGTAGGCCGGCGGCTACAGCTCCTGTTAGACCCCTAGCCTGGGCACCTCCATATGCTGCAGGTTTGGCCCTAAAAAGACAAAAAAAGAAAAAAGAAAGAACTGCGGCCCCCAGAACACGCTCAAGGCAGGGTTACTAGGCGTTTGCACAAACAGAAAGGGGGGGGCTGAAACGGGCCATTTCTCTCCTACTGGGACCCTTCAGGTCCCTCTTCCTGTCGCCTGGGAACGAGCCTGGAGGGCAAGGTTGCCCCTCCCTCGCGTCCCTGCTTCGTCTTTGTGGCCCGGCTTAACTCAGGGACGGTCAGGCCAATCGGACTGGACGCTGAGGGGAGCGGGGGTCGCACAGGGGTCCCCCCGTTCTGCCGGTCCCCCTCCCCGGCCCAGCGGGGCTCCTGAGAGGCGCTGTCTGCCGCTTCCGGGAGGTGACTGTGCCGGAAATGACACACCTGGAGACGCCTGTGACGACCTCAGGTGTTCACAGGTACAGTCACGCCTCTCGCCCTGAGTGGCGTGGCGGGAGCTTGACTCCATCAGAACTGGTGAAGACCGATGTCGCAGTAAATCTGTGCGAAGAAGTTTAGTGCCACAGGGATGTTCCACGGGTGTCGTGGGGGTCACGCAGGGGGCGCCGGGACGCCAGGGCCAGCCCCACCGCCCCAAGCTGCCTTGTCCCGCTGAGCGGCCGCCACCGCGGCAGAGTTTAGGCGAACCCCGGGCGTTCGCGTTGCCCTCTCTTAATCCCCACATCACTTGTCTCCAGACCGAAAACCGGTGCCCTCTGTCTCCCCGGACGGCCGGTGACACGCACTGGAACAGACGATGACTGCTTGTGATCAACGCATCAGTTCTTTGAGGTAAACAGGTGCCCTTGGGTAGTTTTTAAAGCCCATTAGTAGTAGTTTCCTATAAGTCTCAAAGAGGTTAAATATTCGTCTTCATATATTTAGTTGATTCTATCTTTTGTGCCCAGCAAGTCTTTTCCAGAAAACTTGGCGCCAGAAAGAAGGCAAAATATTACTTACAGGGAATGTGCCTTGAGGGGGGCGGGAGAAATTTTCCAGGGTCCCCGGTGCAGAGCCACGGCCCTCTCTCCAGCCCCTGGGGCTTGGGACCAGCTGCGAGCCGTGAACTCGCCCTTCCGCAGCCGTGACATCCCAGACGCATCAAGTCCTAGTTATTCTGAAGTCCACACTGGGAATGGCCGGGCCCCTGGGACCCGGGGACAGGTCCCCAGAACCTGGGAGCAGGGCCCCTTTGAGCCCAGGAGTCTGTCCCCAGCAAGAAGGCCCCACACGGCCACCCCCAGTAGGAGCCTCTGAAACAGGCCACAGCAAAGCCCCAACAAATAGGGGACGGGGGCGAAGTCTGTCTCCATGCCTTCCACGCCCGCTTCCACTCTCTCCCCCCGAGGCCGCCCCCGCCACCCTATGAACTTGACCTCCCTGCAGTGGACACCTCTGTCCCTCCCCGAAGTGTGACTTCAGGTGTCAGTGACCAGGTACGAGTCGGCACTCTTTCGAATTGCGGAAAACGCAGACAAGGCCACGGGCTGCTCAGAAGGCCGTCCTCAGCATATACAAAAATACAGAGTCGCATATTTCCATTCATAAAGTCGGTCCTGGCCCCAGGTCCAGGCAAGCTCGCCGAGTCACCTTGCTCCTGGGCCGTACCACGGGCTCGACCGGGACACCTGCCGGGCCAGGGCTGTCATCTGGTCACACTCCTCCATCCACCCAGGGTGGGTGCAAAGTCACAGCGGCTGTGTCAGGCTCTTGGCATTGTGGCCAAGCCACGGCAGGCTGCCAGGCCCTGCCTCTGACCCCGCCGGCCGCCTCCATGCTTCGCCACGTGACTCAGGCTCCACAGTGGCTGTCGCCAGGGGAATGCAGGCGCATCCTGTTGACTGCCCACTCTTCGGGTGAGAGGTGGGTGGCCTGGAAGGCCTGCAGGGGTGGGGTGGGGGGATCAGACCCACCGTGGTGAGCCCCGCAGGACGGGACCACTGGCTCACTGCCCAGTCAGCTCCACGGCAGGTGCTGGGCCGAGAATTCTCTGTGTTGTCCCCAGAAAGGCCTTGGGACCCAGCAGAAGCGCCACACAAGTCCCTCTTGTGTGAATGAACCCTGGATGAACTTCCCGTCTGGGTTTGAAGGAATCCTTGTCTCCCGGACTTCAGAGCACAAACGGCAGCTCATCTTCCTCAGGCAGACCTTTGCCCGAGCACGTGAGAAATGGGACCCCTGGAGTTCCCGCTGTGGCATGGTGAGTTAAGTATCCGACCACAGCAGCTCGGGTCACTGCGGAGGTGCGGGGTCCGTTCCTGGCCCAGTGCAGTGGCGTAAGCACAGATGCAGTGCAGTGGCGTAAGCACAGATGCAGTGCAGGTGGCCACTGTGGCTCGGATTCGATCCCTGGCCCAGGAATTTCCGTATGCCATGGGCGAGGCCATAAAATTAAAAAAAAGAAAAAAGGAGAAAAGAAATGGGACCCCTTCATTTCCAGGTTTTAACATTTTCCTATTTTTAGCAGAATGTGTTTGCTGTATAAAAGCCCATGGAAAGAACACGGGCTTTGGGGCCATCACCACCAGGGGCCCAAAGCTGGCCCTGCCATTTTCCTGCTGTGTGGCCTTGGGCAAAGTGGCTCAGCCTCTCTGAGGAGGTTTTTTTGTTTTTGTTTTTTTGGCTTTTTAGGGCCACAACCACGGCATATGGAAGTTCCCAGGCTAAGGGTCAAATCAGAGCTACAGCTGCCGGCCTACACCACAGCCACAGCCACAGCCACTCCGGATCCAAGCCTCATCTGCCACCTACACCACAGCTCACAGCAACGCCGGATCCCTGACCCACTAGCGAGGCCAGGGATCGAACCTTCAACCTCATGGATACTAGTCAGATTCATTTCCGTTGCGCCACGACGGGAACTCTGACTCGGCATCTCCAAACTCGGCTTCTTCACCTTCAACAAGGGAGGGTGCCAGCCGTCACCGGCTGCCATGAAAACTAAGTGAGCCCCTTGAGGGGAGCAGCTCCTGGGGTCGCTGGCGCACAGCTGTGCCCGCGGTGAGCACCTGCAGCCACCCAGCCACGCCAGTGCATGTGTGGGAAACCCACCCCGGGGACCCAGGGCGAGGGCACGCAGGACAGACAGTACCTCCACCTCGGTCACGGTCACGTAGCCGGGGAATCGTGCGTGTGGTCTGGTTGTCAGGCCTCACAGCCCTCTGATGCTGCCTACGCAGAAGCGCGCCCGCGCAACCCGCGCAAGGTACCACCCAGGAAACTTACCAGCAAGGGGACCCAGGCTTGTAACCGAGGCCTTGTGGCCCAGGCTCCCCCACCCCCACCCTGCCCCCCACAGGCCCTGCCGGAAACCGTCCCCAGCCCCCAGCCTCCAACTGTGGAAATGACTAAGCCCTGTCCTCGCAGCCAAGCAGATTAGGTCAAATGTCCCTGCGGACCCCAGGCTGAGCGTGCGGAGCCAGATCTTAAAAGCATTCTACTGAGAAGGAATTCTTGGAATGTCTTCCAGCAAGGAAGCTGCGCGTTTGCACTCCCAGGTCGCCCATCGCAGCCCCGCGGGGCCGGGCTCTGCTCCGAGGGGGTTGGGGACACCAGTTGATAGCTCTAGCAGCCCCATTAACCTCGGGAGGCAAATTGCTCCGGAGAGAGGCAGCCGCGTCCCCGCCAGCAGAAACTCCCGGAGCTCCCTCGTTCCTCTTCTAGAAACGTAAGGTCATTAACGGGAAACTTAATGAAACTTTTAAAGTATTTATCCCAATTTTTTTTGTTAATTTTAAAAATCCCATGAAAAGATCTTGTTCCATGGCAATGAAGAATATCTAGTGTTAATCAGTATAACTTTGCTTATAGGTATAAAACATGGATGACTCTAGACATATTTTTTTTCTTTTTGTGGCTGCACCTGCAGCATATGGACATACGCAGGCTAGAGGTCGAATCGGAGCTGCCAGCCTACGCCACGGCCAGGGCAACACCAGATCCTTAACCCACTGAGCGAGGCCAGGGATTGAACCTGCATCCTCATGGATGCTAGTCGGGTTCTTAACCTACTGAGCCACAACGGGAACTCCCTAGACATTTATTAATTAAAAAAATGGCACATCATCACCGAAACTTTCGGGCTTGGTAGAGGGAGACATTTAAACGCTTCCACAGAGGCCCCAGACGGAACAAGCAAGCCTTTGCTCCAGCTTCCTGTGCACAGGCTCACGACCAGTTACTGTAGA
Source organism: Catagonus wagneri (assembly GCA_004024745.2). Taxonomy (NCBI): domain Eukaryota; kingdom Metazoa; phylum Chordata; class Mammalia; order Artiodactyla; family Tayassuidae; genus Catagonus; species Catagonus wagneri. The sequence continues at coordinate 10,630,048 of PVHT020000170.1, read as the reverse complement.
ACATTCTGGAGAGGAATTTGGAGACACAGTTTCTGCTCTCCTCTCCCTGTGGCCAAGGGACCCACCTGGTCCAAGGTTCAGAGTCATGCCTTCCAGAGAATTCCAGGCAGGTGGCTGCCTCTGGGTCTTGTGTGTGTGTGTGGGGTGAAGATCGTTTCCCTTGGGCAAAGGTATGGATAGAGGCTTGGGAACGTGGGCCAGCACCCGTGGGCCCTCCCCCTGCACCCAGGGCCCAAGAACCCCACCCCGCCTGCTCACAGGAGCTCAACGTAAGTGTTTGGAGGATTCAAAACACAGTAATTTCCTTTCAGGAGCTGCTAAAAGAAGCAAACCACTGCTATATAGTGTGATGGACTCCAACCCATCTGAAGGTTTGGTAGGTGACAACGAGAGCCCTGCTCGGGCAGAGATGCAGTCTGGCTCCTTGGGTTTCATCTCAGCGAGACGGCGGTGGGTGATGGCTTGAATCCAGATCTTAATTCTCCGCTCTGGAATTGAACCTGGGCAGCCGGGAAAACCAGGAATCCTGGCCACGAAACTAGCTAGAGGCCAAAAGCAGAACTGCCCTGATTTGCATCCCCTGTGGAAAGCCAGAATGTCTCCTTGAAGAGACAAAGACTGCGAAAACAGGTACGAAGTTTATTGTTAGAAACAGTACAATACGTGGGAGAGCCCACGGAGGAGCCGTCTGTTTATCTAAGGCAGAAGCACAGCGGAAATGCACACCCAAAGGAGAGGCGAGGGTGCAGGAGTCCCCCTGAGTGAGGAGCCCACCAGCCAGGTGACTTCAACCACTTACGTGGGACCGTTCTTCCAGGTCTTTGTTCTCCTTTGGCCAATGATCTTGTTTTATTTCTCACACCTGACCGGACCCAGGCCCCTCCCCAGTCTGTGTGCGCATATTTTGGCCAAGATGGTTCTGGGACGGCATCGGGACCTACTATGACCTGACGCGTCCTCCCTCTTTGATGCTGAGGGGTCTTTCTGTGCACGTGGAGTCGGGGAGTCGGGGAGGTCTCCTTGACCCAGGGGGTGATTGAAGCAGTCATCTTATCTTTTTATTCCAGCAGAGCTCAGCTCCCATCGTTAACTTTCTCCTTGACGTGTCGAGGAGAAACAAGGCCCAATTTACTCAGCCTAACAAGTCCCAGCTGGGTTTTTTTGGTTGGTTTGTTTGTTTGGGGCCTCACCTGAGGCTTCTGGACGTTTCCCAGGCTAGGGGTTGAATCAGAGCTGCAGCTGCCAGCCTCCACCACAGCCACAGCCACGCCAGATCCAAGTTGCATCTGCGACCTACACCACAGCTCACGGCAACGCCGGCTCTTTAACACACTGAGCGAGGGTAGGGATCGAACCTGAGTCCCCCTGGTCACTAGTCGAGTTGTTTCCGCTGCACCACAATGGGAACCCCCAAGTCCCAGCTGTTCTCAGCCCAGGGGCCCATCCAGCTCCTACGGCAAGTTGAAGGGACATGGGGTGGAGAAGGCAGCATTCTGCGAGCAGACAATGAGCCACATGCTGGGGAAACTCTGCTTTTACTGGAGACAGACAGCCCAGTGCCCTTCACGCCCTGGACGAATGGAACCTGGCACCATGGAACCTGGCACCGGAGAAGGGGCAGGGAGCAGAGGTGGGGGGGCTGCTCCTTCCCGCAGGTTTACAAGGCATTCAGTTCCCACTGCAGTTTCCTCATACTCCTTCAACTGGCTTCTACACAGAAGTGATTCCCTATTTGTGTTTACCTTCCCTTTGAAAAAACTCACAGCAGGGTGACGAATTCCACAGCAGGGGTGGTTGTTTGTTGACGGTGTGTTACAAGCCTCTAAATGAGCCAGTGGGGCGAGCATGCCTGGGAGACGCTGCAGAGGAATGAGACTGGTTCCACCGGTCACCTGGCTGGGAGCGCTGCCTCCTTCCTGCTGCACGGCCAGCAGCACATGCGCACACCGGCACTCAGCCCTGGGGGTCCAGGCATCCTGGCTCTTCTGTCAAGGCTGCCGACCTGACTTGGGTTATTCAACTGCAATGACCTGGCTACAGACCAGAAGATAGTTAGATGTTTCCTCCAAACAAGTTGAGGTGTCTGAGCGAAGGGGAATTCCTCCCTACCCTTCACAGCCTGTGGGCCGGAGGGACAGGTGACTCCTAGAAGTTGGCGGGCTCATTCTATGTCCCTGCCCAGGCCAGCTGGGCAATCTGCTGGATTGACATCCCCCACCCCCTGCCGCCAGATTCCTGATCTCTTCCCCGATCTCTTCTCCTGGCCTCCAGCCTCTAGGCCAGAAACATCCTCTCCTCTGAGAATGATTTTCTCCCCACGGCTGAGCCCTTGACCTACTTTAAACACTCGTGGACTCTTAGGATCACCTTCCAGCTGGTCTCTCTGGCCCCTCCCACTTCTTCCAATCCAGCCTCCACTTGCCGCTGGGAGTGGTCTCTGTGAAATTCCTTCTTCACTCTGTGCTTACAGGGGATTGTTGCCTCTCCTTTTCCACTGCACAGTCTACTGCCCATAATTTAGGTGCACCAGGTGCAGACCCCACCCGCACCTCCTGACCACCTCCAACCCTCACACCACCCCTTCCGCTCTTTGCCTCGGGACACTGAGCCACATGCAGGCCTCAGGGCCTTTGCACACGCACGTGCTTCTTCATATGCCATTACACCAGGCTCTCCCCTTTCCAGCCTGGCACCTCGCCCTCAGCTTTAATCCTTGGTATCCAGGGCAGATCCTCACAGCATCTGTGGTTCTACAGCTCCCAGGGATTTTTGCGTAATAGGTGTCAATAAATGCCAGTCGGCTTGAACCAGATCTAGAGCCTAACCTCCATCTGCCAAACTGGTCTGTCTTCTCAGCAATCTCTCCTCTGAGCCAGGTTCAAAAGCTTCTCTTTACCTAGTGCTGGGGAGGGGAGGGACCACTGAGGACCCTCTGCTACAAGGGCAGACCCCCGCTAGGTAAGAGAAGGCTAAGTGCCCAGTTTAGCCAACCCAATTCAAGGGCAAACCCCCTTCACACAGCTGCAGAAGTACAAGCCAATCACTGTTTTATGATCTAGGCTTTTCATCAGGTCTTAGAGAATCTCCCGGCTAATGTTCTGAGGCATTTCCTAACATGGGGGCTGACTCTTCAAGGAGAGGGGCACAGGGGGCGCGCCACACACGTGTGCACACACTCGAACTTCTTAAAGGGTATTTTTCTGAGACCCTCCATGGAATGATCTTGTCTGCTCTTTTTTTGAAGTGCAACGGGTGGGTTTCTAGGGACTTTCCAAGTATGCTACGAGCAGAAAGCAGACACTGTCTTGCTGACGGGCAGATGGAGATCCCACAAGTCACCCTTCCGCACGTACAAGGGCACACAGGCTCACGGAAGCCCAGCCAGTCCGCCCCGCTGGAACCCTGGGGTCCGGCTGGCTAATAGGAAAGTCGCGCGCTTCCGCGTCGCCAAGCTGGGAACCTGTCAGCTCAGGAGGATGCGGAGCGCGCCGCACACCCGGCCGCCGCCCCGCCACACCCAGGGGAAGACGCGCGCACGTGGCACGCCAGGCCGCCGGGGAGCCGGACGCTGGGCCTTTAAGGGGGGGGGGGGAAACTCGGGGACGACCCAGGCGCCGGGGAGTCCAGGCCCCGCCCAGGGCCCCGCCCCGGCTCCCGCCTCGGCCCGGGCCCCGCCCCCGCCCCGCAGGCCGCGCCCCCTCCCCCGCCCGGCGGCCGGAGGCTCCTCTGGCCGCTGCTGGGCCGCGGGCGGGACGCCCGGGGCGGCGCGCGCAGGAGGAAGCGCGCCTGGCCGAGGCCCCGGGAACTGCCCAGACGCCCGAGTCGGGAACGCGAGCCGCCGCGTCCCCATTTGCCAGGTGTGCGGGGTTGGAGACGCAGTCCCGGGCCGTGGCTGTCGTGCGCCGGCCGGGCTTTTCCGCCCGCTCACCCCGCCCGGCTTCCCGACGCCCGGGGCCGCTCTGCCAGCCGCCGGCTCCGGCTCGCCGCGCCCCCTCCCCGCCCGCCCTGAGCCCGGGGCGGCCGCGAGCTGATGTCCTGAGCTCGCCGCCCGCGGGCTCTGCGCCCGGCCGGGGGCTGCCTGGGAAGTTGGGGCGAGGCGCGCCGGGTATGCGCCGTCACCATGTCCAGCCTTGGCTCGTGGCTCGGAGAGGTCCAGTGGCTGGTCTTGGTGGTGCTCTTCGTCGTGGCCCTGGGCACGGTGGGCCTGTACCTGGCGCAGTGGGCGCTGGCCAGCGCGCGACCCCGCTCTCCGAGGCGGGCGGCGGAGCCTGGCGAGGGCCAGCGCCCTGAGTCGGATGCGCTGCTCGCCTGGATCCTGACGCTGAACAGCTGGAGGAGCCAGTGGCAGGCCGCCTGGGTGACCGCCCTGAACGATGAGGCCAAACGGAGAGCGGTGAGTTTCTGTGAGGGCCCGCCGTGCTGTGGGGTGGGGTGCGGTGATCTCGGGGTGCCGGTCCAGGGCAGGCTCGCTCTCCCCGAAGCCTCGCCACAGCTCTTGATTGATTCAAGCAGCAGAGCATCCTTGAAAGTTAGGAGAAAGACCCTGCAGAGTTGAGGACCTGTGATGGGGATCAAGACAACAGGATCCAGTTTTATTCCCCAGATATGAGGTGCGCGGGGCCCTAAGATTCACCGAGAGCCCGGCTGGCTGTTGGAGAGACTTGTCAGGGGTCCGCACCCGCTCTAGCCCATACCCGCCTTCCTGCAGTCCCAGGTGGAGGCCGGTACTCAGTGGGCACTTAACTGCTTTTGCACCCGATGTATGAATAACTGTGAACCTAGTCTGCTTCCAACTATGGAGCTGAATTTCATTCGAAATGTATTTCCAAAGGGTTCGCATTCCTAGGAGTTGAGAATTAGTGACTTGTGGGCCAGCCACTTGCCAGTATGTGTACATGTTGGGGGCTTTGGGTACACGTATCATCTCAGAGTCCTCACAACTCCTGGGACAAAGGTAATGTCAACATTTTGCCGTGGGGGAAACTGAGGCCTCGAAAGTTTAGGTAACCTGCCCAAGGTCACCCAGCCTGTGGGCGGGAGAGCTAGGATTTGAGCCCAGCTACCTCCTACCTCGAAACAAAGGCACTGATGACAAAACTCTGCTGCCTCATGCTCCTGTGGTTATGTTCCTTGAAGCCTTATTTTTACTTTTAAGACATCTTGCCTTAATGGCAAGCTCCTGGCACCTGCTCTTTCCGAGCGTTCTATAGGAAGAATTCGGGCCTAATGGGTTTGGGGCAGCACCTCCCAGCCTTTGCTGGTCCTCCTTGCTCCCAGGTGTACGTGTTCTGCACCTGCTTGAGAGCTGCATGGAGAAGCCTGTGGCCTTTTGCTTTGGCAACAGCGAGTGCTGTGTGTCTGGGCCACTGGCCTTCACAGTGTTCCACGGCGGGCCCTCGGCCTTGGTGCTACAGCCTTGGCTCACATAGCTGTGGATTTAAACAGCAAAGAAGTTTTGAGTGTGAATGAGCCTCCGTCCAACCGAAGACCATGCTCTGAACTCGGGGGAGAGTAACCGTACCTTTTGGGTGAACAAAAGCCTTCAAGGTCATTTGACTTCTGGCTGCCGTGGTGCCTGGGACTGGTGCCCCAGCCACCAGGACTGGACAGCTAGCTCCTCACAGGAGCCACCCATCACCTCAGAGGAGGAGGAGCAGTGCGACCTCAGCTATGTGAGCAAACACAGATTTGTTTCCCCACAAAGCTGCTGGCATTGACCCCTGGCTGACCCGTTGTCATGGGCCACAGTCCTGGGGCAGGGTACACTGAGGGCTGGAGTTAGGAGCCGATGAAGGGCTTGTCCCAGCTCGATGAAGGAGGGGACGCCATGTGGGCCACTGACTCTGCTTCTCAGCCTTCCGGGAGCTGTAACGCGCAGGCGTGTGGATGAGTGATCTGGAGGGACCTGGTGCTCTCCACCTGGGACCCCGAGTCAGCCAGAGGCGTGGCCCCACCGCCTGTGAGTGTGGGACGGTCCTGCTGAAACCTTTCTGTCTTGGTCCCTGACATTTCCTGATTGGCTTAGGACCTGTGATTGCTCGGAATCAGTGCTCGCACATTGCCCGCGTGCCTGGCGCGCCGAGAGAGAAAGGAGGAAACCCCCGCTCTAGAATTTGTCTGCAGCCAGTCGGGTAACGTTGAGAACACAGGAGAAAATACCTGAAGGTTTCAGAGGAAACCTTTTGCCCCACACGCTTCAATCTGTGTGTGGGAGGAGGGAGGGCGTGGAGAGAGCTCGGGCTTGTTTGGATCTCATGTGCCCTCTGCTCTTCGCCGTGCCCTGCAGAGTCTCAGACACCAGCTTTTCCAGAACTCCTGCCTGGAAGGGGCAATGATGTACCGGGTTTAATCTCAAAGCAGCCCTGTGTCCTCTCTGACAGTAGATTGGGTGTGGTTGTGGTGGCAGGTGGCTGTGTGTTTGTGTGTGTGTGTGTGTGTGTGTGTGTGTTGAGGGTGGGGGTGGCATGTGTGGCTCTGCCCTCCCTGGTGCCTGGAAGTGTGGCTTGATCTGAATTCACTTGAAGGTTCTGCAGGCTGATAGGCTCTGGGTAACTCCTGCTACTGCTTGGCACCCATCCCGCTCCCTCTTCCTGGGCCGTCACCATTGCAGCACTGATGGCAGCGTGGGTGCACTGGCTCTGGTGTTGCGCTAGTGGGTGTCCTGACCCAGGAGCCCGCCCTGTGGGAGCCTCCCTCTGCCCTCCCTCCAGCTGGATTCCTGCTAATCCCCGATTAGGGTTGACACTCCAAGCCCGCACTCGGACCAGAGAGCCACAGCTTAGTGGTCCCCTCCCGCCCCCACCCAGCCTGCCTCTCTGCTCAGAGAGAGGAGACCACTTCTCTGCCTGTCGCTGGGGGCTGGAGATGCAGTGGCAGTAACTCAGCTCTCTCCAGCGTCTTCTGTGCGTTCTCTCCTCCCGTACTGTTTTACCCCAGCTTGTATTTTCAGACTGAAAGGAACCCTCAGCCTTCTGATAGAGCCTCTCCCTCTGCAGAAGGCAGACCAAGAGACTTGCTGAGGTTGACCCAGACCCTGGGCCAGGGGTCTTCATGGCCCATCCGCATCTGAAGTCGTTGTCCCCTGTGGGGTCCAAACTCGATCTCATTTTGACTTGGAGGCCCAAATGTCCCTTTTGGTTGAGGTCCAGCAGGAAAGGATAAAACGGTAGGATTGTTTCCAGGATCATCCCTAAAAATGGGGCCCCTGTCTCCCGGGGTCTGAGGATGGGTCAGTAACTTGTGCATCTCCTTTGACCCTGGAAGACCAGCGGCTGTGCCCGCTGTGCAGGTTCCCTGTGTCCCAGGGGCTCCCAGGGTTTCGACCCTCACTCTGGATGATGAATTCGATAGACAGTGGAAGAAACCATGGCTGGTCTACCAGCTGGCCGGCAGGTTCCAGGTGTTTGGGGAACCCTGGCAGATTGCCTGGCAGCTTTGAGAAAATACGCAGGTCTGCCCCACCTCCCACTGCAGACTTAATAGGTTGTTGGTGGGGAGTGAGAAGCTGCTGGACACACAGTTTCTGTTATCCAACCACCGGTCAACCATCAGCATCCCTCCCCCAATGCCGCTCCACTCTGGCCTTGCAAACGCCCAGTTCCAGCTGATCTGATCCCAGTTTGGTTCCGGAGAACAGAAAGATCCCAGAACTGGCTCAGTCTCTAGACTAGCAACGAATATCTGTCACCAGGCTGGGAACTAACACCTTATTAGCCAAAGGCAATGGCTGAGGTTTTCCCTCTAGTTCTCCTGCACTTGATCAGTCTTTGCAAAGTGGCTAGGGTGACAGTCACTTCAGCTGTGGTCCAAGCCCTTGTCACCCACCTGGCAGCTCCAGGGCTGCTGTTTCCACAGCAGGTCATCAGCTCTTGTGGCCTCATGAGCCCTGCCTGTGGGCTGGACAGCAGCTCGCTCCCAAGGATGCCACTGGCCGGGCCGCGTGTGGTCCAAGAGCAAGGACCGTATTCTGTCTGGGCTTGTCTGGGAATGGGCCGCTCCGGCAGGCCCAGGCCCTGGGTTGTGGGGATGTGGGGGGGGGGGGCGGTTCACTGAAGCTGTTTGTTTCTTTAGTCCTTTGTCCTAGGATTTTTTCAGAGGAATGTTCCAGATGCAAGTGACCAAGATCATAAGACAATTTGTGGTCTTTGTGGGGAAAAAAAGCTGCTGTGTGAACTTAGAACATGTTATTAATAGCTCTTATTTGTATATGAAGTCGCCAATTTTAAAAGTAAATAAAGTGACAAGACCTGGAAGTTTTCCTGTTCTATAATGAGCTTTCTTCATGTGGTGCTTCTAAAACTCCAAGCTCCTAGACCCCTGATGGCGGTCACAGCATAAGAAGTCAGCTGATAGGAATGGGGCGGCAACCTTGGGTCAAGGCCATGGACCTGCCCATCCTTGGGCCCTCCATCCTGACCCCCAAACAGGCTCCTTTCCGATGCTCAGACATTGTGTTCTTTCCTGTGTGGGGCCTTCCCACAGTGCATTCATTCCTTGTATCTCCAGCACTTGTTTAAGCCTCTTCCTTATTTAGCCTCTGTCAGTATTTCAGGGCTCAGTGCAAAGGTCCTTGAACTTCCCTTTCTGCAGAAGATGCTGCCCCAGCCCCACCCTAGAAGTACCATGTAGTCACTGGTGCCCTCACCAGCCCCTGGGATTGTCAGGGAGGCCAGAGCCCTGTCTGCCCAGGCACAGCCCATCTGATGCCCAGAGACAGCTGGCTCAGGCCAGGCAGCGGTCGGGTCATGAATAACAGGCACTTGAGAAACTTGTCACTGGAGGGGAGAAGCAGTGGTGATGGGCATCACCCTGTGTGGACACAGGCCTTCCCTGCTTGGGATCTGGCCAGGCCTGGGCCAAACAAGCTGTTTAATGTGCCTTGTTTTTCACTGCTAAAGAATCAACATTAAAGGAGGCTCCCTGATGACTTTGCAAATTGTCAACAGAAACCAGGAGTAGATGCCAGTTCAGGTTGTTCTTTGCATTCATCCATTCTCTCAGCGAGCCGGGAATTCAGGGGAAGGAAGAGTGGGTGTAATGTTAATGTCAACTAAAATGCAGCCAAAGCTAACTTCCATGCCCGTCAGCTCCTCGTGGGCTGCTGAGGAGGGAGGGGACGTCCTGAGCCGCTTGGAATTGCTGTGTGTGTTCACTGCTCAGGCTGGAAGGCAGCTCTGGGGCTATGTGTGACCTTGGGCAAGCCCTGACCTCTCTGTGCTTCATCCATGGAACTTTTGAGTTCAGTGTGGAAACAGCATCCACTCTGGATGAGATGAGATCTATGCGAGGCCTTTAACCAAAGGAGTCAATAAAGGTGGGCTGCTTTCTTGTAACATCTCTCAAGAAAAAAAAAAAAACTTTATTTTTTTTTTTACTGTTTTTAGATTTAGAGAAAAGTTGCAAAAACAATTGTGTCCATTCTTTCCTCACCCAGCCTTAGGTAACCATAGCACAATGATCAGAACCAAAAATTAACATTGGTACAATGTTACTATAATTCACAGCACAATGATGTTAACATTGAGCAATATAGGATATTAACATTGACACAATGTTACCATATGGTACAGTGATGTTAACATTGTAACAGTGTAGGATAGGATATTAACGTTGATATAATGTTACTATAATTCCCAGTACAACAATATTGACATTGAACAGTATAAGATATTAACATTGACACAATGTTGCTGTATAGTACAGTGATGTTAGCATTATAACAGTGTAGGATAGGGTATTGACATTGATACAATGTTACTGTAATTCCTAGTACGATGATATTGACATTGAACAGCATAGGATATTAACATTGACACAATGTTACTATATAGCATAGTGATGTTAACATTGTAACAACATTGTGACAATGTAGGATAGGGTATTGACATTGATATAATGCTACTATAATTCCTAGTACAATGATATTGACATTGAACAGCATAGGATATTAACATTGACACAATGTTACTATATAGCATGGTGATGTTAACATTGTAACAACATTGTGACAGTGTAGGATAGGGTATTAACATTGATACAATGTTACTATAATTCCTAGTCAATGATATTGACATTGAACAGTATAGGATATTAACATTGGTACAATGTTAGTATAATTCATAGTACAATGATACTAACATCATTAACAGTATAGGATATTAGCATCAACACAATGTTACTATATTTTATGGTACAATGATATTAATGTTGTAACAGTACAAGACATTGAGGACTGTTTTAACTAAACAGGAGCTCCTACTTGAATGCCCCTTTTTGAATTTTACCAGCTTTCCACCAGAATTTTTTTATTTTCTTTTTAGGGCTGCACCCATAGTGTATGGAAGTTCCCAGGCTACGGGTTGAATTGGAGCCACAGCCACAGCAACACCAGGTCCAACTGGCATCAGTGACCTACATCACAGCTCATGGCAATGCTAGATCCTTAACCCACTGAGGGAGACCAGGGATCGAACCTGTATCCTCATGGATACTACTCGGGTTTGTTACCACTGAGCCACGAGGGTACTTCCCCGCCAGTATCTTTTTAATCTTTTTATCGTTCCAGGGTCCCACTGTGGTCCTATGCGGGTTGACTTGTTCCCTGACATTTATCTCCTACAGTCTGTAACAGTTTCCCAGTCTTCCCTTGTTTTTCATGACCTTGACAACTCTGAAGAGTATTGATTGTTGTTTTGCCCAATATCCCTCAACTGAGTGTTTTCACACGATTGGACTGCAGTTACACAAACCACGGAACTGATGTGCCCCTTTCAGTGTCCTGCATCTCAGGCTTTGTGATGTCAGTGTGGCTTACCACTGGGGACAGTGGCCTGGATCCCTTGGTTGAGGTAATTTCTGCCAGTTTCCCTCTGTTTATCTTATGTCTCCTCTAATGCTTTTCCCCATAGTTAACAAATAACTTGGGGAGATGCTTTGAGACTGTACAAGTCCTGTTATTCCTCACGCCTTTGCTCACTGGTTTTGGCATCGAGCATCTGTGTATCTAGTCCGCAACCATTAACTTCGGTGGAGTTTGCCTAATAATGATTCTGTTTCCTTTCCTCCTTCGGCATTTACTCATTGGAATTCTACTGCAAGGAAGAGCCACCACTTCTCCTCCATCTATATGTTCAATTGGTTATTTACATCGGTATGGACTCATGGATATTTATTTTATTATGTGGTTTATAATCCAGTGCTATTGCTATTTATTTTGTTGCTTAAACCTTTCTCGTTTGGGCCATTAGAATCTCTTTCAATAGAAGTAGCCCCTGGTGTTATTCCATGGAGGATGGATAGAAAGATAAATAGATCATATAGGTGTTATATACATGTAGTGTATATACACATATATGTTTTTAGGTAGTTCCCCCCCCTCTTTTTTTCTTAAGCACTTCCTTACTTTATGGTTCCCCAAGATGTTTGCTCTCGACATGTCTTTTATTTTGCTCTCCTCTGGCCCTGGATTCAGCCACTTCTTCAGGCAGCCCTGATTCCTTTTACTGAAGATGTGTGTAGAAGCCAAGATCTGGGCATCAGGAGTGCTCAGTACTGCTGGGGTCTCCTTGCTTCCAGACCTCTTAGTGAACAGACCTAGGAAGCACACATGTGGATGCTAACAGTCTGTGTACACCCATCTCTCTGTCTGTATCTTCAAAACCACGACTATACAGACACTCTGGATTCCAGGCCAGTGGCACAGAGTTCATTTTCATTTTTCTCTTTCCTTATCTTTAACTTCCTCCTCCAAGAGTGAAGCATCTGGGACTGATGATCTGTAACATATTTATCTGGTCAATTCTAGTATACACATAAAGCAAAAAAGTACTTTTTTTTTTTTTTTTTTTTTTTTTGCTTTTTAGGGCCATACCCGGGGCATATGGAAGTTCCCAGGCTAGGGGTCAAGTCTGAGCTACAGCTGCCAGCCTACAACACAGCCACAGCAACGCAGGATCGCCAACCCACTGAATGAGACCAGGAATTGAACCTACATCCTCATGGATACTAGTTGGATTCATTTCCACTTGGCCACAAGAGGAACTCCCCACATAAAGTACTTTCTGATTTGCTAAGCCATACCCCCAGTAAATCCAGTAAATCTAGTCGTACATTTACTGCCTAGATTCTAGCATTTCTGCGCAGCCAGGATCCTGTTTTCCACAGTGTCTAGGTTAGATCTGTTTCCCCGGCCTTCGGCTGGTTCTGTGCTTTGCTTATGGTACATTCAGTTTTGCATTCTATCTGAGGTTCATCCCACATCCAACTTTTTTTTTTAAATCCATCTTTAGCCAGTAACTTGGGGTGCCACCTTCGTCACACACCACTTCCACTGCTGTTTTACTTTCTCAGTGTATTATTCCTGCCAGTTCCTGCCATTTACTTTTCCCTGTGGATGTAAAGTCTTGCTTTAGTCCGAATGGGGCAGTCTGCAATGGGGCTGCCTGCCCTTGGACAGGGTGCAAGTTTGCAGTTATGTTGTGCATATGCTGAGCTTCCTGCAACTCAAGGATTCAGCAGCCAGAAAGAGGAAGGGAGCATAAACACACAGAGGTATAAGGAATGACTGGCCGATGGGGACTTGCTTTAGAGCACAGGGAGCTCGGCCCAGTGTTCTGTGATCATCTATGTGGGAAAAGAATCTGAAAGAGAATGGGTGTGTGTACATGTATAACTGAGTCACTTTGTTGTACAGTAGGAATTATCACAGCCTTGTAAATCAACTCGACTTCGATAAAACTTTTAAAAAGTGAAAAAAAAAAAGAAGGGAAGGGAACCTTTGGGTCCTTAGTGTCACTTAATCCTGTGTTCCCTGTGTGAGACAGCCCCTTGACATTAACTTTCCTAGCAGAATGTTTTCAAATAGAAGTGTCATAGATAAGAAGGTACAGGCTGCATCTTCTGATGGGCGGGGCAGGTGGCCACCTCTGGGCTGCTGGAGGTGACGTCCTGACTTCAGGCTGATGCAGGATGTGGCTGTTTTCACACGCAGTCCCAGCAGCTGTAGTGACCCCTGGGATGGGCAGTTCCCTGCGTGGCACCGGGCTCTGTGCTGGGGGCTGTTCTTTCAGCCCCTGTGGCTCAGCGAGGTCATCCCCCAGCCACTGGCTGGCAGGTCCCTCCTCAAAACGAGCTCCAGCCCGGGTCTGGGACTCTGGCATGTGCACACCATTCTCTGTGGAACGATGGCCAGCGGGGACCTGCCGTCTAGCACAGAGACCTCTGCAAAAGCCTATATAGGGAAAGCATCTGGAAAAGAAGGGCTGTGAGGACACGTATAACCGAGTCACTTTGCTGTACAGCAGAAATGAGCACAGTATTGTAAATCAAATGTACTTCAATAAAACTTAAAAAAAAAAAGCATTGATGTTCCCGTCGTGGCTCAGTGGTCAACGAATCCAACTAGGAACCATGAGGTTGTGGGTTCGATCCCTGGCCTTGCTCAGTGGGTTAAGGATCCGGTGTTGCCGTGAGCTGTGGTGTAGGTCGCAGAGGCGGCTCGGATCCCGCGTTGCTGTGGCTGTGGTGCAGGCCGGCGGCTACAGCTCCTGTTAGACCCCTAGCCTGGGAACCTCCATATGCTGCGGGTGTGGCCCTAGGTAAGGCAAAAAGACAAAAAAAAAAAAGCATCAACAAGTTAAACCATGACTTCATCACCCTTGAGAGGTATATTTAATTCTCCCCTGATTTTCAGGGGGTGAGATAGATGTTGCTAAGACAGGGTGGGGTTAGAAGCATGTCACCGACCACGGGCCTCGTGCATTTGTTCTCGATCCCCGGCAATTCCTAAGAAGCAGTCCTGCGATGACTGCATTCTGGCCCATCTGCACTGCGCTTGCCAGCAGGGCTTTGGCGCTGTTTTGCAGCATTTTTATCCCCACCCCTGATCATGCCTTGTAATTGGAACTGGCTCATCACAGCTGAGAGTCTCAGCAATAGATGAGATATGGTGGGAAGTTGTGGGGCCGAATTTCGTTTTTAATGCCCGATCAGAACTCACTTGACTATGATGGGCTCTCTGAAGCATGTTAGGAAAAGAGGTGAAGAAGGAGTTCCCATCACAGCCCAGTGGTTTATGAACCCGACTAGTATCCATAAAGATGCGGGTTCGATCTCTGGCCTCTTTCAGTGGGTAAAGGATTCGGCGTTGCCATGAGCTGTGGTCTAGGTCCCGAGTTACTATGGCTGTGGTGTAGGCTGGCAGCTATAGCTCTGATTCGACCCATAGCCTGGGAATTTCCATATGCTGCAGGTGCGGCCCTAAAAAGACAAAAGACAAAAGATAGAAAAAAAAAGAAAGAAAATATAAGAGGTGAAGAAGAGTTTTGTTGTAGTGTCATATTGTTGGCATAAGTGTTGAGCCTCTCAAGAGAACTTATTTTTAAAGGCCAAGACTTGGTTGGCTCCTAATTTGCTCTTTTTTTTTTTTTAGGTCTGCATCCGTGGCATATGGAAATTCCTAGGCTAGGGGTCGAATTGGAGCTATAGCCACTGGCCTATGCCGCAGCCACAGTAATGCCAGATTCGAGCCACATCTGTGACCTACACCACAGCTCATAGCAACACTGGATCCTTAACCCACTCAGGGAGGCCAGGCATCAAGCCCACATCCTCATGGATAGTAGTCGGGCTTGTAACCCGCTGAGTCACAGTGGAAACTCCTTGGATTTGTTCTCTTGTAAAACATCCATCTTGTTGCTTTGTAGTCACACCTTTCACTTGGAGAGTTCAACTGCGAGAACCAAAATGGACATAGGGTGACAAGCCACCCGTTTCTGGAAGATTGGGAGAGGGTGCCCAGAGCTGAAGGCAGAGTTGAGCCAGGAGACCCTGAGGGGCAGCTCCGAAGTTCCGAGAAGCAGTGGCTCTGGAATCTGATCCTTAGGTACAGCCACTGGCTGGCTCGTCTCCAGCCAGGGACTCCCAATTTCCTGGGGGTCCCTCCCCACCGACCGCTCGGGCAGTGGAAGAGAGGAAGGGCGGCTCCCATGTGGAGCAGGGAGGGGAGACTCTGAAACCAGAGAGAGCTTTCCCAGAAGCGGAGGACACAGCCCTAGACCCTGCCGGGCTTGGCCAGACACTGTGCTGAACCTGCAGACCCGCACACAGCACGGAGGCTCTGTCCCCACCCCTCCAAATACCCTTTGCCACCTTCATTGCAGCACCTCTGGTTTTGTTCCTGCGTCTCTTACCCCCATTTGCTCACTGCTGCTATTTAGAAGCACAGGTTGAACTGACAGAGGTTGTGTTCCGTGTCCGTGGACCTGCAGAGCTTGGTAGCAAGTTCCTTTAGGAAGCAGCCCCCCGCCCCTGGACACCCATCTCCTCACTGTCCTTTCCTGTTCGTTCCAGGGCCCGCTGTTCCTCAGCTTCCAGCAGGACCCACTGCAGCAGCCCCTGGAGCTGGCGGTGCAGCAGGTCTCCAGCGTGGCCAGGTCGGCCCAGGAGAAGGTGAGCTGGGCGTGGAAGCAAATTTAAAGTTGTGGTGGGGTATCTCTTCTGTCTTGGAACTACTGAAAAATGCAGATACCTTATATCAAAAAAAAAAGAAAAAAAAAGCTAGGTGTTTCCGCTGTGGTGTAGTGGGTTAATGACTCAACTACAGCAGCTCAGGTCTCTGAGAAGGCTCGGGTTCAATCCCTGGTCTGGCGTGGTGGGTTAAAGGATCCAGTGTCGCCGCAGCTACAGCTCAGATTCCATCCCTGGCCCAGGAACTTCCATATGCTGCAGGTGCAGCTGTAAAAAGAAAAAAAAATCTGGTCCATCCACTGATGAATGGATAAGTAAAATACGGCTTGTCTTTGTTGTGGAGTGTTATTTGGCTTCAGAAAGGAATGCAGTTCTGACACGTGCACACAAAGGACATTCTGATCACTCCAGAGACTCCAGGGATTTAGGAGCTGTGTTCTAGGAATAGAGGACAAAGCCGCAAGCCAAGCAGTGGCTGTGGCCTTTTCCTACGGGAGTTCCCCGCGCAGGGAGCCTGGGTGCCTAGCAGCTTTTCAGGTGGCAGCTGGAAGCACCCTCGCTCAGCTCGGCGGGTGGCAGGACCCGGCAGCAGCTTGGTCACACAGAGAGGTGTTCTTGGGGCGAGGCACTCCACGTGGGGGAAGACGTCACACTTACACCTGCTCCGGGGGCTGTCTCCGCCCTCCCTTCCAGTCTCAACACGCTCCCCTGCTTTTCTTCCTCCCAGACTGTAATTATGCTCTTGCACAAGAGCAACTCGTGTCTGCCTACATCCTCTTTCCTCACATCCTGGGAGCGGTTTGCTCCAGAATGTTGGAGCCCGGAGATGGAGACTTAATTTCCGGATTCTGAGAGAGGCCTGAGAGCAGTGCTTCCTCCTCAGGGTGCAGCGATAGCCCTTCCATGGCACGGCCGTGGGCTCAGAAGTTCTGTGGAGGCGTGAGGGCCGCAGGGCAGCGTGGAAACTCTCCCAATGTGAATCAGGGTTTGGAGGGTCGTGCTGCGACAGCCACCCCACGTAGAGGCCACACATTTTGTGGTGGGTCCCCGTGGACAGGATGTGAATGTGCAAGGCTTGCCAGGAAGATGAAGGTCATGCCTGGTGCTGGGGGACGGCAGTGATGTTGGCCTTCTTGCCATGTGGTCCTGTCCAGGAAAAGTTGTAATTGTACTTGTTTTCAGTGTCATTTGTGAATAAATAGAGACTTCCAATGGTACAATGATCTACTCTAGACTCAGGTTTTAAACATAATAGGAGTTGCTGTTGTGGCTCAGCAAGTTCGGAATCCGACTCATATCCATGAGGATGGGGGTTCGATCCCTGTCCTCACTCAGTGTGTTAAGGATCCGGCATTGCCGTGAGGTGAGGCATAGGTCGCATGTGTGGCTTGGATCCCAAGTTGCTGTGGCTGCCAGTGCAGGCTGGCAGCTGCAGCTCCGATTTGACCCCTGGCCTAGGAAGCTCCTTATGCCACAGATGTGGCTCTTAAAAAAAATAAAAGAAGAAGAAGGAAAAATAAACAAACTAACAAACATAATTATCCACCCAGCCTAGAGAAAAGCCAGGGAGCCGGCTTGGGTCTGAGCTCACCTTGGGCACGTCCTTCTCTTATTCTGGGCTTTGTACCTGTAAAGGCGGTGGGGGAGTGAGAGCCCAGCCTGCCCATCTGCAGGGCCCCTGCCAGGGGTGCCCTCAGCCTATAAGGGCCACGTCTGCTCTCCCTCGTGCCCCAAGTGCTCCTCGGCCCAAGGGAGCATCGTGCCCGCCGTACAGAGGAGGAAACTGAGGCAGAGGGGACTGAGAGCTACTATATAGCAGAGGCTGCAAAATGAACCCAGGTCAGCCTCGCCGAAGGCGCTCAGAGCTCTAACCACAAATAGTGCTTTTCCTATCGTTCTCCCCATTTTCATGATTTTACTTCAGCTCCCACCCCACCCACCCCCACCGCAGAGACGGTGAAGCTGGGAAAAGGGAACCGAAAGACACTAGCCAGCCTTTGTTTGTGTAAAACCATAGCAACAAACAGACCTTGGACAAGTGAGCGGAATTTCCCCCAGAAGTTTATTCTATGTCGTGTCTTGGGGAACCCCACAGCCCCACTGGCTATGAATTGTATATTGTGAGCACGTGGGTACTTTTTTTTTTCCTTTTTGGAACCTCACGTGCAGCAAGTGGAAGTTCTCAGGTGAGGGGTTAAATTAGAGCTGCAGCTGCAGGCCCTTGCCACAGCCGCGGCAGCGTGGGATCTGAGCCGCACAGCTCTTGGCAACACTGGATCCTTAACCCGCGTCCTCCTGGATGCTGGTCGGGTTCATGACTGCTGAGCCACGTGGGGTTTTGTTTTCCTATCTAAGCATGTGTGTTATGCATTATATACTGAACTGCGCTCTGAGATCTGAGGTTGGTGGCTTCTGCTCTTCCCAGGCCTGGCGGGCCTCCTGCTTTTGGGAGGGCCGTGTGTCGTCAAGTTGTCCAGATTTCTTCCTGTGGTTGCAAATGGGAGTTTGCTTGACCTTTTTTTTTTTTTTTTGTCTTTTTGCCTTTTCAAGGGCTGCACCTATGGCATATGGAGGTGCCCAGGCTAGGTGTCTAATCGGATCTGCAGCCTCCAGCCTACACCACAGCCACAGCAATGCGGGATCCAAGCCGCGTCTGCAACCTACACCACAGCTCAAGGCAACGCCGGATCCTTAACCCACTGAGCAAGGCCAGGGATCGAACCCACAACCTCATGGTTCCTAGTCAGATTCGTTAACCACTGAGCCATGATGATAACTCCTGCTTGACCTGTTTTTAATTCCAGGCACTGCAGCATTAGCCTGGTATTGATGCTAAAACACTATAGATTGCAAAATTGTTTTGAAGGGGGTTGGGTTGGGGGTGGGGGTGTTTTTCCAAGGGCAGGTGTGAGATTGCTCCCTGAGGCTCCGCCCTCAAGCAGCTGCCTCTGGAGGGGGGCAGGGAGAGAGGGAGGGCCACCTGTCTGAATGACAGCAAATGGAATTCTGAGCTGAGTCAGCGCCCAGGTACTCAGCCTGGAGAAGACCCTGGGCACACTGGGGCTTTGTGTGCTGGGACACAGAGCAGCTGCAGTAGGTGTAGTTGTGACTGAGTGACCTGGCCCAGACCCCTGGCACTAACAGCCAGCCTGGAAAAGACCCAGTTCCCTCCTGCACGTCATCTTGAAGGAAATGCCTTGTGTAGGCCTTTTAATGCCTAGAGTCCAAGGAAGAGAACAGCACATGCTTGGATTTTTTTTTTTTTTTTTTTTTTTTTTTTTGCTTTTTACGGCCATAACTGCGGCACATGGAGGTTCCCAGGCTAGGGGTCAAATCAGAGCTGTAGCCGCCAGCCTACACCACAGCCACAGCAACGCCAGATCTGAGCCTCCTCTCTGACCTACACCACAGCTCGCGGCAATGCCGGATCCTTAACCCACTGAGCGAGACCAGGAATTGAACCCACAACCTCATGGTTCCTGGTCGGATTCATTTCCGCTGCACCACGACGGAAACTCCCGCGGATTTTTTTTCTTTTTTTTTAATAAATTTTATTGGAGTAGAGTCGACTTAGAAAGTTGTGTTAGTTTCAGGTGCACAGCAAAATAAATCATTTAAACATATACATGTATCCGTTCTTTTTCAGATTCTCTTCCCTATGGTTATTTAGGTATAAAGGGACCTACTGTAGAGCACAGGATTTTTCTTCTCTTTTCTGTTTCTTCCTATTTGGCCGTCCCGAGGTGTATGGTGTTCCCAGGGCAGGGGACCAGATCGGAGCCGCGCCTGCGCCCTACACCGCAGCTTTGGCAGCACTGCATCCCTCACCCGCTGTACCCGGCGGGATAGCAAACCTGCATCCCAGCGCTTCTGAAATGCTGCCGATCTTGTGGTGCCTCGGTGGGAACTCCAGCACAGGAATGCCCATATTAAACCACATTATTTAGGAGTTCCCGTTATGGCGCAGTGGAAACGAATCCGACTAGTATCCATGAGGACGCAGATTCAATCCCTGGCCTCACTCAGTGGGTCAAGGATCCTGCATTGCTGTGACCGCAGTGGAGGTCGCAGATGGGGCTTGGATCCCACGTGGCTGTAACTGTGACGTAGGCCGGCAGCTGCAGCTCCATTGGTAGCCTGGGAACCTCCATAAGCTGCAGGTGTGGCCCTAAAAAGCAACAGAATAGAACAGAATAGAGTAGAATAGAATAGAGTAACAAAGTAATAAAATATCATCCCAGCCGGGGGAGCGGTGGAGAACGCCGGGAGGCGGCGGTGGCGCCCCCGCGAGGGCGAGGAGGTGGGGCAGCTACCCAGCATGCCCTGCGGCTGGCCGCCATCTTGTTTCCCCCGGGCCGGCCCCGCGTGCGATGCGCTTCCGGCGGCGTCTGGTGAACCGGGGGCAGGAAGGGTTCCCTTTGTGGGTGTCAGGAGAATTCCCGGCTCCGACGAAGTTCTTTCGCTTTGTAAACCGAGTCTCTCTTCCAGAGTGGAAGTAATGTTTTATATCAGCCTCATACCCTCCTAATGTTTTCTGGGCTGGCGCCAGGCTGCAGAGCGGAGGCCGCAAGCTGACCAGCTCTGAACGGGCAGCGAAGGGTCTTTCCTTCCGGTTTACCTTGAAGTTCCTCGTGTGTCGTACGGTGTGGTTAAGGTGAAAAATACTCGCAGCTCCCGTCGTGGCGCAGCGGAAACGAATCTCACTAGGAACCATGAGGTTGAGGGTTCAAGCCCTGGCCTCGCTCAGTGGGTTAAGGATCTGGCGCTGCCGTGAGCTGTGGTGCAGGTTGCAGACGTGGCTCAGATCCCGCTTTGCTCTGGCTGTGGTGTAGGCCGTCGGCTACAGCTCCTGTTAGACCCCTAGCCTGGGAACCTCCATATGCTGCAGGTGCGGCCATAAAAAGCAAAAACAAACAAAAAAAAGGTGGAAAGTATTCGGTGACATCCAACTTTTAGGTCCATTTTCTCAACCATGTCCCCAGTTCTTTTGGCCACAGAAGGAATTAAATTATTTCCAGTTCCCTAGAGCGCTCTCTCTCAGAGAAGGAGCTGAGGCAGTCCTAAGAGAAGCTTAATTGAAAAGGACAAGTGGAGGAGTTCCCACCACCGTGCAGGGGGTTAAGAATCCAACTACAGGGGTTCCCGCTGTGGTGCAATAGGATGGCAGCATCTTGGGAGTGCTGGGGCGCAGGTTCAATGCCCAGTCCGGCACAGTGGGGTAAGGATCCGGTGTTGCTGCAGCTGCAGCTTAGGTCGCAGCTAAGGCTCAGATCTGATCCTGGTCCAGGAACTGCATATGCCTTGGGGCAGCCAACAACAAAAAAAAAGGAAAGAAAAAAAAATCCGGACTGTGGTGGCTCAGGTTTCTGCAGAGTTTGGGTTCAGTTCGGATCGCCAGCCATGCATGGTGGGTTGAAGGATCCCGCGTTGCTGCAGCTGTAGTGTAGGTCACAGCTGCAGCTCACATTCAGTCCCTGACCCAGAAACTTCCATATGCCATGAATGTGGCAATTAAAAAAAAAAAGGAAAGTGGAAAAGTGCAGTGAGATTTGAAGAAGTCAGAGGACTTCCTTATTGGCAAAGCAATAGCACAACTTGGGGAGTACCTAGGCCTGGAATTCTTCCCTGCCCTAAACTCTGTCTAAACAAAGGAGCACAGTTGGAAGATAAGACCGATTTGCATAGGTGCATGGCCGTGTTTAAGGTCTGGAAGCTGGAGAGAACAGAAACCCAGGAGGCCTCCCCTCTTTCTTCCTCTGCACAGGTCATAACAAAATGTGCCGTTTGCACTGCCTGGTGATGCTTCCCGGCTGCCTCCCCTCCCGATCCTGGGGGGGACCTGCACCTGTCAGCCCCCCCCCCCCAGGGACCTGCACCTGTCAGCCCGGGTGCTCCTGCGCCTCTGGGCCCCTCCCCGCGTGAAGCCCCTCCCCCGGGAGAGGCCCTCCCTTGCAGACAGACAGGGCTGTATCTGAATACAATCTCGTGTTTCTTGATTTTTGAAATGGCTTGTGTAATCGAGGCCTTCTTGACTTGCCTTTGGGGAAAAGGTCCTAGGAATAAGGCAGGCAGGTTCACCGCTGCCTGTTTTCAAGGGAGCTCCCTTTTGTGTTCCCAGATCTCGGCTCTGTAGAGTGGGGCCCACACAGCTTCCGTTCTCAGAGAAGTCCTTGGTCCCCCCACAGAAACTAGATACAGTTTCAGTTTACCCTAGAACGTCCAGTATCAATGTCAGACCGCCTGGGAGGGAGGCCCAGGCGGTGAGGGTTTCACTGCCCTAGTGAAACGGCTCTGTTCGGGCGGAGTGCCCTGAGGAGCCAACTCGCATTTTCAGGAGGGAGGCTCATAAACAAGGTTGCGTTTGGGCTGGGAGACTGGAAGGTCGAGACCAGGGCGTCCACCTGCTCATCCATGTTTAGGGAGAAGTCCACCCTGGACACCCTGATACTAGCTGGAAGGGTCTCCCTAACCTTGCGTCAGGTGATCCTGGCTCGAGGGGGGACCCTCGGGGACACTGACAGCCTTGCCACTATTTGCCTGGGTTGAGAGAGTTTGATCCCAGTGGCGGATAACGCCTTAACGCACTCAGAGAAGATCATTTATTTGTAAAAAGCCTCCTTTGCATTTTGTCCTCGTCCGTTTGACAAATGGGCCTTATTACTCGCAGGGCGGCAGGGCCAGAGGCTGGCCCCGGAGACGGATCCGGCCCTGGTCTGTCCCTCCGGCTGGACCCGTGGGCTTGGTGGTGGCATTCTGTTTGGTCGAACTGAAACATCAAGGCAGGATCAGATTGCTGTTTTAATAGCTTTTCCAGCTGAATACTGAAGAGGGGCCAAGGTGTGGTGGGGACTGTATGACAGGTGGTGTTTAGAGGGTCAGGAAGCCGTAGGGCTGGGGAAGGCCCTCCAGGGAGATCTCTGTGAAAGGACATCCAGGAGTTCCCGTTGCGGCTCAGCAGGTTAAGAAGCTGACTAGTATCCATGAGGATGCAGGTTCGATCCCTGGCTTGGCTCGGTGGTTAAGGATCCAGTGTAGCCGTGAACTACAGGATAGGTTGCAGACGCGGCTCACATCCCACGTGGCTGTGGCTGTGGCTGTGGTGTAGACCAGCAGCTACAGCTCCAATTGGACCCCTAACCTGGGAAGCTCCATATGCGGTGGGTGCAGCCCTAAAAATGCAAAGAAAAAGGACGTCAGCTTTTTTAATGTCCCATTTTTAGTGACTGCACTTGCTTTCCTGACTTGATGTGATGGTAATTGTGACCTTTGGAGGCCTGCGTTCTAAGAGTTTTAAAGTCTTTTCGCACCTTTGTCTTACTGTTTATTTGCTTTTAACCAGGTTTTTGGGCGATCTGTGTGCCAAGGAATAGAGCTGGGAGGTAGCTTTTTGTAGAACTGGATGCAAAATGGAAAACAAACTCTTTCTTCTTCTTCTTCTTTTCTTTTGGCTGCACCCATGGCAAATGCAGAAGTTGCCAGGCCGGGGACTGAACCTGAGCCACAGCTGTGGCAACACCAGGTCCTTTAACCGCGAGGCCACCAGGGAACTCCACCAAACTCTTTCTTGCGTCAAGATACTAATGAAACTGTCAGTGTTCTTTGCCACATTCTAATTAGCTAAGTATAGAAGGTTTCATAGAAATAACAAAAGTCAGCCAGTCGCTGTCTGGTTTTTTAGTTTACACCATAAAATGGCCTGAGCTATTGAGACAAAGGACTGAATTTTCTCCGTGTCACTTGTGTGTGTAACTCATCTGGCATCAAAATGCGTTCCTCCAGAAAGGATTGTTTATAGAGAATTTATTTTTAAAATGAATAGATGACGTTCCTTATACAAACATTTTTTTGTTCCAACCTTTGATGGACCCTGGAGATGCAAAAACATGAAGATATGTAACTAATCCACATAAATCAGTCCTCTGACAGCAACCTTGCAAGAACAGATGAAAATAGGGCTGTGCAGTTTTTCCGCAGTATTTAGAAAAGATAATATTTTCTTTCTGGGGGGGGAGGGTCACAGTGTAAGGTGCCTCGATGTGGGATCTCAGTTCCCAGACCAGGAATTGAACCTGAGCCACGGTGGTGCATGTGCCAAATCCTAACCAGTAGACCACCAGGGAACTCCCTAAGAGTTTCTTTTTCTAACCCTGTTCCG
Source organism: Catagonus wagneri (assembly GCA_004024745.2). Lineage (NCBI taxonomy): Eukaryota > Metazoa > Chordata > Mammalia > Artiodactyla > Tayassuidae > Catagonus > Catagonus wagneri. The sequence continues at coordinate 10,606,428 of PVHT020000170.1, read as the reverse complement.
TCAAGGTCTTTTATGGTGAATGCTGGAAACGGGCCCCATGTTGCCCTGATGTAGTACAGGTCAGGTTTTTGTTGGAGGAGCAGGTGGGTCTGGAATGGAAAAGTACTGGTGGGGGGGGGGCGAGCAGGGATCAGAACAGGGAAGGGGGGTGTTTTTGCCTGAACTTTGTGAAACAGCAGCTACCCCGACAGAGGAACTGTTTTGAAAATCTTCGACTTGGTATTTCAGATTCTCAATCCACCAGAGAATTGAAGAATTTTTCTGTCCTTTCCCAAGTAACACCATCCTATGTGGGCTTCATCCTGCCTCACTCCCAGCCTCCTGGTGACTCGGCCACCTGCCGGACCTCCTCCGCCCTCCCCCTCCCCCCAGCCCTGCACAACTGGCACCTGGCCTCGTGGTCGTTCCACCCTGGGCTTGCTTGGCGTTCTGCCAGGAGGTGGCTGACCCCTCATTCTGGAAGGTCTGCTCCTGCAGAGGGATTCTGTGGCTGACACTTGATGCTCCTCTGTGCAGAAACAGCTATCATGTTGTCCCCCTGAAATGCTTGGTGATTTATGTCAGGAGTATGGTCTGGTATATTCCTGATGCAATTACTTTGAATCCTAAGTCGTTAAATGAGCTCATTTTATAATTCTATTCTTGTTCAGGCTGTATCATTTTGTAACTGTTTAATATTTCATGTGTTCTTTGAATTATCCTCACATCTTTGAAAAGCACAGCAGGTTAACAGTTACATAGACAGAAACAGTTTGTTGTGTTCTGGGTGCCTCTTTTATTTGTTACATGTAACACCCATAACTAATGTTCTTGTTAAGCCTGGTCTTCAGTGAGAGAGGGTGGCTGATGGCTTTCGCTCAGTATGAATGTGGAAATGTCTGGGGAATTTAAAGTCGGCTGTGTGGAGAAACAGAACAGAGCAGCATTTAAAGAAAAGAATCTTTATGTGTGAAAAGATCACAGCTGGACTTGGACAAGACAGAGTTTAGATCCTGAGAAATCCATCAGGGTGAACAGATTTGAAATATTCTTTCTAGTTTTCAAACTACTGCCTAACAGAAGAGATGCGAATCTGGATATTTATCCATATTTGAAACCCTGAATTCTTGTTCTTGCTGATGTATAGAGCCTGGATTATTCTGTGCAATGAACTGAGGATGGATAAGGCATGAGCCCTCCTCTAAAGTTCTCTTATCTGGAGTTCCCATTGTGGCCCAGCGGGTTAAAAACCTGACTAGTATCCATGAGGATGTGGGTTCGATCCCTGGCCTTGCTCAGTGGGTTAAGGATCTGGCGTTTCCTTGAGCTGTGGTGTAGGTCTCAGATGCAGCTTGGCTCTGTGGCTGTGGCTGTGCTGCAGGCCGGCAGCTGTAGCTCTGATTTGAGCCTTAGCCTGGGAACTTCCACATGCCATGGGTATAAGCCCTAAAAAGAAAAAAAAAATTAAAAAATAAAGTTCTGTTGTTATCTGGTCGCTCCTGCAGGTGGTGTTTTGTCACGTGGTGGGTGATTCCATCCAGTTCCTGGTCAGCGCGGGGGCAGCCTCGGCTGAGGACACGGGGCGCCCCCTGTACGGCGCACGGCTCTCCCCGCTTCATCTGCAGGTACAGCTGGGGAGATGGTCGGGTCCCAGGACAGCAGTTCTCATGCACCTGTAGTGGGGAGTGCAGTGCCGTCAGCGAGGGGACCCCTCTTCTCCTCTATTACTGCTCATTTCGTCAGTTTCAGACTGTCACCTTCCATATCAGATTGTGTCCGTAGGAAATAAAGTGTGCATGTTACAGGAGTATGTCTATGTATACAGGAGTACATACACCCACCCGTATGTCCATACATTCAGGTGTCTCTGTACATATGGACTCAGAGTTTCCCAGCTGTCACGTACAGGAGCCACAGTATTTTCCAAGGGTGTTATCAACTATTAGATTTCAGGTAGGTGGCACCTGAGATGAGGAAAGTGGTTCCGTTTCAGGATCAGATACTAGACCTCAGAAGTGTTCTGCAGCCTGGAGAACATTTAGCGGCCAGAGTTGGCCTCCCTTTCAGTTTTTGAGAAAGTCAACTTTAAAAGACCCTTCACTGGAGTTCTCTGGTGGCTCAGTGGGTCGAGCGTCCTGTCTTTGGCTTTGTTGCTGCTGTGGAGTTGGTTCGATCCCTGGCCCAGGAACTTCTGCATGCTCTGAGCATGGCCAAAATATAAAAATAAAAAAAGAGAGAGCGATTCTTTGTTATTTGTGTAAGTTAAAAAATGAGTATTACTATTATTTTTGGATAATAGGTATTATTTTATTAGTTATAATATCTTTTATAATTGGTATATTTATATACTTTAATATTAATGATTACATATACAACAGTTATACAGAGAGACATATGTAATAATTACAGATTTTTAAGTGCAATTTCTGGATGCCTAAATCATCAGATAACTGTGCATCTCGCACAGAAAGCAGAAGTTCACTGGAGTTGCTGTTGTGGCTCAGTGGTTTGAGAACCCTACGTAGTGTCTGTGAGGGTGCAGCTTCCACACCTGGCCTCGCTCAGCGCATTGAAGATCTGGTGCTGCTGCAAGCTGCAGCATGGGTCGCAGATGCAGCTCGGATCAGGTGTTGCAGTGGCTGTGGCGTAGGCTGGCAGCTGCAGCTCCAAACTGACCCCTAGCCCAGGAACCTCTATATGTGCAGATGTGGCCATAAAAAGAAGAAAAGTTCACTGAAACACTTGTTTAGCTGGTGTGTAGAGTCTGAATTTCTAGGTCTGTTGTAGGGGTCACTGCCAGTTCAACCCTGTGTTTCGTCTCCTCTGTCCTTGTCCTTGGCTGTTAATTTGGGGGATGAACCCAAGTCGTAAGTATTCTCTGTTAGAAGACGATATTCTAAATGCTTTTCTTAAAAAGCCATGGTTTTGAGTGACCAGGGCAAATGAAAATTTCTGGCTGCCCAAATATCTTTTTTCCAAAAGCCCTCCCGAGAGCAGGGAATCAGAGCTTCAGTGGACCTTCCAAGCTCGCTAGGTGTTAGAGCCCTCTTGCTCTTCCCAGTTTTGGGGGCAACATGATTGGAAGATTTTTTTTTTGTCTTTTTGCCTTTATCTGGGGCCGCACCCGCGGCATATGGAGGTTCCCAGGCTAGGGGTCTAATCGGAGCTGTAGTCTCTGGCCTACACCACAGCCACAGCAACACGGGATCTGAGCTGCATCTGCAACCTACACCACAGCTCATGGCAATGCCGCATCCTTAACCCACTGAGCAAGGCCAGGGATCGAACCCGCAACCTCATGGTTCCTAGTCGGATTCGTTAACCACTGAGCCACGACGGGAACTCCTGATTGGAAGATAATTTTAAAGTCTGGGACACACATACCCAACGTGACCCAGGTTTCAGGATGGGGTGAGTCCAGCGGGGACCACAAACATCCACCAAGAAAACGTAGTTTCTGAGGTGCTGCTTCTGTGCCCGTGACGCGGCTCAGACACAAGTAACAGAGCTGTGTCTTTGATCACCTAACGCAGTCTAAACGCAGCCTGTGGGGGACCTCTCAGAGCAGAGGCAGCTGCCAGTGGTCGGTCAGTTCTTGATGCTCAAGGCAGGAGGCGTTGTCTTCCTCTGCTTTTTCTCAGATAAAAGGTGCATAGAGGCCAGCAGCTGTCCGCTCGCCTCCACCTGGTGGGTGCGACTCGGGGACGTGGCGGTGAAGTTAAAGTGCACTTTCACTGGAGTCACCGAGAGCTAGGGGGCAAGGGACGTCCCTTTATCTGAAGCTGTTTCTTCCATCCCTTCCCTGGGCATGAGGGGCGGCATGGAGCTGGGAGGGGTCCAGATTTCGGCCTTGGAAGGAGCCTCCAGCTGAAGAAGGAAGGGTGCTGGGTGCGTTCGCTGTGGCTGTGGAAACAGACCGCCGCAAACTGAGCTGAAAGCGGTGCACTCTTAGCAGGTTTTCTTTCTGGAGGTCTGATGTCCCCTACAGGTGAGAATCCTGGTGTTGGTGGGCTGCCCACCTTCCTGGATGCTCTGGGGGAGAATCCGTTTCCTTGCTCACCCATCGTTGGCAGAATTCAGCTCCTGTGGCCATGGGACTGAGGGTCCGATTCCCCGCTGGCCGCGGGCTGAGGCCGGGTCCCAGCTTCTGGAGGCAGCTCGTTCCGGGCCGCCGGCGGCCTGCTCCAGCCTCATGTGGAGACAGCATGCTCTTCTGCCTTCCCCTCCCTGTTCATGGGCTCTCGTGCTTCCACGGGGCTCCTGGGACAGCCCGGAATTGTCTCCCCACCTCAAGGCCCTTACCCTAGTCACACCTGCACTGTCCCATTGCTGCGTGAGGAAACGCAGTCACACGAGGATTGAGCGTGGACGTCTTCGGTTGGGAGGGCGTTGCTCTGCCACGACGGACGGGCGGGTTGGATGGGGCACTGGGAGGGGCCGGAGGCCAGCGGGAGGTTGTGCGGTGGCCCAGGCAGAGGGGATAAGAATGCCGACCTGCTCTTTCCCCACCCTGGGGACTGTGAGCAGCTGGGGCTGCAGGGGGCGTCCTGGCTCCCTTCTCTTCCCTCCGAATCCTTTATGCCTGGGTGATCATCTCAGAAAAGAGCTGCAAAGCAGAAGCCTCGACATTCGAGAGGCTGCAGGGCTTCTGTGGCATCTGGCCTTCAGCCTCCGCCCTGAGCTTCCTCTCCAGGTGGGAGGCTGAGGCAGAGGAGGGCACCAGCGGGGCGGGTGCAGGACGGCGAAGGGGGGTCAGGGGTCACGGCTCTCCTCTCGGTTCCGGAAGCCTGCGGTCTGCCCAGGGGGGACCGGTTCCGGAAGCCTGCGGTCTGCCCAGGGGGGACCGGTGATCGTCTAAGGAAATAAATGAACACGTAGGTGCACCTTGAGGCCCCGATGGAGAGAGCAGCCCTCCAATAATTTTTTTTTTTTTAATAGCTGGAGCTCCACATGAAGGAGAAGCGAGAGGACATTCAGATCAAGTGGTCCTTCATCAGCGCCCCAGAGATGGCCGTCAGCATCCAGCCCAAAGCCCCGGGGGAGGTCAGTTCGGGCGGGGGGGCTTCTCAGCTTCCTCCTCCCTGTGTGTGCAAACGTGGGCTCTGGTAACAGGGCCTCTGATTGGCGCATCTCTGCTGCGGGGAGCCCAGGAAGTGGGCGGGGCAGCCTGGGGGCGGGGCTTCCACGGACTTAACTCCAGGCTTTCCCTTGGGCTGCACCTACAATTGTGGAGCAGCTTTTAAACATCCTGAACCCCGCCTGCCCCCCCCAATGCGTGTTTAATTGGACTTTTTTAAAGCGCTCGTGGGCAGCTGAGCCTGAGAGCCGTTGTGTGATGGAACCTGGGTCTTCTTGGGCGTTCTATCACACCTGACCATCGACCCTCACCTTCACCTTGAGGGCTCTTCTTCACCTGTGGCTCCAGCTGAGTCCAAAGGCTGGCTTCCTAGGCAGCTTCCTCCTTTCTCTGCAGGGCTCTCACAAAGCTGTTTCAGACTGAAGGTGTTCTTGGGGTTTGAAGAAGTGAATTTGGGGGCAGGAAGAGGTGTGTGCTAAGGGCCCTGGGTAGCTGTCACTTTCAGTTGCTAGAAAGATGGTGAGAATCAGTTACACCAGAGGTTGAGATTATGGTTATTCCTTTGCAGTGCCTTTCATGATAGTTCCTTGAAATTTTACCCCATTTCAGACTCTTGTTCAGCTGTAGAGCCATCACCACAGCTGAAGTGTGTAATTTGTCATAAAGACTTCAATCGTCTGTACCTGGATAGAGACGTAAGCAGGTTTTTTTTAAAAAAGACTAAGAAGCTTAAACCATAATTCTTTTCACTTGAGTACTTCGAAACTGTTTCAGAATTGGACTCGTTTGCCTGACCAGTTAGTTCTGTGAAGTAATTATGTTGTGTTTCCCCTGTCACTGGTTTGTTTTCTTCTCCTCCTTGCCCATGTTTGTATATACTTCTCGCCCACACGGCACTGCTTTTCAGGCCTACAACAGACACACCGGTTTTGTAAACCGCTCCTCCCCCCGACCCCCCGACATCATCAAACCCACCAAAGTTGAAGATCGCTTCCCTGGTCTTCGTAGCAGAGGGTACCCCACCGAGGGGGCACTGAGTTCTGGCTTCCAAACTACTCAGTTAAGTGTTTCCCTCGGTGTGGGTGTGCCGCCAGCTTGTACTTTCACACAGGCAGATCTAAGCATTTGCGTCTGTTAGCAGTGTGTCAGGTCTTCTCTGCCATCTTTACGGAGTTCCATATTTTTTGAATGTGCAAAATTAGAAACATAGCTGACACCTCAAAATTGCTTGAAATATTGTACTTAGAAGCCCAGTCCCCGTCCCACTGCCCCCGCCCCATCTGTGCCCTGCCCTCTGCTCTGGTGTTTCTCCAGTTATCAGTAATCCGTCCAGGGCTGCTTCTTCTTCTTTTTTTTTTTTTTTTGTCTTTTGCCTTTTCTAGGGCCACACCCGTGGCATATGGAGGTTCCCAGGCTAGGGGTCTAACAGGAGCTGTAGCCGCCGGCCTTCACCATAGCCACAGCAACGCGGGATCCGAGCCGCATCTGCAACCTACACCACAGCTCACGACAATGCCGGATCCTTAACCCACTGAGCAAGGCCAGGGATCGAACCCGCAACCTCATGGTTCCTAGTCAGATTCGTTAACCACTGAGCCACAACAGGAACTCCCAGGGCTTCTTTTTGTAAAGCGGATCTTCGTTCCACTACTTATCTAGTAAGGAGCATGCCCTTCACCCCTTGCTCCCCACAGCGCCCTGTGCGTGTCTCTGAGCACCACATGTCCCTCAGATAATGACAAGCACGAGTTTCCCAGTGGAGCAGTTCAATAGCAGTAAGCCGGCCCCGGGAGTAACTGATCCTGTTGACCACAGATGGGCGAGAGGGCGTGGGGGCAGGGACGAAGCTGTAAAGGGAGGTCCCCGGGTGAGCTGCTCTGCAGATCCGAGCTGTGATGGACTCCGGCATCTGAGGACCCCAAAGCTCAGCTCTCCCCTGGGTGCCCGCCCCTGTAACAGTGAGGAGGAATTGTGGGGGTTAAAAAGATAAAGGTGGATAAGCCAGGTGAAGTACATGCTTACGATGGAATAGTATTCGGCCATGAAAAGAATGGAGGGAGTTCCCATTGTGGCTCAGAGGAGTGAACCTGACTAGGAACCGTGAGGTTGCAGGTTCGATCCCTGGCCTCGCTCAGTGGGTTAAGGATCCGGTGTTACTGTGAGCTGAGGTGTAGGTCGCAGACACAACTTGGATCCCAACGTTCCTGTGGCTGTGGTGTAGGCTGGCAGCTGCAGCTCTGATTTGACCCCTAGCCTGGGAGCTCCATATGCAGCTGGTGAGGCCCTAAAAAGACCACCCGCCAAAAAAACAGCAATTTTAAAAACCCTCATAATAGCAGAATGGAGCATTAACACCTGCTGGACTATGACTGAACCTTGAAAACATCATGTCAGTGAAAGAAGCTCATGTCATATGACCCATTTCTACGAAATATCCAGAATATGCAAAACCACAAGCTGGAAAGCAGATCAGTCGTTGCTGGGGCTGTGGGGGGTGGGGTGGGGGGCGACTGCTAATGAGTGAGGGGCTTATTTTGCAGGTGATGGAAATATTTTGGAATTAGAGGCGAGGGTTGTACAACACTTGTATGTACTCAATGCCACTAAACTGCATACCTTAAAGTGATTAAACACTTGTGACTTCACCTCAGTTTGAAAATGAGGTATGTCAAGCGCCTGTTGCCGCAATAGAAAGGTGACAGCAGAGAAGATGAATGCACAGACCCCGGAGCCTTAGCGCCTGGTTTGACTCGGCTCTGCCCCTTACTGGGGCGCGGCCCCGCTCGTGTTAACTGCTGGCAATTTCTTCCTCCGTGCCCCGTTCCCTCGTCTGTGAAGCGGCGATGGTCGTATCCAAGGTGCTAGCGAGGACGGAAGTAGTTAGTGTGTGGACATGTGTAGACTCAAGCCCGACCCATCCCAAAAGCGATACAAGGATTAGCCGTCTTGGTTATTATTAGTCGAGAGTTCCCGGCAGAGGGTAGATTTTCAGTAAATGGAGATTGGGCGTATGTTTGCTGTCACACGGCCTGGCCACCGGTCGTCCCTGGGACACCGCAGACCAAGTTCTGAAACACTGCGAGCCTCCAAGTTGGAAGATTTCCAATAGATCTTCCGTGGTCCTGGCGGAGATCAAGTCGCTCTGGCGTCTGTGCCCTGCGGGGGGGGAGGGGGGGGGCTTGAGCTGGAACCACTCAGTGGGGACGTCTACACCAGCGGCGACGAGGGACACCGAGGGCAGAGGCAGAAATGTGGCCAGGGCCCCCAGGCATTGGTGCTAACCGCCCTGCTGGTGCCTTCCCGCAGCCGCAGAATGACGGCATAGACTCCCACGGCCGGCAGGGTTTGACATGTTCTGTTAGCAAGTATCCAGCCAGATCTGGTTTGTGTGTGTGTGTGTGTGTGTGTTTTGTTTTGTTTTATTTTTTGTTTTTTGATTTTGGCTGAGCCGCCAGGCCAGGGATCAAATATAAGCCACAGACGTGACAACACCGAATCCTTAATTACTAAGCCATCAGGAAACTCCCAGATCCAGCTTTTTGAGTTAAAAAAAAAGATTGTAATATTTAAATAAGGCTTCTACTTGAGATCTTAAAAAATAGATCCTCCTGCTTAAAAATGTAATTGAGATGAGATGTGCAGAAAGGCACACAGATGGTGGAGCATCGTTGATCAAAGCTGTTGTACATTTTTTTTTTTTGCCTTTTGTCGTTTTAGGGCCGCATCTGCAGCTTGTGGAGGTTCCCAGGCTATGGGTCCAATTGGAGCTTCAGCCGCCAGCCTACGCCACAGCCACAGCAATGCAGAATCCGAGCCACGTCTGCAACCTACACCGCAGCTCACGGCAACACCAGATCCCCAACCCACTGAGCGAGGCCAGGGATTGAACCTGCAACCTCATGGTTCCTAGTTGGATTTGTTTCCGCTGAGCCATGACAGGAACTCCAAAGCTGTCACACACTGAAGCTGGCTGTTCCCAAGTGTCCAGCAGCATCGAGGTCAACAAGCAGAGCAGGGTCAGCTCCCCAGAAAAGCCCCTCTGCCCCTTCCACTGACCCCCCGCAGCCCGCACTGAGCGTAACCATGCTCCCAACTTCTGATGGCTGTGAGTTATCCACGCTGGGAACTGATTACCACAGAGCCAGCGCTCTCACAACACACATTTATCTCAGTTTCTGTCGGTCAGTCCAGGCTTAACTGGGTCCCCTGCTCAGGTCTACCAGGCTGTCCTCATGATGTGGACTGAACCCTTTTCCAGGCCCCTGTGGTTGTTGGCAAAGCTCACTTCCTCGCGGCTGTAGGACTGACGTTCCTTGCTGGCTGCGGGCTGGGCTGCTCTCAGCTCCTCAGAGCTCTGAGTACAGTGCCCTGTGGCTCCCTCCATGCGGAAGCCACTTCTTGACGGGCAGCAGGAGAGTCCCTTGCTCCAGTCTGCTCAGAGGGCGTCGTATAAACATAACCTTTGACGTTGTGTCACCTTTGCCATATTCCACTGGCTGGAAGCAAGTCACGGGTGCCACCTGTACTCCAGGTGAGGGGCTTAGGCAGGACGTGACTCTTTGAGGGTCATCTTAGAACTCTGCCCATGAGCAGCATAGCTCGGTTCTGCCTGCTTGGGTACTTTAAGTAAAGGGATCATGCGGTACGACGCGGGTGCTTTTCTCCGTCTGGTTTCTCTCACGTAACGTTACATCCATGGAGTCATCCGGGTCCCTGCGTGTGCTCGTGGCCTGTAGAATTCCACTGTGTGGCTGCACTGTAGTCTGTCTGTCTCCTCAGGTATTGGTAGATACATAGGTTGTTTCCAGCATGGGGCCATCGTGGGTAGTGGCGCTGTGAACATTCTAGAACCCATGAATGCATTTCTGTTGGGTATTAATTACTGTAGCTCTATAGAGCTTGACCTGTGGTGATGTAAGTCACCCTGAGTTCTTCCGCAAGCTTCTTCCTTCTTGGGCTTTTCCATTTTCTTGAATATGTCTTAATTTCAAAAAAAATCAGAGGTCATGCAAGAAAGGAGAAAAAACACGTCTGTGTGTTTGGGGGCAATGACTGAAAGGATATACACATATTTCTATACTGTTCATGTCTTTGTGTGTGTGTCTTTTTTAGCATCTTATTTTTGATCATTTTTAAAAATAAGGAGCATGAATTACTTCTGAGATCAGTACAGAGGGCCCTCTGTCCAGGTGAGACCCAGTGAGTGTCTCCCCAGTCTTGGTCTGACCTCCTGGAGTCCCGGTGACAGCAACTGGTTTCTCTCAGGGACATAGAGGAGAGCCACGCACTTGCCTGCCCTCCTGCCCAAATGCCTGGCCACGAGATGACTTGGTCCTCCTCTCTCAACAGGACCAGGCAGTCGGGACAGATGCAGTATCAGAAAGTCTCAAGGATGTTTTGAAGCACCTGGTTAGTTCCGCCTCGCCGTCGGTGGTTCTGAGCACCAAGCCTGTGGACGTAAGGGAGATTCAGGTAAACCGGGTCGCGGGGTGTGGGTGCTCGGCGACCCAGGCGGGGCCACGGTCTGCCTCCCGGCCCTCCACCCACCTTGTAGAACCAGATTGCATGATCTCTTGCTGGTGGGTGCTGACCTGGTCTGGGGCGAAACTTTGAATTCAGGGCACAGGGTTCCAAAGCCCTGTGGGAGGGAAGGAAGAGGCGCCTGGACCACTCAGCAGGGTCCAGCCCTGATTAGTCCAGATCCTCTCCTTTTCGGGAATCCAAACTGGACTCTTCACTGTCCACCCAGAGCCTGTTGCCTGAGACCTTGTTATTCCAGGATTAGGGTCCGTAGGAGCTTGCCCCGAGGCACATAGAGTACACACACTGCATGCACAGACTTTTACCCAGGCGGGGGGTACGCCTGGTGACTGGGCCCTGCCTCCAGTGGCACCGTGTCTTGGAGGTCTGTCTCCCTTGGGCAGTGCAGTCACGTGAGGCCGTCTATGTGTGGACCCTTCCCGTGTGGCCTGCCCCCTCCCTGTCCTGGCCCTCATCCACCTGATTAGGTGCTGCCCCCCTGGCCAAATTCATGTTCAGGACATTTGCCAAGGGCAGCCTGCCTGGGCTTGGCCTCTCACAACTTTATGGGCAAAACTTCTACAAGCCTTTGCTTGAGGTGAATTCACTCTTCCAGTTACGAGCTGATTCCCCCCCCCCCTTTTTTTTTTTGGTGGTATCTATGTTTTATTTTATTTTATTTATTTATTTATTTTATTTAATTTTATATTTTCTTGTCTTTTTAGGGTTGCACCCATGACATATCGAGGTTCCCAGGCTACGGGTCAAATCTGAGCTGCAGTTGTCAGCCTACGCATAGCCACAGCAATGCCAGCTCCAAGCCGTGTCTGTGACCTACACCACAGCTCATGGCAACACCGGATCCTTAACCCACTGAGTGAGGCCAGAGATCAAACTTGTGTCCTCATGGATCTTAGTCAGATTCGTTTCCACTAAGCCACGATGGGAGCGCCTATTTTTTTTTTTTTAATTTTTTGTTGGAATTGATTTATAGTGTTCTGTTCTGTCAATTTCCGTTGTGCGGCAAAGGGACCCAGTCATGCATATATAACCATTCTTTTTCTCCCGTTATCCTCCATCCTGTTCCACCACGAGTGACTGGATGTATAGTTCCCTGCACTGTACAGCAGGATGAGCTGGTCTTTTCATGATGATTACGCTAAACGCATTTATTGTCCTGAGGGTTATTTTTCATATGTGTTTCCCGTATTTTTAGGTGGCATGGTGGAACATTCATTGTTGTTGTGTAGTTCGTGGTGAAATCAGTTTGAAAACAGAAATTTTTTTTTTTTTCATTTTATGACCACACCCACAGCACGTGGAGGTTCCCGGGCCAGGGACTGAATCAGGGCTCAGCCGTGGCCTGCACTGCAGCTGCAGCAATGCTGGCTCCTTAACCCACTGTGCTGGGCTGGGGATCGAACCTGTGCCCTGCAGTGACTAGAGCAGCTGTAGTCAGATTCCTTTTTTTTTTTTTAGGCTGCCCCATGGCATATGGAGTGCCCAGGCCAGGGATCAGATCTGAGCCACAGTTGTGACCTAAGCTGCAGCTGCAGCAACGCTGGATCCTTAACCCATTGTGTTGGGATGGGGCTCGAACCTGTGTCCCAGCGCTCCCAAGATGCTGCCATCCCATCACACCACAGCGGGAACTCCTGCAGTTGGATTCTTAATTCACTGCACCACAGCAGGAACTTCTAAAAAAATAGAACTTTTAATATGATATCTTTTTGGCTGTGCCAGTGGCATGCAGGAATTCCCGGGTCAAACCTGCGCCACAGCAGCAACCCAAGCCATAGCAAGAGCATTGGATCCTTAACCACCAGGTCACCGGGGAACTCCTTAGTATCATTTTTTTGGTGCATGCTCTGGTTCTTGTTAGGGCATCACTAGCTGTGAGTGTGTGGAGTCTGGAGACAAAATCTTTTGAATTCACTGGATTAATACCAGTGGATCAGAGTGTTTTGTGATGTGCCCTGGGCACTGGCGGTTGTCGGGACATAAGAAGCAGGCCTCATCCTCCCTTCGCAGCAGCGGGAGCAGCTGAGTAAGCAGACAATGGAGTGCAGTGTTTGTGGATGTTCACACAGGGTTCCCAGGGCCGGGCGGTGGGTAGGACTCAGCCCAGGCAGCGGGGGTCGGGCCTGGCTTCCCAGAGGCAAGAGCAGAGTCTAGGCTGTTCTCCTTCAGTGGTTCTGTCCTGGTGGTTTAGTTCAGATCAGAGGTGCCCAACTATTTTGAATATGACTAAATTTTTGACGTCAAAGTGTTAAGAGGCTTCACAAAATAGCCCCGTATTTTTAGAGTTCATTGATTCAGACAGTAAAGGCTCCAAGACTACCATAAATGCAATAGTGCTTTTAAATAAATTTGTGCAGTTTATATATCAAAATAGCATATATATTATATTGGTCAGGGCTTTCAAGAGAAACAGAATAGGTTGTGTGTGTATATCTTATACTAGCCTCTGTAATTGCATAAGCTAGTTATATATTTCTATATACAATATTTTTTATATACGTATTTGGATATTTCTTGTAAAGACTTGGCTCATGTGATTATAGAGGCTGATGAGTACAGGAGCATGCAGAGGCTAGAGAACCGGGAGAGCTGATGCTTCCATTCAAGTCCAAAAGCAACAGGAAAAAACACATATCCCAGCTCTCAGGCAGTTAAGCGTGAAGAATTCCCCTTGAGGGAGAATCAGTCCTCTGTTCTATTCAGGACTTCAACTGATTAGATGAGGCCCACCACATCAGGGGCACAATCTGCTTCACTATGTCTATCTATCTAAATGTTAATCTCCTCCGGAAACGTCCTCTCAGACACACCCAGACTTCTGTTTGACCACATACCTGGGCACCCCATGGTCCAGTCAAGTTGACACGTAAAATTAACCACCACACATACACAACTGACAAAACATTGTATCTCCATCCCAGGGAGGGGGGCGTTGCTCTGTCTCCAGTGCCTTTGCACCTGGTTCTTAAGGACTTCTGTGGCTATTTCTTAGCCTCCCAAAACCTGCAACTCACAGCTGGCCAGCCCCTGGCTCACGATTGCGTTTTCTAAATGGTGACCTAAAAAATACTACAGTTGTTTGAGAAATTGGTAAGCCCTCCCCCAAAAGCTCTCTGAGGTCAGGTGGGAACTTAAGTCCCTCCCTGGGAGGCTGTCACTGTGTGGAGATCCGTGACGCTTCTGAAAAGCCTTTCCCGACCTCAAACGTTTGTACCTGGGGAGTCCCATTTAAAGAACACTCAGGGCCATGGGTGGGAGGTGGAAGCAGCGTGGGAGAGGCTGTTCTGGAGGTGGGGTCCTCTGGGCTTGGGGGGCTCTTTGGTGGAAGTGTGTTGACGCTGATTTGAGGACGTGGTGATGAGGCTGGCCCAGCGCCTGCCTCTGCTTCCTCCCCACCCGGATGGCAGATCTGCTGGAGGTGGTCCGCATCCTGGCAGGTGTCCCGCTGGTGCTAGCGGGTGGTGCATGCCTGCAGCCTGGATAAGGCATCCCGCCCTGTCTTCGGCACCTGCTGGGTCAGGTGTGGACCCATCGCCACCCACAGCGAGGTTCTGGGGTGCCCTCTCTGGCCGAGCGCTCTGCTGCTTCGCCTGCCTCCTGTGGGAAGTGGCGGTGGCAAGCAGTACCCTGTGCGCCATTGGAAGGGAGAGTTGTTACAGAGCAGGCTGGAGGGTCAGGCTCCCTCTGCAGGTTTTCGTGAAGATTCCTCCCCTGTGGCAGTGTCTGGCGGCTGCTACCTCTTCCAACGTGTCACTGCCCTTTGTTTGACTTCTACAGCAACCACAGCGCACTCTGTCTACTCAGGAATCCTGCCCTCCCAAACCTCCAAGGGCTCATGAGCTCAAACTCTTGGTGAGGAACATCCGAGCCTCCCTGCTGAGCCAACCTGGTGCTTCAGGTGGGTGACGGTGCCGCAGGGGCGCCCATGTGAGGGCAGGGTGCCCAGGTAGCTGTGGGTGTGGTGTCTGCAGGGGGAGCAGAGGGGAGGGGGTGCCTTGTGGGTCCTGCATGGCCTCTGCTTTCTTTGGGGCTTCCAGTAGGCGGGTCTGCGGCATGATCCGTGCCTTTCAGCCAAGCACATCACCGTGGCAGGGATGCGAGCCGGTGAAGTCATGTGCCAGTTTTGCACGCATGAAGGCCGAAGGAAGAAGGAAGATGCCTGTTGCCTGGGCCTTTCCTTCAAGTGTAGAAGCAGCCTTCCTTTTAATTTTTTTTCACTTGTAAATGCACGCTAAGCACCTCTGACACGCACCTTTTGCTTCTCTGAAAGGGGAGGTGCCACATGTGGGGTTTGGGGTGCCAGGGGGCTTCGGGCCCACTGGGGACCCTGGGGTGCCAGGAGAGGCTGCTCTGGAGGGGAAGCAGAAATGTTGCAGAACAGGTGACTTTTCAGTGATTGTAAATCACCACCGAGACCCCACAAGCCTGGTGGCTTAGGGTCAGACACGTCTTCCCACTGGGGCCCCGCTGCGCTGGGAAGAGCACTGGGTCCTTCCTCGCTGTCTGAGAACTTCGGGTGGCTGATCTTTATCTGTGGGGAGTTTCGTCTAAGTTCCAGAAGCGCAGGAGGCCACACTTAACAGCCACTCTCTGGAAGCTGGGTGCGGATGGCTGTTTGGTACAGGCCCTTGGATGTCACCCCCTATGGCCGTGCCACTGAGCAGCCAGAGGGGGCTCCCGGGACCCAGCTGGCCAGGGTCGCAGTGTCCCTTCTTCGCCTCAGTCTTCAGATCCCCATCTGTGTCCGAGGCTCCCCTTGAAAGGGGTTGTGAAAATTTGTAAGATGATGTGTGTAAGCACCAAACACCACCTGGCACACAGGAAAGGGCCAGTACATTCTGGCCCGGCCCACACTGAATTTTTTTTTTCATCTTTTGTCTTTTTGGGGCCGCACCTGAGGCATATGTGAGTTCCCAGGCGAGGGGCTGAATCGGAGCTGCAGCTGCCGGCCTGCCCCACAGCCACAGCAACTCCATATCCGGGCTGCATCTGCAACCTACACTGCAGCTCATGGCAGTGTCGGATCCTCAACCCACTGAGAGAGGCTGGGGATCAAACTCCTGTCCTTCTGGATCCTGGTCCAGTTCGTTACCACTGAGCCCCAACAGGAGCTCCCTCCCACTGATTGTTGATTACACAGTATATTCATTCATGGCTTTATGCTGTGGGCCAGTGTCACCTCGAAGCAGACTCAGCCGTTCATTGAAATGTCCCATTATCTGGATCAAATACTCAAAGAGTTTTGACTGAGCTGAGTCAGGTATAAAAACACACGTCACTGTAATCCAGGAGGCGGGTTCCCGGAGGTGCCCCTGCATTTAGCGGTTACCTCTGCCTTTTGCAAGCCTCGTCAAAAGCGGGGCCCACGTCTCTGCTGGAGCGTCACCCCCGGGGCAGGGCCCCCGCAGGGATGGTGGGGGGGCAGGGGCACTCGGGGTCAGCCCGGGGCTGTGGATATCCGGTGAGAGTAGACTCTGTAACCCCAGCTGGAGTGCTTTGAGGGTTTGTAAATGGCCAATGAAAGGCACACTGGGCACTCAGAAGTGGGTGAGTCAAGACCACAGCCTTTCTTTTATGTGCAGAATGTCTTAATGCAACCAGCAGACAAAATTAAGCCCAAATGGTGCCACTCTGTTTGCTTACAGGCAGCCTTAACCCCGTGTGTGTAGTTCAGCTGGATGACCCTGTTCAGAAGTTCTCCGGCGCCCTTTCCAGAAAGACTGCTGCCTTCACGTGGGATGAAGAGTTCACCTTGTGCGTACAGCTGGCTGCCTGCCGGGCCTGGGTTTGCATGGCCGCACCCACTCAGGACTGCCAGATTCTACAGCCCTTTTGCAGTGTCGTTCGTAGTGAAGGAAGGGAGGGAGGGAGGGAAGGAAGGAGAGAGAGAAAGAAGGAAGGAAGGAAGGAAGGAAGAGAAGCATATTGAGCATCTGAGGTAACAAAGTCATACATGGATTTCTTTTTGAAGGCACCCCTTAATATTGAGCCCCTCCTCACCTGAGTCCCCATGCCGGGCTGCAGCGCGAGAGCTGTTGTTGGGCCTCCCACTTGCTTTAGAAACATGCACCATCTGCAGCAGAACAGAAGGGAACTTCTTCCTTTCTTCCTTTCTTCCTTCCTCCCCCTTTTCTTTTCTTTTCTTTTTTCTTTCTTTCTCTTTCTTTTTCTTTTCTTTCTTTCTTTCTTTCTTTTGTTCTTTCTTTCCCTCTTTCTTTGTCTTTTTAGGGCCACACCTGTGGCATAATGAAGTTCGCAGACTAGGGGTTGCATTGGAGCTGCGGCTGCTGGCCTACACCGCAGCCACAGCAATGCAGTGGCACATCCACAGTGCAGATCCAGGCCACATCTGCAGCCCACACCACAGCTCATGGCAGTGCTGGATCCTTAACTGGCAAAGCAAGGCCAGGGATCAAACCCAAGTCCTCATGAATACTAGTCGGGTTCATTACTGCTGAGCCACAACAGGACCTCCAATGCTGAAAATTTCTGATTGATACTAAATCTGATAAAGAGAATGGAAAAAGGGAAAAGTATAGACCACTTTTAAATTATGATGTAGGAATTCTAAGTAATGTCTCATCAAATAGAATCCAGTAGCGCATTAAAAATGATTCACCGAGACTGACTGAGTTCACAATAAAAATGCAAGGTTGGTTTAATGTGAGGAGGTCTATTGATAACTGGATTAAAGGAGAAAACAGATGCATTATCCCTGTATATACCCAGAAGATATTCAGTGACATTAATACCCATTTCTTTTTTTTTAGGGCTGCACTTGCGACATATGGATGTTGACAGGCGAGGGTTTGAATCGGAGCTATAGCTGCCGGGCTACACCGCAGCCACAGCAACGCCAGATCTGAGCCTTGCCTGTGACCACACCACAGCTCACAGCAACACCAGATCCTTAACCCACTGAGCGAGGCCAGGGATCAAACCCACATCCTCATGGATGCTAGTCAGGTTCTTCACCTGCTGAGCCATGACCTGAACTCCCCCATCTCTAATTTTTAAAACTTAATTAGAACAAGATTTATGGTCACTTCTTTAATGAGATTTAGAAAAAATCACTAAGTAGTAAGTACTAGAATCAGTCCCACTAAAGTTAAGAGAAGGATACCCTCTGTTTTTTTCTAGAAGTAACGGTTAATGCAATTAGATAAGAAAAAGAAATAATATACCAGTACTGAAAAGGAAGAGACAAAACCAATCGTTATTTGGAGATGATATTATTGCATATCTAGACTGCATAACAATCAATTAAAACTATTAGAAATAATGGGTATAGAATAAAAATAATATCTAAAAACTAATATAAATAATATTTCAGTAAAGTAGCTGGCTACAGAAATGTAGAAATCAGTCAACTTCTGGTACTTGAGTAATTAGAAAAAGAAACAGAAGGAGTTCCATGTGTAATATAAGGAGCTTTTATAAATGATTAATGAAAATATGGGCAGTCTTAGGAAACTGGGCAAAACTGCTGAACTAGAAAGAAAAAAGTAAAAGCTATAGATAGCTAGAAATGTCTGAAAAGAGGTTCCATCTCAAAGTCATGCAAACTTAAACAAAAGCTTGCTTTTCACCTTATAGCTTATTAAAGAAAAAGTGAGACTGGCCAGTGGAAGTACACGTTGGAATGATCATTCTGAAGGTCATCGATATGTATGAAAAAAGAAAACCTCTTGTATGCATACATACCTTTTGACTGGCAACTGCTGTTTTTCCTAAAGAAATAATCACACAATGTGTGCAAAGATATACATGTGAGGATGTTTATCTCAGCTTGTTTATAAGTGTGAAATATTGGAGACAACCCATATCGAGCGTTGGTTATAAAGGAATTGCCAGAATAAAATTTCATTAGGCCAGAGAGTGGAATATTAGATGCCTGTTAAAAAGGATGCTGCTCTGTGGTTATTGACCTGGAAGATGTCCATGATGTCTTAAGTGAAAAAACTAGGTTTTAAAGGAGGTGGGGGTATATTATGTTCTAAATTTGTTTTCAGATATAGAATTATACCTTATATAGCTATGTCTTTCAATACAGTAACTGCTAGCCACGTGTAGCTCTTAAAATTTCAGTGAGTTGAAATTAAAATTAAACTCCGTTCGTCAGTTTGTACTGGCCACACTTCAAATCGTCAATGGCTCTGCGTGGCTAGTGGCCCCCGAACTGGATAGCAGCTCTCCAGGGCGTCTCCATCATCACCCAGGAAGTTCTATCCCTTAATCCTCAGAGACTAATCGCCAGGTAATCACGGTAACTGTTTTTGGATAGTGAAGTTGCAGATGATTTTTTCTCCGTTGTTTCTTAAATATTGACAGTGAATTGCATTCCTTTCAATAATCAGAAAAGCAACACTATTTCAAAAAAAAATAGTCAAGTGTTTTTAAGGATTCATAGCCCGTCTTTCTTTCTACAGTGAGCTGAATGCCAAGTCGAGGGAATTGCACCTGCAGATTTCAGAGGATGGACCATCCTCAGAAGGTGGGTGTCCAGGAGGTGGGCCCTGTGCTCTGGGATGGTCGCCCAGCGGCCCTGACCAGGCCTCAGGGTGGTGGAGGGCAGGAGACCCAGGGGAGGGGTTAGCCCCTCCCCCGAAGCCACCCCCGGTCTTCCCAAGGGAGTGTTTGGTTGAGTGTCCCTTCTGGTCACAGCAAGGCCACACGCTTCGCAAGGTCAGACGTATATTCAACTGGCTCTTTTCTTTTTTTCTTGAAACAAACATCCAGAATCTTTAATCCAACAATTCTTGGCTTCGAGAAGCAGCTCTCAGCCCTCTTAGCCTTAGTAGACCTTTTGTGGATTTTTTGTTTGTTTTTTAGTTTTTAATTGTGGTAAAATGCATTTGACCTGAAAGTTACTGTCTTCACCATTCTTGGGTGAAAATTCAGGGGATTAAATGCATTCACATGGTTGTGCAACCGTCACGCCATCCGTCTCCAGGATCCTTCTCTCCTTTTTTTTTTTTTTTAACCTTATCTAGGGCAGCACCGCGGCATATGGAGGTTCCCAGGCTAGGGGTCTAACAGGAGCTGTAACTGCCGGCCTTCGCCACAGCCACAGCAATGCAGGATCTGAGCCGCGTCTGCAACCTACACCACAGCTCACGGCAACGCCGGATCCTTAACCTACTGAGCAAGGCCAGAGATCGAACCCTCAACCTCATGGTTCCTAGTCAGATTGGTTAACCACTGAGCCACGACGGCAACTCCCAGGATCCTTTTCATCTTACAGAACTGAAACTCTGGCCCCCGTTAAGCACCAACTCTCCATCCCCCTCCCCCAGTCCCTGCCCCCCCCAATTCCACTGTCTGTCTCCATGAATGACACCTGAATTTTCCTTATAAACTAAAGCCACAGCAGCTTAACATGGACACACGCTTTAGATACAAGAAAGCAACAAGTAGATGTAAAAAAATCACTAAAGTGGTCATGGATGTAAATTAATAATTTCAATATTTATTAGGTTTTAAAAAATCCAAAGTACATACCAAAATTGGGAGTGGTGACCCTTGCCTGGCTTATTCAGTTATGAAACCAAATTCTCAGGGTATGTTCCGAAGTTACAAAGACACAGGAAAAGGCAATTCAAACTCCTGGTATGAGCAGGAATTCTGAGGCTCTGTAACCTGCATGCTCCTGAGATAAGAACTGACATTCCAAGAGAGGGCGTGTGGTCCGAATGCAGGGCGGGACCACGCTTTGCCTAAGCACCACCCCGTCAGCTCCAGCCGAATTTCATTCCAGTCCAGCCTGATAGGATCTGTGAAATTAAAAAAATAAGGAACAAAGAGCAAGCATATAACCTTACTCAGACTCACATATTCTTAACATGCTCACATTTGGTGGTTTTCGCTCTGTCTTTGCGCGCGTGCACGCGTGCACACACACACACACACACACACGTGTGAACCATTTGAGTGTAAGTTTGGGGCATTCTGGCCTGTTAACCTAAATGGCTGCCTGCCTACATGCCTGCCTTCTTTCTTTCTCTTTTCCTTCCTTTCCTTTTCTTTCTTTTACGGCCACACCTGTGGCATATGGAAGTTCCTAGCCAGGGATCGAATCAGAGATACAGCTGCAACTTACACTACAGCCTCGGTGATGCCAGATCCGAGCCGCATCTGTGACTTATGCCACAGCTTGTAGCAATGCTGGATCCTTAACCCACTGGGCGAGGTCAGGGATCGAACTTGTATCCTCACGGAAACAACACTGGGTCCTTAACCCGCCGAGCCACAATGGGAACTCCTCCCCAAATGTCTTCTTGCCTAGATCCTAAGAAAAGGGATATTTTCCTTTTTGTCCACAACCAGTTATCAGCTTTCTGAGGTACCCTGATCCGCTTCTTTAATCTCCCGTCTAGACTCCGGTGTCGATCCTCTGAACCCCTGATGTCCTTCAAAGCAGTATTTTCCAGCCAGTGTAGGGTCAGGCTTTGCCTCTCATCACCCTCTCTGCGTAGCCTCTGTTGATCTGGAACATTCCACAGCCTCCCTCTGTTTTGACATCGTGGTTTCTAAAACGTTCCCAGCGGGCAGAGTGTGAGTCAGGAGTTGGTTCCGGTCGCACCCGATCGCTGGCCATCCCACCTCGCGATCCCCATGGAGACACCCACCGTGTCCCTGCCTGTCCCCTGTCTCTAGGTCTGCTGGCGATGACGACCGTGCCCTTGGATTTATTTAAGAAGCAGCCTTCTGGGCCGCAAAGCTTCACGCTGACCAGCGGGCCCTCTTGGGGCAGCTCGGCCCTGGGCTCGGTCACCGCAGAGGTAGGATGTCGTCGTCGCTGCGGCCACATTCAGCTCGACCTGGTCGAGATAAAGGAGCATTTTCACTTACGTTTGTCAGAGTCTTGTTCTTGCTTCCACGTGAAACAAGAAGCTCGTCCGAGAAGCGCTAGTGCCGCTTAGCAGGCGTTTCCAGGCCTGCGCGGACGCTTCCTGCCCGTGCTCCCGCCGAGGTGCCCGCCCGCGCGGCTCCGTTAGGGCCTCTCCCCGGGCCAGCCCAGGAAGGGCGGGTTTATTTGGTTTGCTTTTCCAGCTTTTGTTCCTGTCGTTATGTGTTGAGGGGCTGGGCTTGCTGCTGAAACCCGGCCTCTGTCCACTGGTGCTGAATAGAAACGCCATGGAGACAGAGTTTTGGGCGAAGGAGAAAAAAGTAACTTTAATGCTTTGCCAGGCAGAGGAGGCTACAGCAGGCTGGTGCCCTAAACACTGTGCCCTCCCTGGGGAGAGTTAGGTGGTTTTAGAGTTTGGGAGTGGAAAATAGGGCCGCAGAAAAGGACCAGGGTAAAGGCAAGCTTGTATTCTTCAGAGGGGGTGTTTAGTGGCCCCGGGACTGGTTCCGGTGCTTCTCCTCTTTGTTGAGAAGAGGCTCTGCAGGAGGGCTCAGAGATACTGTTAACTATGTTCCGTGAAGTTACCAGGACTCTGTCCCGAGGCTGTACTATTGTTTCTTTTTTTTAAGGGCCACACCAGCGGCATATGGAGGTTACCAGGCTAGGGGTCTAATCGAAGCTACAGCTGCCGGCCTGCATCACAGCCACAGCAATACTGGATCCCTGACCCGCTGAGCGAGGCCAGGGATCGAACCTGCATCCTCACGGATACTAGTCAGATTCATTTCCGCTGAGCCACACGGGAACTCCCCACCACTGCTTCGTGACTGTTCCTTCTCTGCATCCCCTCCCTTACCTGATTAGCAACTGTTTGAACCTGCCTTTTGGAACTCGGGGAAGGTTGTGGTGGCTGAAGCTTAAAAACGAGAATTGGGGGGCCCAGAAAGGCTTGTGCCTGGGAGCCCCACAGGGTCCTGCCTGGTTTCGGATTTGAGCCTAGGTCTCACCATCCTACATCAGTTCTGGGGGGTGGGGTAGAATCCAGTTAATTATAAGTTAGTTAGGATGCTAAGTGACAGCTGAAGAAGTCAGTGGTTCCTGCAGAGGAGGAGGGGGCCGGTGGCGGGGTGTCCGTCGGCCGCAAAGCACGTGACCAGGCTTCTCTGTAGTTCTCTTACGTGGAACCCGGCGAGGCGAAGTCCCGGCCCATCCCCGCTCCCGTTCCCGCTGCAAAGATAGAAAAGGACCGCACGATGATGCCGTGTGGGACCATGGTCACCACTGTCACTGCTGTGAAGAGCAAGCCTCGCCTCGACGCAGGGAGAGCGTCCCCGCCCGGCTCTGGTGAGTTTCTTCCCTGTAGCACCTGAGGCGCGTTTCCCCGTGGATGTCTTGCCTCTCAGCTGCAGAGCCGTGGCTGCGGCGGAGTCGGGAAGAAAACCTCAGGCCCAGGAGGAAAGTTTGCAGAGCCTTTTCTGTTGTAGACGACTGTCTTTCTGTTTTGTCAGACGTGTGAGAAGCCCAGGCCAGGCT
Organism: Catagonus wagneri; assembly: GCA_004024745.2. NCBI lineage: Eukaryota > Metazoa > Chordata > Mammalia > Artiodactyla > Tayassuidae > Catagonus > Catagonus wagneri. The sequence goes on along the minus strand of PVHT020000170.1, from coordinate 10,583,449 downwards.
CAGCCCTGGGATAGATTCTGTCTAGTGAAATCTAGACATGAGACAGAACAGCTAATTAAACTAAGTTCTCCATGGCGGTCACGTGGGGACAGCACACTGTCCTCGAAACGTTAGATGTGAGCGGTCCGTGGAGTTTCTTATGTTCAAAATCATTCATCTGAAGGCTTGGTGTTTTTTGTTTTTTGTTTTTTGTCTTTTTGCCTTTATGTAGAGCCGCACCCGCGGCATGTGGAAGTTCCCAGGGTAGGGGTCTAACAGGAGCTGCAGCCGCCAGCCTACACCACAGCCACAGCAACGCGGGATCCGAGCCGCGTCTGCAACCTACACCACAGCTCACGCACGGCAACGCCGGATCCTTAACCCACTGAGCAAGGCCAGGGATGGAACCTGCAACCTCATGGTTCTTAGTCGGATTCGTTAACTTAGATCCAGCTGAATTTTGTACCTGTCCCCACAGCCACAGCCTTGAGGACAACTTCTGTATAAGTGCGTGATTTTTTTTCTTTTCCTTTTTTTTTTTGGCAAGGGCATGCCCCGGTTTGATGTGGGATCTCAGTCCCCAGACCAGGGATTGAACCTGGGCCTCCGCAGTGAAAGCAACAAATCCTAACCACTAGACCACTAGGGAACTCCCTACTATTATTTTTTTTTAATTTATACTGTGTTCCTGCCCATACAAAAGTACAACAAAAGTACTGTCTTCCCAGAATAGGTCACTGGCACAGTTTTTGAATGCAAAACAGAGAATGAAATTCTGGCTTAATTAAAAGGTTTCCGAAATTTGATTTAAAGCTTGGCTTCCAGCTCTCCTTTTGGGCATACCCCCTCCCCCCAGAAAAAAATAAGACTGTTAAAAATAGGGAGTTCCTGCTGTGATGCAGGGGGTTAAGAACCCTTTTGCAGGGGTGTGGGTTGGATCCCCATCTGGCACAGTGGGTTAAAGGATCCAGTGTTGCCATAGGTGCAGTGTAGATAGCAGCTGCAACTCGGATTCAATCCCAGACCCAGAAACTCCCGTATGCCGCAGGTGTGGCCGTTAAAAATTTAAAAAAAAGGAAAAAGAAAATCATAAGGTTTGCTGCTCACCTTTTCCAACCGCATGAAGTGGAGTTCCAGTGAGGGGTGACTTTGCTCTCCCCCAGTTGTGGAGTCCGCCTGCGGAGGCCGCTATAATCAGGATTTCTCCCGGGCAGAGTCTCCCCGGAGGATACCTGTCAAGGTGAAGGTCATCGAGAAGGACGTCTCCGTCCAGGCCGTCTCCTGCCATGGCGCCCCCGTCAGCAAGACCTTCTCTTCCTCAGATACAGGTAACGCAGAAGCGCCTTCTGCCGCAGCCTCTCGGCTGATGGGCCGTACGTGTTACCTTCTAGGCATCTGGGAAGAGTTGTTTTTCATAATAAACGAAGAACTAGGAACAAAGGGAAATGGGAGCAGCTGGAAGGCCAGGAGGGCTATTGATGGCCTTGCTCTGAGCCTCAAGGACAGAAGCCCCAAGCCCAGCTTGTGCCTCACTTTGTACAGTTCTTGAACATGATCTTTCCCCTTGTTCGAATACAATTACGTGGCTATCGTAAAATAAGCAGACTCGGGGGACATCGTCATAAGAGCAACTTGAGTTTTTGTCTCCCACTGTCCCCTGAAACCTGAGTGACAGGAATAGTTTGCCCAGAACACTGGGTGCAAATTTCCCCTTTTATTGTCGCTTGTGTCAGCAACCATCCATTGAAATCCAAGCACGATCCAAGTTTGGGGGAGGCGTTTTCCACCTCAGCTCAGGTGTGACCTGCGGTTGGAGAAGGGGCGGGCAGGCAGCCTCCCTCTGGCTCCCTGCCCCCTGCCCCCTGCCCCCACGCCATCCGCTGTTCGCCGAGTCCTATTTCCGATCCTGCCAGGGTCAAGGTTAGGACACGGAGGAGCCGGCAGCAGGCAGGCAGTTCTCATGTGACGGGTGCTGTCTCGATGGTTTTGTGTTCTCTGAGCCTGGCATAAGCTGAAAACTGCCCCTTGCCTGGGCAGGGGGGGTGCTTCTCTGGTTTTGGGGGGCTCTTCCCTGGTTTTGGGGGGGCTACAGGCTTCCCTCTAAATGCAACTTCCTGATGGGAGGCCAGGCCTGTCCTCGCTGCTCCTGGGGGTGCTTCCTCAGCTCTGCTCCTGCCTCATACCACAGGGGCACCATCACCCGGGCTGATGTCCTGCTGTGGTTCCCACCTGGTCTGTGGGCTGTGCCACCTGTCCCCGCGGTGCAGCCAGGACCCTGGAAGCTTCCTCGGGCACAGCTGGCACCTGGACAGGATGCCTGAAGCCCGACAGAGGTGCCGGGCCCTGCGTGCAGAGCAGGCGCCCCTGTCCCCGTGTGCAGGCCTGGCCCCTCGTGCGCAGCTCCCCCACTGCGTCCCACTCCTGCCACTGGCTGGGACACGGAGCAGCGGGCAGTGGGCAGGCAGTTCTCATTTGGGGCTGGCGGCCAAGCCGTTCTCAGCCACTTGGTCACTCACCACAGCCTCGGGAGACAGGTCACATCCGATGTCCACGGGCCAAGGCCAAATGGAGGAAAAGTTCCTGTTGACGTCCGCTCCGTAACCCCGCTGTCCCGTAGCTTTCCCACAGCGGACGCTTCCTTAGCCTGCGTACCAGCCTCAGCCCTGGATCCCAGGGACCTGGCCGGCCTCTCGGCGGTGCTGCCTACCTGGCCGCCTCACACCTTCCCCGTTTCTCAAATGGGACTAAGAGAGTGCCTCGTTCAGAGCGTTTGGGGGGAATTGCCTGAAACGATGTGCCCAGGGCGCTTTGCTGGGTGCTCTTTTCTGCGTTCAGCTTTTCCGGGGTGTTGGCCCGGCTGTGGGGTTGACTGTGGGGAGGGGCTGCTTCTGTGAGCCGGCCCTTCGCTGGCCCGAACACCAGCCTGGGTGTCCACCTGCTCCCGGGACGGGTGAGTGGCTGTGTGGCCTTTCAAAGTTCACCACCTCCCGAAGCTCAGGTTACCTGCCTGAGTCCTTTCTCACCCCAGTGGGGGCATAATTTCCATGCGGTCATGGACGCGACCTGGAGTGTGGCCTCAGTGACCACAGAGCAGCCGCCCTGGACCCCCGGGAGTGAGCGCTGGCCCAGGGCTGACAAGGGCCCCTGCCATCACCTGTCCTGCTCAGGAAGTTTCCCCAGAAGCCAGCCGGCCGTGCTGTCACACGCGGTCTCTGCTTTCCCGCTTCCCAGGCAGCGGGGAGCACTTGTGACCGGCCGGCCGCCCCCAAGACCCGGGCTAACCGCCCTCCAGCCCTTCACGGAAAACGCTGGCCAGCCCCTGCTCCAGACCAAACCCGTCACCCCGGGCGTTCCCGTCAAGGACCCAGAGTTTGCTAACGTGTCCTCACCGCCTGCCCCGCTGCAGAGCTGCTGGTGCTGAGCGGCGCCGACCCGGTGGCCGAAGTCGCCATCCGCCAGCTCAGCGAGTCCTCGAGGCTGAAGCTCAAGTCCCCTCGGAAGAAGAGCACGATCGTCATATCCGGGGTCTCCAAGGTGAGCCCGCTGCCCTCCCCGGCAGCCCGGCCTGCTCCCGACCAGCTCGGGGAGGCCCCACTCCCAGACCTCAGGGCCTCGCCAGCGAGGGGCGGTTGCTGGTGTTTCGTTCACGCAGCTCCTCCCGGAATGAGGGAGACTTGAAGTCTGACCGGGGATGTTTGGTTGTTGAGAGGCTGGCGAGCCCTTTGGAGGAAAATGATTGAAAGAAAAAGGCTAGTGTGGTGTCAGCGCCAGCCTTGGGAGCGAACCCCCACCCTCTCGCTGCCTCATCCCGGGGACCTTCCACTTCTTTACGCGTTTCCAAACCATTTCCGTTTTGTGCAGTAAATGTTAATGCTTTTCGCAAAGTTTGTTTTAAAACATATCCTGATCCAGAGGTTCCCACCATGGCTCAGTGGGTGAAGAACCCGACTAGCATCCATGAGGTTGCAGGTTCGATCCCTGGCCTTGCTCAGTGGGTTAAGGATCCAGCGTTGCCACAAGCTGTGCTGTAGGTCGCAGACGCGGCTTGGAGCTGGTGTGGCTGTGGTGTAGGCCGGCAGCTGCAGCTCCGATTCGACCCCTAGCCCAGGAAATTCCATGTGCTGCAGGTGTAGCCGTAAAAAGAAAAGAAAAAAGTTAATAAAACTGGAACTTCAGTCAGCAGTGTGAGAAGGAAAGGTGAACAATACGAATATGAGGTGCACTGGCTGTGTTATATAAACAGACACCCAACCAAAAACCCCACGTCCTAGTCCGCCTTCCATCTTCTCCTGCTCTGTGACCAGGGCAGGTGTCCAGAGCCCATGGCAGGTGCGAGGCCATCCCTGGGAGACGCCGGGCAGGCCAGGCTGCTGGACAGGCCAGCCCCGCGGGCCGACGGCCCACCCTGCAGCCCCTTCCTCGTCTCTGACTCCTCAGAGCGAGCAGGGCGGACGTGAGCGGGGGCAGGGGATGAGAAGGGAAGCCGTGGCTTTGGGCGGGGATGGCCAGTTGGTACTTTGAAAGCAGGAGAGGGTGGGACGGTCACCCCTTAGCTGCCGGGAGAGGGGCCAGGGCAGGTCCTGCGAGGTGTCAGAGCTGAGTCACCAATGTTACCGTCTTTCCTGGGCCGTGGGTGGCCTGGACCAGCCGTCCTCTCCCAGGGGCCAGGGGAACCGCTGGGTTTCCTGCTCGTACTTCCAGCCGCAGCCAGCAGGGGGCAGTGGCATCTCTAGAGGCGCCCGGTGCCATGGCTGGGTTTTCTTTAGGACAAATAAAGGGGTGAAATAAGATCCTGACCAACTTCTCTGTGCTTTCCCTAAGGTGGTTTTTTGTTTGTTTTTAAGAATCACTGGGATCTTAACATTTAATCATCCAACTGGCTGCAGTGATCATTTTTACCAATGCTCAGTTTGTCCCAAACTGAGTCAGTGGGCCCTTCTGACTTGAGCCAGAAAAGGGCAGTTGTCAGTTGTCACTAAGCAGACTCTCTCGTGCAAGTGCCACATGGATTGGGAACAGCAGCCTGGCCCCCCGGGAGCCCCCTGTGTCCCTGCCGTCCCTTTCCTCCCCTCCAGCAAACCACTTTCCGACCCCCAAGCCCATAGGGTGGTTTAGCACCTATGTACATTTTACATGTAAATATAGCTCTTAGGGTTCTAAGTGCATAGCGATTAATTTCTGCTTGCAGGGAACATAAAAATGCTGTAGAAACTGGTTAAAAGGCGAATAGAGGAGTTCCCGTTGTGGCTCAGCGGTTAAGAACCAGACGTAGTCTCTGACAGTGTGGGTTCAACCCCTGGTCTCCCTCAGTGGGTTAAGGATGCAGCATTGCTACAAGTTGCAGCGTAGCTCGCAGATGCAGCCCGGATCCCTTGTTGCTGTGGTTGTGGGGTAGGCCTCGGCTACAGCTCCGATTTGACCCCTGGCCCCGGAACTTCCGTGTGCCGCAGATGCTGCCGTAAAAAGAGAAGGAAAGAAAGAGGGATGGAATCTGGACCTCCAGAGCTCACTTCCGGTGTCACTGTGTGTGTGTGTCCCCCATACTCGGAAGGGACCGTGTGTGTCCCCCCCCATACTCAGAAGGGACCGTGTGTGTCCCCCATACTCAGAAGGGACCTTGTGTGTCCCCCATACTCAGAAGGGACCTTGTGTGTCCCCCCCGTACTCAGAAGGGATGCTCTTCCCACAGACCCCTCCGGCCAGGTGGCTGTGCGGGTAGAGGAGCTGCTGCTCAGCGCCCTGCGCCCCGGGCCGGCCCCCTTCTGGGGAGGCCTGTGTCCACTGCTATTCAGCCGCGTTTCCTTGGCTGCCTCCCTGGAGGGCCGGGCACCTTCTGATGCTGAAGTCACCAGGCGGGCTGTTGGGACAGAGCTGTGCAGGCTCTTTCCCGCCCGCTGTTCCTCCCAAGCAGCCTTGTCCTTCCCGCTCACCGTGACCTTTTCTCCCGCCCGGGCAGACCCCGCTGTCTCGGGACAACGCCGCCACCCTGGTGCTGGACTACGCGGCCTCCGCGGACAGTGCCCGCCAGGACGACACCCCGGACCAGCCGGGGGTGGCAGCTGTGGCCTCGGCCCCGCCCGAGGAGGAGGAGGAAGAGGAGGACGACAAGGAGGAGGAGGCGGCCTCGGCCAGGGCTCCCCCGGCCCTGGAGCCCCAGGAGAGCGAGCTGGACTGCTGGGACTTGGAGAAGGGGCCCCAGGCCGGGGCGTGGGGTGGCCAGGCGCCCCCGGACCTTGATGGGGACGAGCTCTCGGAGAGCTCCCTGAGTGTGTCGGGGCTGGAGCCGGGCGCTGCCAAGAAGCATAAAGGTACCAGCACTCCCTCCTCCCCGAGCCCCCCTCGGTGCCCTGCTTCCCCCCTCCACCGTGGCTTCGCTCTCCTGCTAGTTTCCAAGCTAAAGCTCGGTTCTCGCCCCCGGCTTCCTTTCCTTTCTCTCCGACACAGGCGCCCCGCCCTCAGCGCCCGCACATCCACAGAGGCACCTGCACTGGGCGTCCGAGCCGGCCCAGCCGCGCGCGGGGCGGGGGCGGGGGCGGGGTCCTTCCCGGTGTGAGCGGCCAGGTCATCCTCCGCACTGGGGGGGCGGTTTGGGTTCCTGCCCTTCCTCCGTCTGGGGTCTCCGTCAGTCGGGCGGGGACCGAGGTGGGCGGTCTTGCTCCTTTGTCCTTGGTACCGGGGACCAGTGCTTCCTCCTTGTGGCTATTGTGGCCCCTCCCCGGGGACACCGGCGGTGTCTGGAGGCAGTTTCACAGCTGGGCGTGGCTGCTGCAGGCTGGTGGAGCACAGGGTGCCGCTCAGCACCCCGCCGTGTGCACTCCGGTGACCTGTCACAGCATCACGTGGCCCAGGCGACCTGGGGCCAGCCAGGCCGGAGAGCCCGCTGGGGAGGGGCGGTGTCCAGCCTCGCCCCCACCACCCGTGGCCGAAACAGAGCCCAGACGGGGAGGAGGCGGGAGTTAGGGGAGGAGGGGGAGGAAGAATTCGTGGATGTGACTTCCAGGCCCTGTGATGGAGAGCGGACCACTGGTCTGTCTGCCCGCTGCCCGCCGGGCTTGGGGCTTGTCCTGGGGACCCCCTCAGGCGGGGGAGGCTGTGACCTGTGACCCCTGCCCCCAGGGGTGGCTCCCTTGCTTTCGTTGCGGAAGAGATGGCCTGGCTGCTCGTCCGCACCCCCAGCCTGGGCTTGTCTTGGCGCCAGAGCAGCCCAAGGGGCCTCACCTAGACCTGGGGGAGGCAGGTGGGCCTGAGCAGGTGGAAGCACCGGGGTGCGGTGGGGGCACCGCTTCCTCTCCCTCTGTTGCCTGGTGGACCATCAGCCTGGCTCCTCTCCTTACAGAACCCACTCCTCCCTTCCGCCCCACTCCCATCATCGTGAAAGCCTGAGCCTTGCCACCCAGGTCCCTCCAAGACCGCTGTTGCTCCCCCCCTCCCCCAGTGTGGTTCCCTCTGGAGAGTTCTTCCCCTCGGGGGCCCGTACCTGCTGTGTCCTGGCCACCCTGTTCCTCTCCTGTCACCAGCCAGGAGGGTGACACCCCAAGGCTTGGTGCATGGGGCTGGTGGACCCTGAGCCCCCTGCACACCTCACTCTGTGCTGCCCATACCCAGGATTTCTTTTGCTTTTTGTGTGTGTTTTTGCAATTTTTTTTTGCATCCACGGCATATGGAACTTCCTGGACTAGGGGTTGAATTGGAGCTGTAGCCGCCGGCCTACACCACAGCCACGGCAACTCAGGATCCGAGCTGCATCTGCCACCCACACCACAGCTCACGGCAACATGGGATCCTTAACCCACTGAGCGAGGCCAGGGATCAAACCCACATCCTCATGAATAGTAATCGGATTCGTTTCCACTGCGCCACGACGGGAACTCCAGACCTGGGATTTCTTCAAGGGACATATTTGGCAGCATTTTGAACGTTCCTTCTCCTTCCAGTGTTTTCTGAGAGATCTGTACTCAGCATCTCCCCAAGACGTGGTCAGACCCTTGGATGGGGACGTGTTGTGGGTGCAGATAGCTTTCGTTTTCCACCGCGCATTTTCAGAACTGGGGCTACAGGCAGCGGCTGTGTGGCATTTTCTCTCATTTTTAAACTGAAGCCTACTTTTCGGTTTAAAAACCGCCCGTCTCTCTTGTCCTAGCAAGGAGTTGGCCCTCGGCCTGTGGGGCTGCCTGCTGCCTTAGAATCCTGCCGGAGTGCTGCCGGTGGCAGATGTACCTATGGTGATGATACTGCCGCTACGGGAGATGCGGTCCCCAAATTTGGGGTTATTTTTAGCCTAACAGATGATGGACGTGGTTGCTGGGCAACGTGAACGCCCTGAGCACGACGGAATTCTACACTAGAAGTGGCTGACACAGTCCATTCATGCTGTGCACTTCGCCGGAAGTAAGCACAGGCAATACTGGTGGAGACTTTGAAAGCCATTAAAAAGGGAGACAAAGGCCAGCCTGGCCCGGCGTCCTGCACCACGAGGCTGCGTGCTGTAGGGTGCAGCTGCTGCTGGCCGCCTTTCATGCTGAGTTTGCTCTTGCCAATCTTCCTTTTCACCTCTCTCTTCTCTCCATCTCCTGCTCACCCCCTTTAACTTAAGAGGATCGCTATGCCAACCAGCATTAATTGCCTACGCAGTAAGTTATTTTTGCTTTATATATATTTTTCATTATGCACGGCCCCGCTAGGAGAAAAGCTCGTATCCTGACCGAGCCGAAGCCAGCCCCCCTCCCTCCCTTTTTCCTCCACTTGGACCCTCCCAGGACGCTGGCTCTCCCGTCTTCCTCCTTCCACCAGGTATTAGAGGACCTTTACATCGGCCGGCTGGGAGGCAGGGGAACCCTGTGTGAGTCCATGTGACGCCCTCGCCATGAAACACAGACCGATCAGCTCCCTTGGTTGTCCTCGGGTCTAAGAAGTCCTCACTCCCCTAAATATCTGGGTTCCGCTTGAAATCTGAAGCTGTGCTTTGAGTGGCAAACCACAATTTTAAATGTGGCTTCTGGTCACTGCTTTTCTACATGCATCAGATTTTGAGATGCATTTTTTCAGGGAGATTTGTGTCTGATAGACTGCAGAGACAAGAGGGAGTAAATTTGGGAATATTTGCAACTTTAAAGCTGTAATTTAGGAGTTCCCGTTGTGGCTCAGTGGGTTAAGAACCCTGACACAGTGTCTGTGAGGATGCGGGTTCCATCCCTGGCCTCGCTCAGTGGGTTAAGGATCTGGTGTTGCCACGAGTTGCAGCATAGCTCACAGATGCAGTTCGGATCTGGCATTGCTGTGGCTGTCATGTAGGCCGGCAGCTATGGCTCTGATTTGACCCCTAGCCTGGGAACCTCCATAAGCCTTGGGCGCAGTCCTAAAAAGATGAAAAAAAGAAAAAAGCTATAACTTAGTTATTTTTAGATCCCTCATGTATTTGTTTATACTTCAGCCTTAGGATTGTTTTTTGTTAACCTCACTAGAACCAGAGAAAGATTCTTTTTTCCTCTTCCCTCCCCATCTAAAATTTTGGTTATTTACCTCAAACTTCACATACCCCGTTTCCTGATTTTACCTTCAGGCTCCTTTAAGGCTGTGGGTGAGTGCTGCTTCTCGCCCGGGGGGTGGAGAGCTGGGCTGGAGTAAGGGAGGTTGGCTGGTGAAACCCAGACGCCCAGGCTCCCTTGTCTGCTGGTGGGAGTTTCCGTGTCAGCAGAGGTGACAGGGTCAGGAGTGACGTACCGAACCGTACTTACCGTCTCGGCCAGGGAAGCAGAACTGGCAGGCGCTACATCTTCAAGGAGCTGGCTTATGCGATTGTGGGGGCCGCGCGTCTGAGACCTGCAGGCGGGCCAGCCAGCGGGAGATGCAGGCAGGAGCGGCGCCCCGGTCCTGAGGCAGCATGCCTTCCCTGGGAACCTTCCTTTGCATTCTCGGCTGGTTGGACGAAGCCCGCCCACACGGCCAGGACCGTCTCCTTCCGCTCAGGCACCAACGGGCGACCTTAACCACGTCCAGCAGGTGTCTTCCCGGCACCGCACTTTGTGCTGGATGCAGTCACCAGGTGCTGTAGACAAACCGGCACAGGAGACTGAGCCCCAGGGTCCCTTAGTCCTGGTGGCTCCAGGTGGGACTGCCTCCCAGCAGACAGGGGGTGTGCCGCCCCTCTGAGCTGTGATTCCCCCAGCCACTGCGGCCAGGCCACCCCAGCGTCTGCTGAGCACCTGTGCCTGTGTCCTCGTGCCGTTGTTTACCCCAGAGGTCACTGTAGGGTTTTATTTAGTAATGAAGTCAGAATAACCTCTTTTATGCTGGTGATTCTCCTCGTTTGGTGAGTTGAACTGTGGGCCCCGGAGATGAGCTTGTGTTGCTGGATGTCCTGTCCTCCCCACATGGCCAGCGTGGCTCTCGGGGGCTTTGCATCGTTCTGGAAAGCCTGTCCGGAGAGCACGGCTGTGCCCGCAGTCCCTCTGGGAGCCGCATCCATCCCGCCCTCCGCGGGCTTCCCGCTCTGCTGCCCACGGTCGGGCCCTCCAGACGCCTGCCGGCCACTCCCGGCTCAGACGCTGCCCCTTACCAGCACTGGTGAGCCAGGCGTGAGGACACGGCTTTGCACCCTGGGCCACGTTTGCGGGACGGCACGTCACCTCTCCGAATCTCTGTCCCCTCAGTGGTAAGCAGGGGATGAGATCCGCGTCAGAGGGGCTCCGAGACATAACCAGGGCTCCGGCCTATAGGTTCGCAGACCTCAGGCCTTCCCTCACACAGAGGGCTGTCCTCTGTCCAAGGACGCTGATGTCCCCGTAGAAGTCGTGACAAGTTGGGTCAAGTTAGAGGAAACGCAGGTGTGGTGAGCAGAGCAAATGCCTTTAAGACGATTTGGACCACGGTACCCGTGACAGCATGTGGTTCTGGCATTGACGCTGGGCAGGCAAAGTTAGCGAACTGCACACCTGTGCCACAGGGCATGGGTGAGGCAGGAAACAGCCCTTTGCAAGCCCGCTGGGTCGGCGTACGCACGCTGGCGTGGGGCTGGCCAGAGCCAAGATGCTGCTTAAACCTCGCGGCCAGCAGTGGCGTTTAAACGGGGGTGGCAAACGCGCCTCCCTCTCCCGGCTCTGTCCACGGCGTGCAAGCGGATGCTTCATCTCAGTGTGGCGAGGGTCTAAAGTTGAGGTGATTGACGTGCAGTGTCACTTAAACGAGCTGAAGCAATTGCTCGCGAGTGTGAGTCCCCGTCCGAGAGTTCTGAGCGCAGTCCCCTCACCGCCCCGTGTCCCGGCTTCCCTCTTAGTCCAGGGCGGAGCCCGACCCCTCAGCAGCCCGGTGCTGCGCCCTGCGGGGCAGGCTGCCTTGCCCCCATCCCCCACAGCCCCGAGACCTCCACGTGAAGGGGCCTCAGGAAGCTGTAAGCTTCCGGCCTCTGGTCTGGTCCCTGGTCCCGAAGCCTGTGTCCTTAGCAAAGTGTCTGCACTCCAGGTGCTGATGGCAGTTTGACCTGACCTTAGTGGGCAGTTTCCAGCCCCAGCTGCACATTAGAAAGACCTGGGGTTTAAAAAAACATGCTGAGGGAGTTCCCCTTGTGGCTCAGGGGTAACAAACCCGACTAGTACCCATGAGGGTGCGGGTTTGATCCCTGACCCCGCCCGGGGGGTTAAGGGTCCGGTGTTGCCATGAGCTGTGGTGTAGGTCACAGGCGTGGCTCAGATCCCGTGTTGCTGTGGCGTAGGCTCTGATTCGACCCCTAACCTGGAAACTTCCATATGCCACCGGTGCAGCCCTAAGAAAATAACAAATAAAAAGGAGCCGATATCGGGGTGTCTCTCCTGAGCCCATCACGTCCAATTCCTGGGGCTGGGCCTGAGCACCTGTAGTTTTAAAGGTGCCGCAGGACTCCAGCGCGTCCGGGGGCTGAGCGCGCTGCTCCGCCGTCCGCCTCCTGCCCCAGTCTTCTAGGGGGCGCCCAGGGTCCCAGGATAAACCGGACGACGTGACCGGTGCCTCCAGAACCCTATCTTCAGACAGACAGACAGACACACACACCCTCATCTGTGCTGGTTCCTGAGGTCGCTGTAACAGCACCGGGGACACGGGTGGTTTAAACAGCAGGGATCTCTCTGTCTCAGGTTTGGAGGCTGGGAGTCTCCGGCCCTCGTCCCCGGCTGGCCCTGGGGACGGACTGGTCCGCTCCTCTCCCCAGCCTTCAGCCCCGCCCCCACTCCCAGGAGACGGGGCCGGGGGGCGTCAGAGCCAAGGTCGCCAGTGGACCCTCCCTCCCCTCTGTTCCAGTGTGACCGCCGCACCCTCACACGCTATGTGGGGGCTCCAAGCGTGACCAAAAACTGGTTCCTGCAGATCAGAAATTCCTCCTGGGTGCCCCCAAGCTGAGGTAGCTGGTCAGGCTGGGAGGCCCCAGGGCGCTTGATCTGCTGAGTAATTAACCGAGGGCATCAGTGTATCCGCCCCACTGGCCAGACCCCAGAGTCAAGCCCTGCCGGTGGTGTGATTCTTGCCTCAGCACACCTTCACTGGTGGGTGTTCGAGATACGCTGCATCTCACAGGGGCTGACTCGTCCCAGGAACAGACCTGATGGCCCACGGTGCAGCCCGTCAGGCCCGGTGACAGGAGTAAGGCCACTGACACTTTTACAGTCACCCTCCTGCTTCGTTCCGCCCCAGCCATCCGCAGCTCCCTGCACACGGCCCCCCAGCTTTAGATAATGAGTCTTAGGTAACCAGTAATCAGTTGCTAGTATCCAAAGAGAAAATGAAAAGGCAGTTTGGGAGCAGTTTTGACCGAATTCAGCCTGGCCCATACCTTGGAGCTGCTGAACTCCTGCGTTCTGCCGCTTAAGCAAGGCGTGGACAGGCCAGGTCCCATGCACGGCCTCTTAAGGTCACGGGCGGGCGCGCAGCTTTCCCCCGGGAGGTGGTGATTCTGCGAAGGTCCTCTGGTGGCTGGACCAGATTCCTCGAGTGTGTGTGCATTTCAGGTAAGAGCAGAGTGATACCTTCCAGCCGCCCGAGTGAGCAAACCCAGGGGGCTGAGCCGTGGCGAGGCTGTAGAAGTCTCCGTGGCGTCTGTCATGGCAAGAATGGATTGCCAATTTAGCGGCTTATTGGGACGGTCAGCCCTCCCCTCTTTCGGTCATCAACACCGACGTGCAAACAGGCATGGGTTTCTCAGCCTGGCCGGAAAGGGCCCTGACCCCACTGGCCTTGATTAAGCTAGTTTGTGAAAGTGGAAGCGGGTTAGTGGGCTTTTCGCCCATTGCCGCATGAGCTTGCTTTTGACCTTTAAGCGACCACTGCTGTCGAAATGATGGCTCCTGCTGGTTTTTTTCTATTTCATATTCCACCACCTGACGTCACAAATAGTCAAAGCAAACAAAATTGAGGTTTTAAGTCAAAAATGATCAAGTAACAGACATTTATGCGAGTTAGCCCCGTGCACCTACCTTGGATCGGGGTTATAAAAGCTCTCCCTCCTCAGGGAGGGCAGCGGTATCTGGAGCCCTGGGACGCAGGTTCAATCCCCGGCCCGGCACAGTGGGTCGAGAATCCAGTGTTGCCGCGGCTGATCTGATCCCTGGCCCGGGAACTCCCTAGGACGCGCCAAAAAAAAAAAAAGACTTCCTTCCCCCCAAAACGAATGTTATTTAACTTTCCTAAGAAAGTGAATCCCGCTGCTCTCGGGGTCCTTACTTTGGCTGTACTAGCGTGAGCGCCGCTCTGCCGTTCACACCGCTCCCAGCGGCGGGGAGCCCGGGGAAGGGGTTCCGAGCCACGGTCCAGCCCACTGGCGCTGCCTTCCGAAGCTTCTCGCCGCACTTTGGCAGCGCGAGGGCTGGGCACAGACCCCGCTGCCCTCCTCGTGCCAGCAGCAGGGCATTGCAGCTGCAGTGCTGGGCCTCCGTGTATTAGAGGCCTTGGAGCCGCCTTCCTTCTCTTCCCCCCGGACTCGCCGTTTCCTCCTCGGCGCCCTGACCCTGTGCCTTTTGCTCTTGCAGGAGGGATTTTAAGGAAGGGCGCAAAGCTCTTCTTCCGCCGGCGGCATCAGCAGAAAGACCCCGGCCTGAGCCAGTCTCACAACGACCTCGTGTTCCTGCAGCAGCCTGAGGGGGGGCGGAGGAAGGGGGCGACACTCGCCCGCATCCTGAACAGGAAGCTGCTCTCCAGGCATCGGGGCCAGAGCACCGTGAACGGCACCCTCGAGGACCCCTGCCCGTAGGCGGCGGCACCACCCTCGCCGCGACGCTGCAGACAGGACCCACCAGGACCACCCGCCAGGATGCAGCTGGAGGGCCAGCCAGCTGTCCGACTGTCAGGCGGATGGACGGACAGCCGCCCTGTCTAGCTGGATTATTTCCAACAATTTTCTCTTTTAAAGGGAAAAAAAATCTGAGCCTCTAGCCGGGAGGTTGTCCCTAGGGAGACCGACAGAGCCCAGCGTGCCTCCAGGAGCCACGAGAGCCCACGGCTCCATGGCGTGGGCTGTGCTCACACCGAAGCATCCAAGTCAAACAGGTGAAGGATATTTACAGTGCTAACTCCAGAGCTGACCATCAGGGGCTGGGGACCAGCAGGGGACAAGCGCTGCCCGGCACGCTCCAGCAGGTGTCACTGCGTCCATGCCTGGATCGCGTCACAAAGAGGAGGGTCCCTCTGCGCTGTCACTGTGGAAGGAATGGACGGGTCACCTCTCCTAACTGACCGCTCAGAAAAAAAGTGCAGCTGGCCCTAGTGACTGAGAGGCGGGACGGGGGCAGGGTTTTTGGTAAACAGAGAAATGCCCATAGGAATGAAAACACTACAACCAATGCAGGAAGACATCGGCCTTTATATTAGCCATATCACTTGAAAAATTATGCAACTGTTAAATATATCCTATGCATATCCTATGCTGAACACTTTTCTAGGTTTACGTTGAGCCTATTTGCAAGTGGGAGACACATAAACTCTTAACGTGGTTTTTACATGTTTGTCTATAGCGTCTGGAGCTCTAAGGGCACCGGCAGGGCCGTCACCATGCGGGGGGTTTCCTCCCCGTCAGGCAGCCTTGCTGACCGGGGCGGCCCCTGGTCAGTGACATTAGGAGCAGTAAGTCACAGCTGGCTCCACGCTGCTCACCACGCATGCATGGGTTTCCTCTGGTCCAAGCTTGGTTTGCCGAATGCTGCCGGCCGCTGAAACCCACTACTCTGCAGAAGGGCAAAGAGGAAATCGCTTTGTGTCTCAGGTGTGAGTCTTAGGCGTGGAAGATTAGTGACAAACGAGCAGTTCCTTTTACAGGCGCTTCTGAATTCTGCTGTCAGTGGTGCGTAGCCCCTCCTGGGCTGCCCCGTCGTCAGTGCTGGTGGGAAAACCGTGAGCTTGGCACGTGACAGCCAGGACACCCCAGATCTTCCAAACCACTTTCCTCATCCGTGTGCCCGCCTCTCCCCAGGGGTTCATCCACAGTTTTCACATTGTCCACTCCTTGTGCTTGAGCCACCGTAAGCGACGTGTGTACCAAAGAGCCCTTGTCATCAGGGTGCAAGGCCTCAAGTTAGAGGCATTTTCCTCCAATAAGATTTAACGGCCCTTCGGAAAACCCGGCTCCCGTCACAGAGGTGAAGTTGGAGCAGTTCCTTCGTGTAGGTGCTTTTGTTAGTCCTTATAAATGTACTTCAGGGGTAACACAGCCACGGAGGGCCAAAAACCTTTATTAAAAATCAAAATCATGGAGATTTTTCTTTCCCTTTTTTTTAATTTTTCCATTATAACTGGTTTACAGTTTTCTGTCAATTTTTCAACTGTACAGTGTGGTGACCCTGTTACACATACATATATAGATTTCTTCCCCCCCCTTTTTTTGAGAGATTAGAAAACTACATTAAAAACTTTAAAATGCACATTTAAAAATTCTTGGAGTTCCCGCTGTGGCATGGTGGGTTAAGGATCCAGTGTTGCTGCGGCTGTGGCACAGGTCACAGTTCTGGCTTGGATTCGGTTCCTGGCCCTGGGAATTCCCATACACCGTGGGGGCAGGCAAAAAAGAAAAATAAATAAAAATTCTTAGGTGTCCCACGATTTATCAAGTGACTGTAAAATGACTTTTCACCCCGCTTTGCTTTTAAAGCATATATTCCAATTGCACTCTGTAAACCAGCATCTGGCGTTCCAAAATATAATACATTCATACCAGGGTAGGCCCCACAGGCTAGTAATCGCCACTAGTCTCTTTGGCACCCATGGCCTTCTTAACGGTCTGTTTTACTTGAAGGAGTTCTGTTCTCGCTCACGTGGTTGGCAGAACCTGTGACATTCCAGAATTAGTTCTCAGAGGAAACGGTGTGTCAGAGTTTCAGGCACTGATCAGAAGCTGTTAGTACAACTTTTCATTTGATTTTGAAAATCCACATGCGCTCGATTTATTCAAGTGTGAAGGTATCAGTTTTTTTTATTTTTTGCTTTTTTAGGGCCGCACCCTTGGCATGTGGAGCTTCCCAGGCTAGGGGTCGAATTGGAGCTACAGCTGCCGGCCTACACCACAGCCACGGCAACACAAGATCCTTAACCCACTGAGCGAGGCCAGGGATCGAACCTGCATCCTCATGGATACTAGTCGGGTTCTTTAACCGCCGAGCCAGTGTCAGTTTTAGATTCAGCTTTCTCGATCTCTAAAAAGTCTTAGCCACTCCCATTCCTGACTGGTCCCCATGGGCGTCCTGGTCACTGTGCGGTCCCTTCTCCCGGGCGCAGCTTTCTCGGCCGCCCCGTGAGTTGAAGGCTCTCAGTGTCCCGGGAAGCGACAGGTGTGCCGGTGTGCGTCGCACAGGGACGAACAGGAGGGGCGTGTCCGCTGGGAGACCACGTTTCTGGCGTCTGGCGAATGCACATGGAGACCTCGCCCTCCGGGCACACGCCACGGTCTCCATCAAATGGCTTTTCCTGAATCAGAGGACACTAAGGTAGCGGCGAATAGGAGAAAGAAAGAAGGGCAGGGTCGGGGGGACCACGAGGGCCTGGGCTGTGTGGATACGTGAGGACATCTTTCCCAGGCCTGTCTTTCAGGGGTGTAGGGGATGCAGGTTAAGGTAGACGTCCCGAAGGCTAAGCTCCCAACGCAAAACACACTCATCTGTAAACCACCTTATTTTTCTCTTGTACCCATTCCACAGGCTGGATGGTTTGAGGGTTTTTTGCTTGTGTTGTCCTGATGAAATTTTTGCAGAGCGGTGTTTTTTTTTGTTTTTGTTTTTGTCTTTTTGCCTTTTCTAGGGCCGCACTCGCGGCATGTGGAGGTTCCTGGCTAGGGGTCTAGCAGGAGCTGTAGCTGCCGGCCTTCGCCACAGCCACAGCCACAGCCACAGCAATGCGGGATCCGAGCCGCGTCTGCAACCTACACCACAGCTCACGGCAACGCCGGATCCTTAACCCACTTAGCGATGCCAAGGATCGAACCCGCAACCTCACGGTTCCTAGTCGGATTCGTTAACCACTGAGCCACAACGGGAACTCCCAGAGCGGTGTTTTTAAAAGCAGGTTTTCATCAACACTCACGTGAACGTGTGTCTGTCTGTCCAGAGCCAGCTGCTCACACTGGCTTTGATGAGCTGGCAGCACTTCCATCTGATCCGTTTAAGGAGGAGCCTGTGCCCTTTGCGGAGAATGAGATGGACCTGGAAGCTGGCGTGTGTCGTTTTCACGCGGCCTGAACAGAGGCACCCGTCTCGTGGCCACAGCTAGAAACCTGCCCTGAGGAAGAGGTTTAGACGGAGCACTATATGTCAGTCGGGTCTCAAATTCAAGGTCAGAAGTGGCCCTGGATTCCTATAAATCATAGCTGACCCATCGCTGTCAACCCGTCACCACTTGGTTGCCGGTCTAGATTTTTGACTGGTTTTCCCGGCCACATCTAGAGAAGAAAGTGGCAAGTTTTCTTCTTGAGCAGAAAGGGAAAGATTCATTGATGCTGCTGTCACTCGATTCAAATGTTTTCTGAGTAACGGTCTCATGGCTCTCGGTTTTAAAACCTCGAGCGTAAGCTGGTGGATGTTGCGTGTCAGAACATTTAACTCTGATCAGATGAAAAGCAGGTCTCAGCACCAGCCCGGTCCCTCCTCCCTCGCCCCAAACCTGCCAGGGTGGTGACGACCAAAGCTAGCGGCACAGGGACAGCCGCGCTGCTAAGTCCTGTGACGCAGACTCAGGTCACACCGCTGGCTCCTTTTCCCAGCATCTCTACCTTACAGATGAGGAGGCACTCCAAATACAATAAGCTGTCCAGTTCACGCAGCTTCTAGCTGGTCGGTGATGGCCATTGATAATTCAGGCGTGTGGAGTTTTTTCCCCCCAGATGTCATGTCAAAGCTACTTTTCTTTTTTTTTTGGAGGAGAAAATAAAAGGTGTCTGGAGGGGCCTGGCTTGATGACCAAGTGTAGTAATGCGTTTCCGCGGCAGTGACCGCACCCCGGGGGCACCGTGGGGTCACTGGGGAAGATGTGGCTGGGACACCAAGGTCTTTGCAGGAAATAAACGTGCACAGAACACTAAGCACCGAGTTGTTCCTTGCCGAGTCCTGTGCTGTCCCCAACGTCCCCTGAGCGTCTCTTCATCAGGTGCCCAGTGGTCACAGCGGCCACGGTCACGGCTAAAGGAAGAGCCGGCTCCTGAGTCTCTTTCCATGGTGTTAAGTCACTAAGCACCTGCTTTAGGCCGGGGACTAAAACCACTTACAGGAACGTGCTCGTGTCCAGAGAATTTTTGGGTCCCGCTGAACTGGAGTTGCTACCAGGCAGGATTGGCTTGGCCAGGGTCCGCCAGCGGCCACGTGACCTGAGCGATCCCCACGACCTCTGAGGAGCGCTGTCCCCTCGGGGGTGAAGCTTTCATCCACTGCTGACTGCCCGAGGGGGGGTGCCCAGTGGGCTCCTGCATGGGGTCAGAGGGGCGGATTCTAGGCAGGGCCCCGGGTCCCTGGGCAGGGGCAGGGGCAGGGCAGGGGCGGGGCAGGAGTCTGGAGGGGCACACAGACTGTCCTGCACCAGCCCTGTGGGTCCCACGTCCTCCTGTTTCCTTCCGTTTCATGCCCCTGCTCTGCCCAAACTCGGGGGCGCGTGGAAAGCGGGTACCCGCCCAGCCTCCTTCACTCCCCCAGCCCTCCCTCCCAGCTATCCTGACCCTGCCCGTCCTTTCGAGGTTAGAGCGGTCACTTGGGGGCCAAGATCGACGCCAGCCCTGCATTTCAGGGAAAGAGTCAACCTCTGCAAAGCCCCACATTAGCATGACTCGGATTCCGGATTCTTTGCTCTGGACCTGGCAGGTGGTGGCCCTTCCTCTGATTTGGGATTAAGGTGTCTGGGGCGGGGTATTGAACTGCTTCCTGTGGGACGGCGTCCACTCCGGGCCGGCCAGCTCTCCTACCCGATCTCCGGCTGGTCCCCTCCAGCACATGCCGTGTTCTTGCCACGCCCGTCTACACACAAGACGGGCATCCACTAAAGCCACCTCCGGTCACTCTGGAACGCACGCCCCGGCCCCTAGCACACACCCTTCCCTGTTCTTAGCCTTAGCCGTGCATGAGCCCTGCCTCCTCCATGAAGTGCTCGGTTGCCCAGGACGCCCAGGGCACTTGCATAAGCACCCTTCAGTGCCTGTCACTCGACCCCACCTCCCTCTCTCCTAGACTTGCACCCGACAAGAATGTAGGTGCCCGAATCACCTGGGTTTGGGATGCTGCCCACTCAGGGCACGTGGACACCCGATGACAGCTTTGTATAAGCTCAGGACAAGTCTGCTCCCGCCCACCCGACCCGACTCATGGTGGCCCAGGGTCAGGGGACAGAGCCAGAGGCGGAGAGGACGAACAGCTCTTGACCATGGTCACCCCCTGCACACTCAGGGGGCTGGTGTACAGAAAAGGCGGCCCACTCGCCGGGGGGCTGGACACCAGGCTGGATGACCTGGCGCAGAGCCGGCCCTCAAAAGAAAGCTGCCAGGCCAGACCCTCTTCCACGATGAGCCAGAAGCGTGGACTTCCACGGCTGTCCGCGGCTCCCCTCGGCTCTGAGCTGGGACG